>RDPX01000433.1:8985-24401 GCA_003991215.1 Morbakka virulenta | reverse complement strand
GAGAGAGACAGAGACAGAGACAGAGACAGAGACAGAGACAGAGACAGAGACAGAGACAGAGAGAGAGAGACAGAGAGAGACAGAGAGAGACAGAGAGAGACAGAGAGGGATATCTCAGTGACACAAGTTTCCCTAAAGGTTTTATTGATAAAACCAATACAGACCAGATGGATTATTGTCTTACAGAACAACCTTCGTTGTACCGTAGATATGATAAAATGGACTTTCAAATAGATCTAAAGAAGCCTTAGCAAAATAACTGCAATCTCAACAGTCAACTGCCTTTTAACGACCATGCTAATTAAACAAATACCTCTTGATGTGGAAATTACATGACTTAATTTTGTGTTAATGTTTATAGTTTCCTGGCATCTTGATGCAAACGCAATGCCAATTAGTTCATATTGCTTTGTTTCGTTTCCTGTCCACATTTAATTCATTGATGTTGTAATATATACATTTCATTGGTTTGACGAATAAATTTAGCTGAAAATTGTTGTGGCTAAAAGTATTCTGAGCACTTTAGGAACAAAGAGAAATGCTTCAGTTTATTCAAACCTGGTGTGCTTACCAAGAAAAGAAAAACCCAACAAGGTGATTGTGATAGTGTTGGCAAAGACAGTAGTTGACCAATGGTCACCAATCTTGTATGACGAAAGAGTCATACGAATTTGGTGATATTTATTTGGAATCTACAAAACGTAAGAATTTTATTACAGAGAAAAAATGTTGGGTACCAATGAAGTAGGTGATGTACAGAACCTCTTGAAACCCTTTATCTACAGGCAAAGACAGGAAAAGGTATAATGGTAGAGCTGCAAATGTTGCAGTCTAAGCCTTATGCTAGTCCTATAACTTTAAAAAGAAGAAACCATCTCTTTTCCAAAAAATGAAGGATGGATTAATATTTGTAATTTAATCACTTTTTTGTTAAACCTCTTCCATGAAAAACGAACTCTCGAAAATAGGAATTCTGTCAATGAAGGTTTAGGATGACGTTTGCATAATTTTATGTTACTATCTAAAATATCTGAAATGAATAAAACAAATATAGAATCAGCAAAATTGGCCTTGTCTGTAGCAAAGAAGAATGATCCTATACCAGAATTATTTAACCTGTCAATCAGGAAAGAAAATAAGAAGGGAAATTATCTGCGATAAACAATCTAAATCAACCGATGACTACATAAAAATTTGATATGTCTAGCAAGAGCAGAGGGTGTCAACTGGATGCAAATGGCCTCAAGCTCTGTTAAAGGTAGATAGATTTAATTTTCCTGATAACTTTTAATGCCCTGTCCTACAACTATCGTTACAAAAATAAATAAGTAGATAAGTTATGCACGGCAACGTGAAGAATAGTTTTTTTAATGTTCATTTTGCCGAAGATAGTAAACAGATGGGATCATTTGTTACTTTCCATAATATCACTTGGTATCTGAAACATAGCATGCTTTTATATTCTATTCAGCAATCGTCGGGATGTATACCCTACATGTATGTTAAAATATTGAAATCTACAAGCAATCATAATCATCTCTATTTCAAAGAGAACATCAATTTTAAGTATAATGTTTTCCTTAAAAATAATTTAGTTCTTTTGATTGGGGAAATCTTTCTAGTATAACAATTGTTTGTATTTTCTACTCGTAGTCATTATTCATTTTTATATATTTATGTTCAATCGATGAAGAATTTAGAAAAATACCAGTACCACTTATAAAGATAATTGAATTGATAATGAAATATTCTTTAATAATGTGGATTTAAAATGATAACAGTTATTTCGTAATTTATTGCGCCTTTTTCTGTACAGTTTTCTTATGAAGCTTTAAAATTTTACAACCTCTTTCAGCACTGCGAACGCTTGGAATTCCATCTCGATGTATTACTAACTTTAACTCAGCTCATGACACAAATCACAATGCATCATTTGATATTTATATGGATGAAGATAGCAATGTCATCGAAAAAGCAATAAAGGATTCTATTTGGTAAATAAATTTTTTATTGTGTAATATATTACTATATATAGGATAACATTTTACATCTAGAAACATATTAAGCAGAATTAAATATCTCATTATCGTATTTGAAAAATTTGAAAAATTCTGGTGCACAAGTTACCAAACTGATGTTCTTTACAATACTAGGAAATTTTGAGTAGGTTTTTAACCTCACTGTTTTCCTGCGATGTAGGATATATATATAATATTTTATATATATAATATATATAATATATATTATATATTTTATATATTATATATATTTTATATATTTTATATATTATATATATTTTATAAATATGTCAATATAGGATTAACAAAATCCTACTTTGGTCGAAAATTTTTTCGATTGCACTTAAAAGGCCCAGGCACCAGAATAAAAAGCCAAAAGAGCAGACCGAGAAAGCTTTAGGATCAATTTGAATTATTATTAGTTCTTATTATTGTTTATTTTAGGAATTTCCATTGTTGGAATGATGCTTGGATGGCAAGACCAGACTTACCAGCTGGATACGGAGGATGGCAAGCTCTTGATGCAACGCCACAGGAACTTAGCAAAGGTAATTTGAATCATATGTACCAATCCCTGATTGTCAATGGCATTGAGAATATTGTAAAAATTGTAATGGCATACAAAAGTTCTCATAAAATCTTAGTATGGTAAAGTAATTGTGGATTGATTTGGGGTGTTAGGAGGTGTTATTACGCTGTATGATGTTGTGTAATATATTGAAAAAGTTTGGAAAGAGAACTGAGGATTTTGTTGTTGTCTGATGTTGTAATTGCATGATAAGGAAGTAGTTGTCATGGTCCCTTTTGTGATATTTGGTCTCCCCGCAAATGTTCTTCCTTGTACACGGTGCCAGCGTTGCGTTGTATTTTTCGGTTAGGGTTAGGGGTATGGTTACGATTAGAATTAGAGCTTGCGGGTCACGAATTATCAGTTGGCCGAGTGTCCAGGCCCCTGTGTTTATTGTACATCCATCTGTGCCAACAGGTCCTTGAGCTGTTCCCTTTTCCTAGAAAAGACTTAAAATGTTACACAAAGGTATCAGAGAATTTGTTTCAAGGAACACAGTTATTGTGAGAGCAGGAGTTTTATTAATATTTTCTCTGTTGAAACAGAGATGCTCACACTACCATGGACGCGACAGTGGAATGAGGGAAAACAGTTTCTTTTAGGATATTGTATATAGGAAAATTGCTTTGGGAAAATGGCAATTTGGAAGACCTTAGCTTTGTTTGAAAGATGTCTGCTGCTGCATCCTTATATCTCCTGGCATCAACGCAACTACCCAAAAATTGGCTGCATCAGACAAGTACAAGTCTAATGCAACTTATCTACTAAAAATCCAAAAGTAAAACAAAGATTCGGAACAGCTTGAACAGGACGAAGAGTAAACGTTTTGAAAAAAACAACAGGAGTGCTCTTAAAGGTTAAGCGTACTACTGATAGACAGCTACTGGCACGAAAAGAAAAGAAAAGAAAAGAAAAAATGAAAAGAAGGTCTTAAATCCGGTAGAAATATTCTTTTCCTGACAAAATTATTTTGCTGTTGACTAAAAAATGGTAGGTAAACACACAAGAGTTTTTTTTTGAGACTTTAAGTAGATCGATTTAATTGTTTTCCAGAACTAATCTGGTTGCTCAGGCCTTTTCATCAGCACATATTTGTTGTAGTTACTTTTCGTTTCCCTGAGTAAAGTATTAGCTCGATTTATTTTGTTTTGTTAAGCTGTTTTATCAGAGTCGGAGAAGGTTTCGATTTTACTCTTTGTCTAATGAGTCACGCATGAAGATTAAAGGTAGCAGATATGGTTGGGCAGAAGATTTTCTACTCGACATTTACATCGTGAGAGTCGTAAACGTTCCTTCAATCTGCATTTTGAAGGTCTACATTCAAATGTGTATAGTTATAGGGACTCTAGTCATCACGTGTGATTTAGTTAGCCTAAAATCTTTATTGGTTTAATTTGCACACACATCCAGCTCGAAGTACTTCACTACGACTGACGAATTTCGGTTTATTTCACGAGATGATATGGAAGGCTGTATATTTAGTGTCACATATTCTAGTTTTTTCTTGAACTAATTGCTTTAGCTCCAACTGAGTAAGAATCTGGTTTTGTTAGCCTTTTTTTAGAAGGTAGAGGACATTATCCAGAGCAATTATCTCTTTGTCCGAGCAGTTGCTTGGGATAAGATACCTTAAAAGTGGTCATTATAATTGTTTAAGTGAAACAAATTCCTGGGTCGATACAAGCAACAGACAAGAAAATGGTTGCTGACTTGCACAAAACTTCAATCGATATAGTGTCATTTTTTTCGTTTTCATGATCAACTCTTATAAACAATTTTCTTGAACTCTTACATATTGATTCTTCTTCCTTTACCAACACAACAATTCCTTTTTTAAATGTATGCCCTGCAATTTCAAACAGATCATTTGTCTCCTCAGCTTTATGGGTTTCTGTGACAGAATAAATGTCGATGTTCTTGTAGGATAGTTTAAAACCTATCACATGAACTAGGTTTCTATTTTATTTTATAAGATTTTGGTGGAATATTTTTGTGAGCCGTAGTAAAGCAATTAAATCTTGGGGTTCATGGTAAGGATCAATATAGCTGCATACCAACACCAAATCACATAGTAGGCCCGTTCTAGTAGATCAGATGACAAAACTTTGTTTTCCTTTAGTCAATAAAGTAAACATAAAGTGATTTTTAAAGTAAATCCAGTTCAAATTTAACAACATTAAGTCCAATGGTATCAGACGACACAAAACTTTTTTTAAACCCTGTTGTGACACATAGTAGCAAAACGAGAAAAACGTGTATGCACACTGGGCTACGTTGTTAATGAAATGATAAAATATAGTTTAGCTTCGTCTTTTCTATAGACATTGTCATGGGGCGTATTCTAATAAGCTGTCATCAGTTATATCAGCTCAGTTTGTTGTATCTCACCTGACTCATTTTTCTTAAAGTCCTTATTGGTGTACAGTTGTTAGTCCTGGTTGTCCTTAATTGTTCTCTGAGTGTAATTTCTTTCTTCAAACAACTAGATTGTGGCACCCTTTGGCTTTAGAGTGCTTCTTTCCATCATATAACTTTAATACTTTTAGTCTTCAGTCAACTCTTATCTCTTAGTCTAATTTTCTATTTTTCTGTCTTTTCCTTACAGTTAAAACCAATCCAAAGCTTGCTGCCTCAGATAGGTTTCTTATATTATTGGGGAAGTTCGGGCTGTATCAAAAGTGGATCACCCAGTAAACTTCACATAACAACATAGATGAAGTCTCAACTTCTCACTTCATAGAAGTGGCATTTGAAGGAAGTGTTGTCAGAAGATCTGGAAAAAAAACCCTTTTTAGTCGACTGCGTGGCTTTCTCTCCCATAAATTTGGCTAAGATACAGCCTTTTTTCCTGCTATAAAATGCCACCAGTAAGGTGCAACCAATGGATTCTGGTGTCATAGGGACGAAGCTTCTGAACCTCAAATGCCATCCATGCAATGTTCCTAGTTTCCTTGTTGAACGCAATGGTGCCAGCAATGTAGATACAAAGGTGACTGTTTGTAAAGTGATAATATCCGATGATCAAATAATTGATGATAATAATGATGACAATAATTATTTATTCCTTGGGAGGAAGTTTCTGCTTCGGCAGCACAGAAATGCCTTTTGAACAGCGGTGTCTTGGCTTCAAATAATATTTCAGAGAGATCTCCCAGATTCCCTGCTGATAATATTTTAATATCTATCCTTATTTTCAAGGAAAGTAAAAACAAGGTTGGATGCAGATTCTGACTTACTACCTGATATGGTGTGCAAGAGGTTACAACCAGCATTGCTAGGAGATGGTTTCAGACATAATAAGCTCTCCAAACAAGGTCGAAAACCACGATATGTTGGACTCTTAAATTTAAAGCAAGGGGTCAAATATTGATTGCTGAAGGAATTCAAAGAAGAAAGAGACAAAGATTGTTGATCTATTTGCTTTAGTTTCGATCAAGTTAAAATTTTTGTGTATATTTTAGTGATTTTTATTGTGAATTCTATTTGATTACTTTCAAATAAAAAAAATTATTTGCATTCTTCCTTTAAGCGACCACCTCCATTATGCAGTCCAATATCATTTGCTAAAATCAATTCAATTTCCTTTTTTCTTTCTAGGCCTTTTCCAAACAGGTCCAGCGCCATTGCGAGCGATAAAAGAAGGTAAAATAAACATCGCCTTTGATACAAAGTTCTTATTGGCTGAAGTAAATAGTGACGTCATTGTTTGGCAACGAAATTCGTCAACGAAACAGTGGGAAGTAGTAAATACCAAAGATAGCCACGTGGGTATGTTCCAAAAATATTTTCTCTGTTACACTGTTTTTTTTAAACGCAAGCAGAATATTTGTATGCTAAATAATGAATAATATTAAAAGTTAACGCACTAAAAATACACCCGCTTACTTTTGTTCCTTTTCGTTTTACCTTGTACAAAGACAGCATAGTTCTACATGAAAGGAATAGCTGAACCATAGTATTACCCTAGAGGAATCAATGTACACAGACAGAAAAATTAAGTCGTTGTCTTACCCTAGAGTTACCGATGTGCCAAGACAGCATAATTAAGTCCTCCTTCAAATCAGCGTGATTATAGTAGAGTAACTTAATCAGGACATCAAAGCAAAGCAATATATGATCGATTCTTGCACGAAGTGACGATCAAGACAATCCCCAACTCTATGTGATTAGCTCGACTCTTTAGACAGTTTTTATTTAAAGAAAATTCATTTGTCCTGGGTTTGTAGCATAAAAGCACCCCCGTCTTTGCTTCTCTTTCTCGTTACCTCTTTTTCCATGTATTTTTCTTACAAGCTTTCTTTTAAAGTTTCACACGCATACACATACATGCACATGAACACTTAATCGCACGCACACATAACTTGCATAGGTACTTATATCATTGTAGACAGCAAATAATCTTTGTGTCTAGATGTACTCAATCTGAAGACAGTACGGTTTCGCCCTTGTGGGCTCATCAGTGGAGCACAGAGCTTCTGAGACATAACTCTTTGGCCATGTTGCCGGAACAAACACAGCTTAAAGAGTTATTGTGGGGTCCTGTCAGAGTGCTCAAACCACGCATGCGCAGTGAGCATTGCATCACGCTAACAACAGGTTCCCATCTCAGATAGAGTGCTCAACCAAACTTTCGTAAGGGAGCGTAATACTCAATCTGCAGACAGTACTGTTTCGCCCTTTGTGGGCTCATTAGTGCAGCACAGAGCTTCTGAGACATAACTCTCTGGCCATGTTGCCGGAGCAAACACAGCCTAAAGAATTACTGTGGGATCCTGTCAGAGTGCTCAAACCACGCATGGGCAGTGAGCATTGCATTACGCTAACAATTTGTTATTGATGATTGCAAAGAGATCATCGACGTACCTTTCCCAGACAGTTGGCTCTTGGTCTGCTGTTGATAATGCTGTGGTTTCAAATGTTTGCATGAATATTTCAGCAATAACCGTATTTATATAACAGGTTATATATATATAACCTGTTATATTTATATAATATAAATATTTATCTCTTTTTTATTATTTGCTTTGAGCTAAATTAGCATTAAAATTTTTTCAACTTTTTTTCAGGTAAAAAGATAAGCACCAAAGCAGTTGGGGGATCTCAGAGAGAAGATATAACCAATGCTTATAAATTCGCAGATGGATCTGTTTTGGAAAGAGCAGCAGTAAGAAATGCACTCAAATTGTCCCAGAATCTGTCGGTTCGAAATATGCCTAATGACCTAGAAATGAAAGTCACTACGCAGAAAGAAGGAGTGATGGTTGGACAACCAATGGAATTATCGATAGATTTAAAGAACACAAGCTCAAAATGGTTAAGAGTGAAAGTTGGTGTGAATGGAACTATTGTTCGTTATAATGGCGTCGCCAAAGGCAAACTGGAAAGATTGGTTGATACAGTTGATGTGGGACCTAATGCAAGTTAGTTAAAATACTATTTCTTAGCATGCTGTATGACATATACACGGTAAAAGACAAACAAAACAGACATAACGTTTTTTTAGTGCCAGAAATAATATGTTTGCAAAAATGTAAGATACACTGTAGACGTGGTTGATGTGTTGTAGGAAATGGATAATTTCTTTTTCTCATATATATTCTATTTTTTCCAGTCAGAGGTGTGATATTGTGTTTGGTTAGGATTCCTAAATTAACAAATAGTTTCTGATACAAAATAACACGTTTTGTTTAAAAAAATACATAGATTATTAACCCATTTTCACTTCATCTAACAATGGGGGACGTAGGTCTCAAAATGAAGCTCAGAGAGGGCTTCCTACTCAAGACATGATATGATGAAGCTTTAACATTTTAAGGAGACCCTCAGACCACCACTTGTCTCTAGTCTTCAATTACGCAGTTGAAGGCACTAGACCAAGTGGCCGGCCACGAAAACGCTGGCACCAGTATCTGTCTGAATACCTTACAGAGAAGGGCACCACCTGGCAAGAGGTCAACGCGACTGAGCTCTACCTCGACCGTGGCAGATGGTCATCCCTGACGCTTCCTCGCTGACAGGCAACCGCCTACTCTGGAGTCCGGTGAGAAGAAGAAGAAGAAGAATTCCTTTGTTGTATACTTCTATGATTATTATAAAAATAAGTTGTAAATGCACTCAAGTTTCATTCTAGTTGCACATCAGTTTCTCATCAGTTTTCCTCTTCCTTCTGCCAGGCCATTTTTAAGACTTCCAAATATGTTAACCAGATTCTCAAAGGTTCCAGATATATTGACCAGCTATCAATAGTCCCAAATAATCAACTTTTCTTACTTTTTATTATAAACAGTATTTTGGAACATTTTTTCCAGAGAACCCAAATAATAGACAAAAAAGATATTTCTCTCTAAAAGTGTAAACTCAAAACTATAAGAGAATACAATATTAATAACAACAATAATAATCAAAATAATAAGATACTACTACTACTACTACTACTACAACTACTACTACTATTACTACTGCCACTACTACTACTATTACTACTACTGATACTATCACCAGTACTACTACTATTACTACTGATACTACTACTGATACTACCACTGATACTACTACTACTACTACTACTACTACTACTACTACTACTACTAATAATAATAATAATAATAATAATGATAACGATAATAATGATGATAAAACTTTCTATTAATTTTTTTCAACTATAACACACAATGTCTCAGTAGCACACAGTAGTAAATAAAACTCTTTGTAATTTGTACTGGCTGGTTTTGGTACAAAAAGCAAATATTTATACTGTAAGAAGATGTTAATTGGTTAGCTAAGAATGACGTTATAAGGAGATTAATAAGAGTGAAGATCAGAATTGATTCCTATCTTGTTGCGACACCAGAAAATAAAGTAAGAATAGCAAATGATGATAACATTTAAAGATGAGCTAGCACTGATGTGTTACATTCGTACCCAAAGGGATACATATTTTTGGATATAGAGTCACAAGAATAACAGAATGAAAAAGTGTAATGGCATTGACAGAAATATCTACAAATGTGACATTAGAGTGTTTTAATTTAAGTGGGTCACCCCATTTGCCATTACATTAGTTTTCAAATTTGCCTCGAAACTCACTCGCATGTCCAATAATAATAATAAAAATAATGACGATAATAATAATAATTCATTTTCACAAGGAACTTCTAAGCTGCGATCCTTTCGAATGCTGATCGATACTTTCGCTTTTGTGACATTTCAAGAAAAACAGTGGATCATATAGTATCTGGATGCTCAATACTAAAGCCAACAAAATACAAACGCAGACATGATCGAGTTGGACATTATCTTTACTGGAAGGGATGTCAACATTTCAGTTTGACGCATGCGACCAAATAGTATGAACACAGGCCTGTAACTGTCATAGAAATCGAACAGGTGACAATCCTATGGGGTTTTTGTATCGATACTGACGGGATCATCCAAGCTAATCGTCCTGATATCATCATTAAAGATCAAGAAAAGAAAACGAGCTTAATAAAAGAGATGAAGATACCGGGCGATAAAAACATATCGGTAAAGGAATTCAGTGAATACAAGGATTTACAAATAGAAGAGGAAAAGATGTGAAGCATGTAAACTAAAATTGTGCTTATTGTAGTAGGGACTATAGAAAACTAAGAATTCATCCATAGAGATTTAACATTGTAACAAAAAACGGAAGGTACTTGAAACTAAGTTGAAGGGTAGGAATGTGCAGTTATGCTTTTTATTTTTAATGATGAAGAAGCATACAAAGCATATAGCAACTTAGTGTATGAAACTATGGAAAGAAGAACAAAAAAGACAAAGATAGGAGTTGTGTCAAAAGATAACAGTTGTCCTTAGAATCTAAAGAGCTACACAACCTAAGTGTCTGTAGGAACAAACTCCATTCATAGAAAGACGTATTACAGCGAGAAACAACAACTGCACAAGAGAGAAGATCTTAAAAGAAAGAAGCCACAAAAGATGGAACAAACTGACACGGCATCGGAGAGGAAAGAACATTAAAATACTTCCTATGATATTATCTATAGAATAGATGAAGACATGCTACATTTATAGTAATGTTATTTTACATTATTCTGCCACTTTTGTGGAATGGAAAGGAGTACAAATTTAGTGTTTTAGTAAAAGTACTCAAGGGTTTAAACGATTCACAAGGCGCTGAATACAAAATGTAAAATTGATAGGTTGAAAATACCTAGAGTAGATGGCAGAAAGTCGTTGAGTGTAATGAATCCAGTAAGACAGGAACTTTTGCCGTACAAACGCTTATTTGCGACGGTGTTGGAAAAGTACTTCTTGCACCCACGTTGGTTAATTGCGGGAGAAACCTGATTAAGAGTGTCTTTGATTTTAAGAAAAGCACAGGAGAGCGAATTTCTAGAAATTTAAATATTTGCGCAATGTGAGTAGTTGGAAATTCAATGTTTTTTCATGTTTGGTTGAGATTCCTGATACAGTGTTTATTTCGTTGTTGATCTGTTATAAATTATCATTTTTTTCAGGTCAAGTGGCAACTATCAAAATCGACTCGAAGCATTATTTGTCCCATTTGAATGAAATAACGATGATTCGATTTGTTATCTGTGGCAAAGTATTAGAAACAGGGCAGATATGTTTTAGCGAAAAAGTTATTGACATTAAGACGCCTTATTTGACTTTTGAGAAGATTCCAGCATCGGTTGTTCACGACTCAGAAATGAATTTTTTTATTGCTCTTGAGAACCCTTTAAAAACAGAATTGACAGGATGTCAAATTCATTTTGACGGCACCATGATGAAAGAGCGAATTAGCATTAAAAACGGGTAAGACGTTGTTAGAATTTTTATTCTTATTATTGTTATTATTTATTATCACAATTAAAACCAGACTTGTTTTGTTTGAGAGGTTGTTGTTAGTACTCTGCTGGACCAAGACAACAGAAAGGAAAAAGCACAAATCAGGTAGAGAAAAATAGGATGAGAAAGCAAAAGGATTGAAAGCACCTTTTCATTTTTGTAATTGGCTGTCTAAAATTTTTTAAAAACTCAAAAAACTGTTTTCGCTAACAAAGCGCTGGCGAAGAAATTACTCTAATGATCCTTAACGGAAGCGGAGACCTACCTTCGGCAATTGCTTTCAAATTTTGCTCTTGAACTTTTCACCTCATTTGGGTTTGAACAATGAATAATGTGTTACAGTTGAATTCAATGTATTGATCATTTTCAATTGTTGATGAAGCAAGATTATTTGAAAAGTAGAAATTATTTTGAGTGTAAATGCACTTGAATGGATTTTCAAATTTTGTGAAAACTAGACCTGCCGATGACTTTAGAAAACAGAGCATTTTAAGGATTTTCTTAAACAAGATGTTCAAAACTAGGTATTTTGTACCGAGTAACTTTGTCTAAAACAACGTCAAGGTGATTATTCTTCTCTAAATTTGTTTCATTTCATCTATTTTTTCTGATAATTTTGAAAGCGACACTCATCAGATTAGTGTTAAATTACTAGATTTATTCATTCTACAATAATGTCTTGTGAAGTCGATGACCCTCTGTACCTCTTACAACCCTAGGCAAGTCTGGATCCCGTTACTTGTTTTCTTGTTTAAAGCCTGAGATCAAGCAGCTTAAAACTGGGTATATTTCACAGCCTTGCTACTCTGTGTGCCAACTGAATAACTGCATTCTTGTTCAAGTGGAACAGGTGTTCAAAAGGCCTAAAGGAAAGGCCATGGTTATGTCTCATTTGTCATTTCTGTCGAAAATCACTCATCAAAACCTCTCTCTGAAAAGAAGTTGAAATGCGAGACTTCTTTGAAGAGTACCATTTCAAAATCAAAATAATATGAGATAGTTATTTGTAGCCTATTGTTCTATTCTTAATAGATTTTCATTCTAATGGCAGGCCCGTTTGCTTGCTTCGTTCTCGTTGGTCTGTGTGTCTTAACCAGAGGCAGAGTGGCAAACTTTTAATAGAGAGTTTGTCCCGCTTAGTTTTAGTTTCCTTTTAAATTTTAAGAGATTTAAATTTTATAAGAAGATAATTTCTATTACAATAAAGAACTATCTAGGTACTTTTAGGTGTTAAGCAGACCGCTATTGCTCAGTTTTAACTGTATTTCAAGAACTAAACTAATGTTTCTAATGGAAGAGACTCAGCTTTTGCTATTCATAAAAATATTCCAATTTGGCCACATTTGGTAAGAGGTGATTTATTTTTAGCCAAGTAGTAAAGACACTCTGCTAAGAACTGAATTGCATAAAGTTTAGCGGCTGATCTGGATACTACTGTTACTCTTACTCATTACTCTTAAACGAAATTCAACGCACAACTTTCCGCCAGCATTTACCATCTGTTATCATGGTTCGTAGATCGTTTGGGACAATATCAGCGTCTCTAGATGAGTAGCCAGGGTACCTCAACGTCCTACAGTTGAAGGATTCCATAGTATAAAATCAAATATAACCTTGTCTTTGGCACGATAAAAATGGCCGGCAAAGGGTGTTTGTTGTTGCTTAAGACTGGTAATGATGCTAAAGAGCTTGCTATAGATATCAGTTTGTCTAGCATGGTCACCCCAACTGGTGTTTTGAGCTCTCCACCGAAAATTTGTGTGGCATACAAGTCTCTTGTGAAGCTCAGCATTGAGTGTCAGCGTATCCTAGCCTTAAGCGAAGATAAGTTCTACTGCTGTCGAGAATAAATTTAACTTATGTGGTACAGGGAGATCCAAAGGCCAGAACTATCCAATTTGTTGCGTCCATTTCATGCTAGAGCTTTGCGAATCTTAAATTCCTATCTGAGAAGGCAATGTGGGACCCAAGAGATTTAAATCCATTGACGTGCCTCAGTGGTGTACCAGAGAGAGTATGGATGGCCGGAGATGATTCAGAAAACATGTACTCAGTATTAAGGCCGTTTCAAGCAACTCCTACGCACTATACTGCATCTTTCAGTGTATACAGTAGGAATGCATCATCCCTTATCTTATTACTTGAAATGGTGAGATCATCTGAGACGTCAAGGTCAGTGAGGTGTTCAGTAACATAGCTTGAAACGTCTTTGTGGTTTTAAGGTATGCTGTGGTTGTTGCAGAAAAAACACTGATTTTTATGGATCAATTGTTTATACATTTCAAATCAGCTGAACAAATTTAAAACTTAAAAATTAAATAAAAAAAACTTCAAAAAATTAAAGATATTATGAATATTGACATTTTTTAGCTAAATTTTCTACAAATATAAAAACGTTTAAGGCTAGGTGGGTCGTAGCCAATTTCGTTTTCTGTTACGTCCTGTTCACTATAGATTTTCCTGAAGTGTTTTTTACTCTCTCTATTTTTCTTTTGTTAGTCCAAATAATTATTATCTTTATTTCATTGGTTCTGGAAATGTATTCTGCTCGTTTTAATCTATTTTTTTGCTTTGCTTTTTTGAATCTATTTCAAAAGGTATTTTTATATTATTCGATTTTGATCCCCCCCTTTTTTTCGTTCTCCCTATGCAAGGATAAAAATCACTTTAGTGTGAAAAGTTAATTTTCTAAATTTATTTTTTACTTTGTACTTTTTCATCTCCTAAAGCGGGTTCACATTTTAGTATGCCATTTACAACGGGCGTAGTGGTTCCAGGGACGTAGCTAAGGTGCGAAACTTGACCACTCGGCCAATTCTGCTTTTATGCCTGAAAGGATAAATAGATTTTAGTAAGCAAGACCTACCTCATCTGATATTTTCCTATTTGAACTTATTTTCTATTTATAATTAACTTTTATGAAGTATAGGCACATTAGATAATTCTGGGAAAGATATTTGATGAAGATATCCTTCTTTTTGCATCTTGACTTTGCAACAAATGATTTTCCTATCAAAATCATTTTTAAGATCAATATGATATATAAAAATATATAAATAAGAAAAAAAATAATTTTTCGAATCTTTTGGTGGAAAATTTCGCTTATCATAAACTTGACCTATTCGACCAAAATTCAGACATAACTTGCCTTTCACTACACGGATACAATCTCAAAAAATAGAACGAAGCTGATTTCATAAAGATACAAACGGTCTGACTTGCCAAATGGTGGAATCAACAAAGTGACCCCTGAAGACGATAGGGATAGTGCTGTAATCAACATTAAAACCGAAAAAGTATCACATTTTGAAATAGAATGAAAGATGAAGATCAAACGATGATTTATTGTTCCAAAACCCAATATTTCAAACAGTGGAATTGTCCTAGTTATTTCCTGCAAACAGAAAGCCATCTGCTTATAGACCCATCCAAACATGGTTCAAAATAATTTCATCTCAGGTATTATAATTGAAATTGTACGATGTATCAAATACATACATTTAATCCGAACGAATTGCTGATTGATGACTATCTTTTTCTTGCAGGCTTGTTCCCCCAAAGCAGAAATTCAGAATTCCAGTTAAACTAATTCCCAATGTAAGTAGCCTGTGTTTCTTGTAATTTTAGCCTTGAGGATTTTGAGATTCTATCTTCTTTTTTTTTACTTTTATTCCTATTATACTATTATTTCTTCGGCGACGGTTTTGTTGAAATAGTAACGGTTTCGTTTCAGGACATATTTTCAAAAGTCATACAGTATACAGGACTTAGAGTCAGAAGATGAATAACACCAAATGAAACAAAAGAATAACAGAATGGGCACAGAGAGAGAGAGAGAGAGAGAGAGAGAGAGAGAGAGAGAGAGAGAGAGAGAGAGAGAGAGAGAGAGAGAGAGAGAGAGAGAGAGAGAGAGAGAGAGAGAGAGAGAGAGAGAGAGAGAGAGAGAGAGAGAGAGAGAGAGAGAGAGAGAGAGAGAGAGAGAGAGAGAGAGAGAG
>RDPX01000432.1:465220-546697 GCA_003991215.1 Morbakka virulenta | reverse complement strand
AATATTTTTTTTTGTTTTATCCCAAAACACGCAGTGGCAATTTAATAATATCTATCTTTATATTCAGAAAGAACAACATCTTTTTGTGATTTCGTAAGGTTCTTATAAGAAAGATCATCTAACATATCTTTTGTACAACATTTTAATATTAAATGTTCAAATTTATCTATATTATTTTTAAAATATTTTTTAAGATCTGCATCAGCAATTTTAAAATATGCATATTTATTACAATTAATACATTTGTCTAAGCTTTCATTATTAGGATTATTCTCTTCTATATAACAAACCATTACTTCAATTCTAGAATCATTTCGTAAATTTTTAAATGAAATATCTATAAGATCTTTTCGCTTAACATCTGAATTTGTTATATAAAAATCAGGATAATGTTGACTATTAATAAAATAACTTTTAAGTTCTTTTGGTGATACTTTAATGTTATTTTTTATACAATTGGCACATTGTTCATCAGCTAGAGGTAGAATTTCTTTTGGTTGAATTTCTTTTGACATTATGTTTTATTATAAAAATAAATTATTTAATTAAATTTATTTATTTTTTTTGTGAAAAGGTCGAATATTTTTCATTTTATATTTTATACGAATATTTTGCTTCATTTTTTGAAAAGATTCATATTCTGCAATAACAGTTAAGTGTTCTTCTGCTGTGATAATACTATCATCAAGACTTCGTGAGAGTTTTTTCTCTATAGAATTTAGTTTTGATTGAGCTATAGAAAGGTACTGTTCATATTTTTTAATTTTTATGAGTAAGATTCTATTCCAAAGGCCTGTGACAAGTGTGATGGAACCTAGAATAGCAGAAATTGAAGCTGTCGACAGAGCTATTACAGGAATAGGTAGGGTAGCTGTGGTTACAATTCCACTAGCTCCAGCAAGAGAACCAGAAGTAATTGAAATTGTGTTAATTACATTATACATTTTTTGATATTTTCTCAGTGTTTTATCACATTTTATAATTTCTTGGTTGAGTTTTTCTTGTATCTGATTAATAGATGTTAGACGTGTTTTTTGTGAAATTTCTTCCATTTTTTATAAAGAAGTTAGATTAAACAACCATTCCTCTTTCATTTAATATCATTTACTTGGTTTCTTCCATACTTATAACATAGAGCAATCATTTCTCTTTCATTTAATATATATCTTGCATACTTGGGACTTTTTGGGATATTGTTATGGGAGTTTTAGCACTGGCTATCCTATAGGATTTTCAGTTGGGATTATGGGACTAAAAGTTATCCCAATGGATAGAGCTCGTTGAGTTACATCAGTATACCAAATATCATACTTCTATTTTATATATTTACTGAGATATGAATAAAAAATATTTTCGCGCCATTTTTGGGGAAATTTTGCGCGCCAATTACATGTACATACATAAAAATAAAGAAATGTAATTATCTCATTATTGGTTAGTCTTGGAATTTTAAAAATAAAATATTATGCTAAACTTGGGGTAAGGATTTCAAATATGATGTTTATTTTTATCTCAGATTTATGAGAAAATCCCTAGGAACTTTTCCTAATCCTATGGGACTCTCATAGGAATTATGGGACTAAAAATTATACCAAAAGATAGAGTTCGTTAAGTTACATTAATATACCAATAATCACGTTGATATCAATCATGGTTATGAAGATATGAATTTTTAAATGTTTTGCGAGTTGGGTGAAACTGTGTTGGACATGTAAAAAAGTTGGAAATTCAGAAAAATTAAAATTATCAATAAAAACATTATTATACATCGTAGAGACTTGAAATAGAGTGTATTTAAAAGAGAATTAAATGGGGAATATGGTGGTTTATCTTATTTTTGGTTGGGATAACGGAAAGTCCCATAGGAGTTTTTCGCGCTTTATGGGACTATGCTTGGGATTTTAGGGATAAAAATTATATGAGGTTGTAGAGCTCGGTGAGAGCTATCGAATGATATATAATTTACCTACATAGACTGCTAAATGATAACAGTGTTAGAAATTTCCGAAAATAAAATGTGAAAAAGCAACGCTGAGCCTGGAGACGTTTCACAATCGTTCTGGGCGTTTCCTTACGAAGGTCTAGAGACTTTAGCTTACCGTTTTCAACACAACTGTTAACTTACAACACTATGCCTGGTTTGAGCGAAATAAAACAACGTCTGTCGAAGAAAAATGATCAAATCGAAGAAACATTGTATGTTATATCTCAAAAATTAGATGGTATAACAACCCTTGTAGTTAACTTTCCTGAACAATTGAAACAAATTCACAAGACACCACTGGTTGAAACGAGGCAAAACGTCCGAAGATGCATTGGAGTATTTCAAGAAATAGAGAGGATACTGACATTGGAGGAAGGACGGCGGAAGTTGATTCAGGATATGGAAGAAAAGGAGAGAGATCAACAAATAAAATGGGAGGCAAAGAAAAAGCGTGAAAAGAAGCTGGGGGATGTCAGATTCACCCCATATGCAAGAGCTCTACCAAGTGGAGAGGTAAGACTTCCAAGTTAACTCTATGGTTTCCTAAACCAAGTCAGAGATATTTTAGTCTTAAACCAGGTCAGAGATATTTTGGTTTTAAACTTGGTTTCTTAAACCAGGTCAGAGATATTTTGACTTTAAATTTGGTTTCTTAAACCAGGTCAGAGATATTTTGGTTTTAAATTTGGTTTCTTAAACCAGGTCAGAGATATTTTGGTTTTGAATTTGGTTTCTTAAACCAGGTCAGAGAAATTTTGGTTTTGAATTTGGTTTCTTAAACCAGGTCAGAGAAATTTGGTTTTAATTCCAGGGTACGTCATCCACGAGCGCTATCGTTGACGAAATAGAAGACCCTCAAGCACCCAAGCTAAAACAAGATTAAACAAGGACTTCACGAAGATAACTCTGACACTATTATTGATACTTGTATTTTGATTTAGAAGGGTTGGCGCACCGTACATTCTAACTTTTTAGCTGAACTATTAATAAGGTATTTTTTTTACAATTGACATATTGTTCATCAGTTAGAGATAGAATTTCTTTTGGTTGAATTTCTTTTAACATTTTCTTTTTATAAAAAATAAATTATTTAATTAAATTTCTTTAATTTTATAGATATTTTATAGATATTTTATATAAGTAGATAGGTTTAGGTATTTACTATTTCCATCTATGAATTTTAGCTAAATTTACACTTAAAATATATATGACATGTAATTAATATATATTTTGAGTTTTATATATATGTATATACATGTATTTGAAGTGTTAATAATGATTTTTTGAAATTTTGCTGATATTGTTAATAAACTGTTGTTAAGGTGCTATGATTTTCCACATTTTGTGCGAATTTGGTTGAATTTTCGATGTTAATTGATTGAAGGTAGGTAAGGTGTTAAAAATGATGAATTTGATGATTTAGGTAATGTTGAGGAAGTATAATATATATTTAAAATTGAAAAAATAGAGATTATATATACATTTTAAGGGTATTTTGTGTAATTTCATGGAGGGAAATAGTAAATACCTAAACCTATCTACTAGTAATCTCCAACCCATGACAATTTTTTGAGGAGGTACTTTGGCGGACAAGTAAAAAATATCTTTATTAAAATATGAAAATCACGCTGATCACACGCGATGAATTGTTTTGTTTGGGGCGGTGTTACGAGGCTGGAAGAAATGTTAAGAAGCGCATTGCAAATGTTAGCAATAACACTGTCATCGNTATTGAAATGCCAGATGGAGAGAAATTCAGAGAAGTCGAAGAAAGTGGCTATAAATACCTGGTTATATTACTCTTGGATGGCTAATAGAAGGGGGTTAGAAAAATCCCCAAAACTTAATAAACGGGGGGGGGGGTTGAAATTGACCGGTGTTTTGGACAAAAAGTTTAAAAAATGGAGTCAAGAATCAATGTTTAGAATCAACTGCAACTTCCTAAAAGTAGGGTAATATAATACAAACAATCGTCAGTTATTTGAAGTCATGGCACTCTTTTACAAATATTTGCCTCATCCTCCTGCTCGATGACAGTGTTATTGCTAACATTTGCAATGCGCTTCTTAACATTTCTTCCAGCCTCGTAACACCGCCCCAAACAAAACAATTCATCGCGTGTGATCAGCGTGATTTTCATATTTTAATAAAGATATTTTTTACTTGTCCGCCAAAGTACCTCCTCAAAAAATTGTCATGGGTTGGAGATTACTTAAGCATTAATAGTCCGGGGGTGGGGGTTGGAATAAGAATGTCCAGGATGGAAAATTTTTGAAAATTTAATTAGCTGGGGGGAGAGGGCGTCTATTAAGCACCCAAGAGTAAAGGATGAAGGTACTCTTACGACAGACATGAAAAATAAACTTGAAACTGAATATCTACGACAAGTAAGGAAGTTAGCTAAATCAAAATTGTATGCCGGTAATGTGATCTCAGCGATAAATCGGTGGGGGTTAGGAGTCATGAGACATAGTGGAGGCGTGATTGACTGGAATAGAGAAGATTTGTCATGGAAGGATGGTGGAAGAGCTCTCATTTCGGTAGAGCAGTGTGTAAAAAGTGAGGAGAATAGCCTTTGGGAATATGTTTCAACGAGACAAGAGCGACTATTGAAATTGGTGGTGAAAGAGGATTTCCTTATAGAAAAAACTGGAAGAAAAGAATATGTGAAACAACACACTGAAATGTTGAGACAAAATTACTACGGAAAAGCTTTGCATGGTAGATTTACGGAAGCTGTAGCAGAACAGGCAGATTTAAGCAAAACCTGGTTGTGGTTAAAGAGCTATGACGTGAAAAAGGCAACTGAAGCCTCAATTGCAGCTGTTCGGGACAAAGCACTTGTAACTAACTGGGTTAAAACTAACATTGATAAAACTAAGATAAGTTCTGTGTGTCGAATTTGTCATGAGAAAGATGAGACACTGTCTCATATTGTTAGAGGTTGTTCTGAATTGCCAAAGAGAAGGTGTGTGATAAGACAGGATCTGGTAGCTACCTGGGTCCACTGGAAGCTATGTAAAAAGTACAACATTGATGCGAGCAAGGTTTGGTTTGGTATGATCATGTTCCGCCTTCTTGCATGTCTACAGGAGTTGAACTTATCTGGAATACACCCACTCTTACTACAACGAAAGTAAAACATTATATACCCGATATTGTAGTCAAAACAAATAGTAAATGGATATAAGTATAGATATAAGTATATAATAAAGATTTATTGATATAACTGTTCCAAAAGATCATCGAGTAAGAGAAAAACATGCCGAAAAAATTCAAAAATACATTGATCTAGCTGGTGTCATTCGTGAAGAGCAGAAAGTTGAGACTTCAATAGTCCCGATAGTGGTTGGGGCTCTTGGAACGATTCCATTCGAACTCGAAAAGTATTTGAAAGAATTAGACCTTCCTGATATAAGTGGTAGTATACAAATATCAGCAATCACAACTACTGCCAGAATTAAACAATAGTGAACCAACAACAGTATTGTCAATTGGAGAACAGCTTGAAATTAAAGAGGGGATACGTCTCCCAAGGTCAAGTGAACAATGATAAATTGCTTATAGCTATTTTCAATCTATTTTTGAACCTTCGACGATTGATTCGGTTATTAGATTCATGAACAAATAAATTTCTGAACACTTAAGGATGCATGCTAAACTACAAATAAGAACTTCGACGAAGGGTTCCAAAGAAAATATAAAGACCACAAAGTTAACAAATAAAAAAAGGACTTAAAATCACTTAAAAAAAGCGACATATCAGTAATGGAAATCAAATATCCATTTGCTTCGCCAAAAACTGACTTCTTTCCATAACAATCACATTGTATCTGAGCACGATAACCTCATCTCCAAAAACTTTTGGGGCTACGTAAAGCGTGTGCTGCAAAAGAGCTCTACAATAATTCCAACCTTCTCAAACGTCTGTTGCACCCAATATTCTTCAAACATACTTACATTAATTATTGTCTATATATCTAAACGAGGCTAACGTCCAATCAAGACACCCCTCTTGTGTATTAAAATCTTACAGGCCTCTTTCTGTTCAGCAGGAACTTCACCAGAAATCCATATGATTTTAATTATTTCTGCGAGGAAAAGTGGTAGATAGGGACATCGTTTAAAGCAAATTATAGATATTTTATCTAGTGCGCATGGTGAGGCAGATGACTTCATACGACGAATAACTTACGTGATTTTCTGATATGGTGGAGGATCAGTCTTGAAAGGGTACTCGGGTTCGTTAAAAGATGGTATCCATGATGGAATCGTAAAGTGTTTGTTAGGAATTTTCGATGTAAGTCTCATTGTGAATCTACCTTTTTTCTCTTTCTGAATGATGAGTTGCAAGAGGTAGAAGCAACAAAAAACGCTACTTGTCTTTTATCATTTTTAATTCTATTGCTGGCGCAATCGAGCATAAAATATATAAGAAGGGGTAACACCGATGACCCTTCTAACTTTCGACCAATTACTTTTGAAAACGTTCCATTAAAAGTTTTTACATCCTGTTTGCGTGACTCAGTATTTGAATACCTGACGGATAACAACTTCGTTGAACATCAGATTCAAAAAGGCTTCACTTCTAAGATCTCGGGTACTTTAGAACACACTGCAATGATGGCACAGGTAATAAACAATTCTACTTGATTCTACTTCTTTCGATTTGTCTTGAAAAGAATGTTAAAACTGAAGTGGAACTTGAAAAATTTCAAGCTCTTTTTCCCCTTTGAGCCACCCCTGCCTGGAAATAACTTCGATTTTTTTCGTAACCATGCCTTAAATCTCTCGATAAGATGATCGACTATAGGAAATTCTGAAGCATTACGTACTTTCACTACGTTATGCTTTTTTGCATAGATTTTGGTGAAGAGTGCTTTTTGGCCCTGGTCCCTTTTTTGCTACTTTTGACAACAATGTTTTAATAATTGGTTCTAGAGCAAGAAACATTGTCAGTAACTTTGGTTTTTTGGTAAAAATATCAAAGACCGATACCTTGTCAGCAATCAGCTCCTGATTTTAAATGACCAATTAAAACATTTTCCGACTTTTCCTTTATCTTAAAGCCCTAAGATGGAATCTCTATGTCCTTGTCTACAAAACAGAAGAATGCTCTTCAAATTTTTACAATTACTAGTTATTAATATTTAATGGGGCAAGGGTGTTTCACAGTTTTATTTGAAGTGATTGAGTCACTCTGGCAAGCTTCCTATGCTTATGCTGCTAGAGCTGTTGTTGAGCCCGAGCATTGGGAAGTTCTGCTGAAGTTGGTTAATCCTGGTTACGGCACTGTAACCCCAGAGCCTAATGAAAATATTTGCAACGTGAGGTCAATCACAAATATTGGCAACCAAGTAGATGACTACAAGAATAGTTCTATTATAGATAACATGGATATTTCATCCGCTACACTTTCTTCAGAGCAAGAGATTAGGCCCCATAATGTTTTAAAATGTACTCTGATGTTTTTGCCCGGTCTAACTCTGATTTAGGATGTACTCGAGTTATTCAGCACCCGACAGGCAGGGAAGAACACCGTTCTACTTTTTCACAGGCCATACCGTGTCCGTGAGTCACAGCGAAAAGTTGTAGAAACACATGTTAAAGACATGGGAAATAGAGTTGTCGTAAGACCCTCCAAGCGCCCATAGTGAAGCCCTATAACACATCTCAACAATGATTTTGCTGTCTTGGTTTTGATAACTGATTCTATATAATACGGGGTACCCTGATTTCAAAAATGGAATCCATTTTTCTCTATCACGTTTTTAACAATTGAAGATTCGACTTTTGGCATTTCTATTAAAATTTTATCTTTTAAAAAAAATTTAAAAATCAAATACTTAATTTTTTCCATTTTTTGTTGCGAAAATTATTAAAATCAAACAAAAATCTTGCGATAAGCACAAGGTTATTGATACTTTATCAAGATTAGCAGCTTAAAAAAGATTAAATTGTTAAAATTATGCCACAAAATCTAATCTAGTTGGAAGAATGAAAAATTATTCTGAAATTGAATTTTATTCTTAAGATAGGCTTAATAGGTGAGAACTCATTGATCAATTCTCAAAAGCTATTTTTATTTACAAATTTTTTAATACACCTCCCAGCGCTCACGAATTTTCTCCTAAAGGATTTACTAGAATGCTGTTTGGTGGGACAGTCTCTTTTTAATGAGCAGCAGTAATCAGCCATCGTGTGGATGTCCCATCTGTCTTGATAGCTCTCTTTCATCACTTTTATATATTGATAAAAGCGTTCACCTTATTCTACACTTAGGGCACCAAGATTATCAGGAAAATCATCCAAGTGGCGAATTTTGATGCTCGTGTTGAATCCTAAAATTTGGAAGCTCTCTAACAATTCGTTAACAACATTAGTGTAATTAGGGCTCTTAGTGTTACCTAGAAAGTTTTTAACTACACCAACGAAGGCCAATCAGGCCCTTAATTTAATTTCTGCGTTGTGGTAATAAAGTGATTATCCTTCACCAACTTTCGAATTTGAGGCACAGCACCAAATTCGTTTCCATTATGGAGGAGAACACATTTCAAACTTCGTTTCGGACTGTCAATGAAAAGTCTCGCTAGGACCATACTGTGAGACACCCATAGCGCGCAGAAGGCCGTCTATGTTAACACAGTGAACAAAGTCGTTTCTCGAAGTAAAAAACATTAAAAAGACGGATTCTCTGTTGCGATAGACAGAAATTTTGGTTTTCGGGAGTAATAGCTATTTTTCATTCAATCATGATGCCAACAATTCTGATGATTCCTTTGAAAGTGCTGAGTCACGAATTAGATCATTTAACTCGTGCTGCGTAAATGTTGAAAATGATGTTTACGATGATGTTTGTGGAGAACCAGGGTCGCCGGAGTCAAATTGAGTCTCCTCAGATAGATTCGAATCCTCGTCGTCTAAAAGCTCTGAAAGTTTGGTATAAAGAGGTACGAGAATTTCGGTGGAATGGGGTAAGGGCCTCGTTGCAGAGTCTAAATTTGGGTATTCCAGGTGGTGTTTATTCTTTGCATTGAAGCCGGAGACATTAACCAGGCAAAAATAGAAATCATCGGAATGATTCCTCTGTTCTCTCCAAATCATAGGAATTCCAAATGGCAAATTTTTTCGTTTTCCGGCAGTCCATTACGTTAAAGACTCGATACAAGATTTACAAGCAATGTGAGGTGCCCATGGCTTATCTTGATCTCTTAGCTTAATCTTGAAATAGGCAAGAAAAGCCCGTTTTACAAACTCTGTAATTTTCATGCTTTGCTTCACCAAGGTAAAATTACCACAAATGTAACAGAATATATCTGGATTGTTTAAGCACTTTCTTCTCGTAGAGGACATTATAACAGCCACCAAATTGACACTTCTCACCAATAACAGATCAAGAAGAGGAGAGAAAAATAACAATGTGTACTTACGCAGATAGTAGCTCCATTCCTGGATCCATCCCAGTTTCAGTATTCAGGAGGAACCATAGCAGCTAGTTTCGGCCCCTTTTCCTCTACTGCATTCTGCTATGGCGGGGCCCCTCCATCAAGGAGGCTTCCTCTGGGATGGTACTATCTGGTTGCCTTCAGATCTTTAGTTACTTTCTAACACATTCAACACCTGCTTTTGCCGCCACGTATATCTTTTACTTAACCCAAGCCTGCAGGCAGACAAAATGTGTTTCAGTGTTCCATACACTCCACGCCTGCATTTGGTGTTATTAGATATCTTCCACCGGACAAAGTTTGCTGGGGAAGGGAGCACATCATATGTTGACTTGATAAGGAAACCAAGACCAGCGGGTTCCCAACTTCATAGTTTCTTCCAGCTTACCTTCCTCTCAATTACTTTTTCCTCCTGCTGTAGACACTGTCCTTGGTGGCTGCATTGCACCAAATGCAGGTACCTTTTCTCCTGTTCTTTCCTTCTTACTTCAGTTACTACAGCATTCCTCTTTTCTTTCTCGTTGCCAATGCAGTATGGTTTGAACTTTGCCACGCCTAGTCCTCTTCTGCCCTCCTGTGTTGTGCCTACGATGTCCCTATGTTCCAGGTCACATATTGCTGTATCCACAGCTTCTTCCGCTTTCTACTCTCTGTACGTTCTAACCTCCGTCGGAGGTTAGAACGTACAGAAAGTAGAAAGTGGAAGACGGATCACTTGCTTCCTTATCCTTTGAAAACCGTAACATCATCACTGTCCTGCATTTCCCTGCTTTGAACTCTTCAGTTATTGATGCAATAGGAAGTCTCAATTGGCCCATTGTTCCGTAGATACCCGAGTTATTGATATGTCTAGGGAGACCCAGCCATTTCCGAATGTAAACTGAGCATCGCTGTTCGATACGTTCTACTCTAGTCATTCCCACTTCGTACATTGTCAGTGGCCACAGCAGTCTCGGATAGAGACCGAATTGTAGACACCACATCTTAAGCTTCCCACTGAGCCTTGTTTTGTCGATTGCTCTCAATCCTTCCTGCGCCTGCTGAAAAATCTCAACCCCTTTCTGCCTGTCATTCAGGCTACTCTTGTACCATCCGCCAAGACTTTTTACAGATTCTTCTTGTACTGTTGGTATTGTATCGCCAACGATCATAAATTTAATTTCCGTCTGCTTCCCATTCACAATACAACAAATCCTGGACTTTTTTGCTTTGAATTTCATCCTGCACCATCTTATGAGTTCATCAAGTCTAGATAACATTTTTTTAGCTGAATCAATACCCTTAGATAGCACCGTGATATCGTCCATAAAAGCCTTCAATGATGGTTTGACCACCACAACATCTTCCATTGATCGCAGAAACATTTTCATAACCAGAACAAAAAGTATCACAGAGATCGTACAGCCGGCTGCGATACCAACCTCCAGTCTTTGCCATCCAGTTGTGAAATCGCTTGTTGTGAACCGCATCCGAAACCCATCGTACTACTTCATCAGCATTTTCCTGAGCTCTTCCGGGAACCAAAAGTTGTCCATAACTTTCTCTATCAGTTTGTGGGGGACAGAGCCATATGCATTGGCAAGGTCTAGCCAAATCACTGATAAATTCTCTTTGTTGACCTTTGCATCCTGTATTGTGTTCCATATGGAATATGCATGTTCGATACAGCCTGGAATGTTCGGGTTTCCTGCCTTTTAAACTGACTCGTTGACATACCCATTTACTCTGACAAAGTCTATTATTCTCTTGCTTATTACTCCAAAGAAAATCTTTCCGTCAATGTTCAATAATGATATTGGCCAAAACTGACCCCTCTCTTTAGAATGTTCTTCTTTTAGTAAATAAATTCCTTCTGCTAATTGCCACCTTTCCACGACGTCTTTCTTCTGCAATGTGTTTCTGAGCAGTAGGAATAACTTCCTTCTCAAGAGTGGACACTTCTTGTAAACCTTGTAGCTCACACCATCATTCCCTGGGCTGCTTTTCCCACGAGCCTTCCTTACAAACATCTCAACCTCTTTCATCATGATATCAAACATATCCAATGCAACACCTGGCACTGATGGTTTGTTAATTCCTGGCATCATTGGTAACTCATCATCCCGATTGGGATCACTGTAAGTTTCTCTGAGGTGAGATTCAAGTTCTTCCTTTGTACATTTCATTTTCCCACTTTTTGCTTCCGAAAACAAGCCTTTCGCAAACCTGAAGGGGTCTTAAAAAAAGGCCTTTCTGGTCTTAACCTTTTCCTTCCTCCTTATGAAGCGTCTATCCTTTCGCATGGTAATTCTTAAATTCTTCTTTGCTTCCCCATACAGAGCTTTGAGTTCCTCTTCCTCTGACTCCTCTTCTTGGAGCCCCCTGGTTCGAAGTGCCTTTTTAGCTTTCTTAATTCTGCTTATCTCCGCCTTGATGGACTAGTTTTCTTTTTAGATGTATCTCCTCTTTCTCCAAGCCGAAACTTTTCAAACCTTCACAGGCTACTAACTGTAAATTTACCAATATGGTACCTGTGTCTGTATTGCTGGGTGACTTTCACTTTCACAAAGAAGATGCCCTTGCCCAGTAAAACTAGAATGTAAGGAAAGCAGTGGATACTGAAAAGGATAATTCAATTAAAACTGTTTAAATGGAAATAAATAGTGGTAAAAGCAACCTTAGGTATATTTTGTAATGCATATTACCGTCAACTAGCGTGAACAAATATAATGCAAAATAGCCATTTTTGCCACTATTTTGAGAAAGAAAGCATATAAATAACTCAAAAACCTGACGCGATAGGGTATTTTTGATTGCATATTTGGTATCAGCACCCCTAACTTAGTATAAAATGACGTCTTTTAGTGGTAAAAACGACCTTGGGTATATTTTGTAATGCATATTACCGTCAACTAGCGTGAACAAATATAATGCAAAATAGCCATTTTTGCCACTATTTTGAGAAAGAAAGCATATAAATAACTCAAACACCTGACGCGATAGGGTATTTTTGATTGCATATTTGGTATCAGCACCCCTAACTTAGTATAAAATGACCTCTTTTAGTGGTAAAAACAACCTTAGGTATATTTTGTAATGCATATTACCGTCAACTAGCGTGAACAAATATAATGCAAAATAGCCATTTTTGCCACTATTTTGAGAAAGAAAGCATATAAATAACTCAAACACCTGACGCGATAGGGTATTTTTGATTGCATATTTGGTATCAGCACCCCTAACTTAGTATAAAATGACCTCTTTTAGTGGTAAAAACAACCTTAGGTATATTTTGTAATGCATATTACCGTCAACTAGCGTGAACAAATATAATGCAAAATAGCCATTTTTGCCACTATTTTGAGAAAGAAAGCATATAAATAACTCAAACACCTGACGCGATAGGGTATTTTTGATTGCATATTTGGTATCAGCACCCCTAACTTAGTATAAAATGACCTCTTTTAGTGGTAAAAACAACCTTAGGTATATTTTGTAATGCATATTACCGTCAACTAGCGTGAACAAATATAATGCAAAATAGCCATTTTTGCCACTATTTTGAGAAAGAAAGCATATAAATAACTCAAACACCTGACGCGATAGGGTATTTTTGATTGCATATTTGGTATCAGCACCCCTAACTTAGTATAAAATGACCTCTTTTAGTGGTAAAAACAACCTTAGGTATATTTTGTAATGCATATTACCGTCAACTAGCGTGAACAAATATAATGCAAAATAGCCATTTTTGCCACTATTTTGAGAAAGAAAGCATATAAATAACTCAAACACCTGACGCGATAGGGTATTTTTGATTGCATATTTGGTATCAGCACCCCTAACTTAGTATAAAATGACCTCTTTTAGTGGTAAAAACAACCTTAGGTATATTTTGTAATGCATATTACCGTCAACTAGCGTGAACAAATATAATGCAAAATAGCCATTTTTGCCACTATTTTGAGAAAGAAAGCATATAAATAACTCAAACACCTGACGCGATAGGGTATTTTTGATTGCATATTTGGTATCAGCACCCCTAACTTAGTATAAAATGACCTCTTTTAGTGGTAAAAACAACCTTAGGTATATTTTGTAATGCATATTACCGTCAACTAGCGTGAACAAATATAATGCAAAATAGCCATTTTTGCCACTATTTTGAGAAAGAAAGCATATAAATAACTCAAACACCTGACGCGATAGGGTATTTTTGATTGCATATTTGGTATCAGCACCCCTAACTTAGTATAAAATGACCTCTTTTAGTGGTAAAAACAACCTTAGGTATATTTTGTAATGCATATTACCGTCAACTAGCGTGAACAAATATAATGCAAAATAGCCATTTTTGCCACTATTTTGAGAAAGAAAGCATATAAATAACTCAAACACCTGACGCGATAGGGTATTTTTGATTGCATATTTGGTATCAGCACCCCTAACTTAGTATAAAATGACCTCTTTTAGTGGTAAAAACAACCTTAGGTATATTTTGTAATGCATATTACCGTCAACTAGCGTGAACAAATATAATGCAAAATAGCCATTTTTGCCACTATTTTGAGAAAGAAAGCATATAAATAACTCAAACACCTGACGCGATAGGGTATTTTTGATTGCATATTTGGTATCAGCACCCCTAACTTAGTATAAAATGACCTCTTTTAGTGGTAAAAACAACCTTAGGTATATTTTGTAATGCATATTACCGTCAACTAGCGTGAACAAATATAATGCAAAATAGCCATTTTTGCCACTATTTTGAGAAAGAAAGCATATAAATAACTCAAACACCTGACGCGATAGGGTATTTTTGATTGCATATTTGGTATCAGCACCCCTAACTTAGTATAAAATGACCTCTTTTAGTGGTAAAAACAACCTTAGGTATATTTTGTAATGCATATTACCGTCAACTAGCGTGAACAAATATAATGCAAAATAGCCATTTTTGCCACTATTTTGAGAAAGAAAGCATATAAATAACTCAAACACCTGACGCGATAGGGTATTTTTGATTGCATATTTGGTATCAGCACCCCTAACTTAGTATAAAATGACCTCTTTTAGTGGTAAAAACAACCTTAGGTATATTTTGTAATGCATATTACCGTCAACTAGCGTGAACAAATATAATGCAAAATAGCCATTTTTGCCACTATTTTGAGAAAGAAAGCATATAAATAACTCAAACACCTGACGCGATAGGGTATTTTTGATCGCATATTTGGTATCAGCGCCCCTAACTTAGTATAAAATGACCTCTTTTAGTGGTAAAAACAACCTTAGGTATATTTTGTAATGCATATTACCGTCAACTAGCGTGAACAAATATAGTGCAAAATAGCCATTTTTGCCACTATTTTGAGAAAGAAAGCATATAAATAACTCAAACACCTGACGCGATAGGGTATTTTTGATTGCATATTTGGTATCAGCACCCCTAACTTAGTATAAAATGACGTCTTTTTTTAAACAATGGAGAAGAAAAATGTTTTTGTTGTCCTGTGTAATTCTTGTAGATACGAAGGATTGTAACGTACGATTTGGCGTGGAGTTTAGCAATCTTTATGTCACACATAAAGGCGTTTATCCATAAATCTGCATAGATGAGATCCTTGGTACCTATGGTGGTACACAATATTATGCAACGCTCTTCATCTTGTTTATTAACGAGATCCTTGTTTACCGTCAGACGTAGTATTATCTTCTCCGGTTAGTAAATATGTGTCTGTTGATGAGTATAAACATGAAGTAATTAGACGTACTCAAGAAGCTCGTGTATTGAGAAAGTTCATTTTAATCAAACTTATAATTACAATGTCGGTAAAAACGGGTTCAACGTGTTCAAAGAATGTTGAAATTGAAGTAAAACAAGTAAAGCTTGAGTAAAACAAGGTTTGAGTAGTAATTGTCACATCTATGCAATGAAGAAAGCCTACAAAGAAAATTTTTTACATGTAAATAAACGTAAATTGTTTAAAGAATGTCAGCATAGACCATCGGCAAAATAGCCTATTTGGAGGACAATGTTACAAAGGAACTAATTAGAAATTAATATTTTTATGAAAGTATCGCTATCGATTAAAAAATTTAGTTCCTTACTTTTATTTGAAACATGGAAAATTCCAGCGTAAGGTGTGTGTGTGTGTGGGGGGGGGGGGGGGTGGAGCGAGCTATGTGACGATACGTCTGTTTTTCTACTCAGCTATCATCGTCATGTAGTTAACTCCTTTGGTTTGTAAGCCCCTCTTTCGAACTGAGCTCTGTTATTGACTTTTGTTGTCATCCTTTTCGATACTTACTGTTAATTAATTACATGAATTACATTGCTAGTTGTGTTTCGTATATTATCCCACCAACCAACCAAAAATCGTGTTACTTACACTTCCTGTTGCTCTAAAATCCTTTTGTTTACTTTGTATACCGTTTAACTTTCTATTCAGATGGTAGAATGGTGATGGAAAGACAGTTCTTTCTGTTCGAGCAGTCAGTCGGGATTATATGTTCTGTTGCGGTAGTGCATGTACATGTATTCAATTTATGATAACCATTCGGATATATGTTGTCATTGTTTTTGACTGCTCAAATTGGCCTACCTTGACACGGAGTAACTTTAAGAAAATCCGTATTGATAAATCCAACAGAAAAATAAATATTTTCATATATTTACGTTTATTAGTTTTCACACGCAGGTCTAATATTTCTTTTTTCTCAAGCAGTAGATTAAAAGTGGAGAGTTTGTTCTTTTACAGTGGGCCGAGCTGATGATGCTTTTGTTAAAGGGGACTTTAGAAACTGGAGAAAAGCCGCCGGGAAAACAGGAAGATTTCAAAAACATGTGAATTCAAGAATAAAAGAGAGAAAGAATTTTCCCTTATGTCTCAGGTACCAATTAATGTTCAGTCATCGGAAGCTGAGACCGTTCTGCCAACAAAGCGCGAGCAGGAAAAAACGGCAAACAGGCATATTGCTCAAGTGGTTCTTGATATAGTACGCCATCTTGCTTTACAAAATAAAGCATACCGTGGTCATGATGAATCTTATTCCTCTCTGTATCAAGGCAGTGTTATGAAAGAGATAAAGTTTCTTGCTAATTATCATAAACCCCTACAGAAGTGACTTGATAACCATCCTGAAAATATTTCCTGGCTCTGATGTGACATTCAGAATGAAATGGTAGAAATCATTTCAACAGCAACAATTGGCAATATAAATAAATAGTGGTGAGTGAATGTTATGCAGTGGAATGCGACGAAGTTGCAAGCTATAAAACTGCAAACAGGTCCTTTTTAATTTGATATTTTTATGAGAACGTGATAAACTAATGGTTAGCTGCGTTAAAGGACGTGGACAGGATGAAAGGCAAGTTTCTTTGTGATCTGTTAGTTGAGAATGAACGAAAATGTTCATTCCATTAAAGAACATGGGTGGGGAAGGATTCGATGGCGGAGGTTACAACAATGGATAACGGAACGCAAAAGAATTGGTAGAAGCAGTCTGTAATTATGCTTTCATTGTTTCGCTTGCAACCTCAACCTTGTCCTTGCAAAAAGCGTCAGAAACAATTCAACCATTCAACCTCTGCAAGATGTTTTTAACCCTATTGATACAATTTACAAAGAATTAGAAGGTTCCCTTAAAAGAGAGGAGGTGTATAAAAGCGACCTAAGGACATACAAGACAACTGAAGGAAAAACAGCGCTAGACAGCACGAGAAGATGGCTAACCGGACAGCAATACTCAATGCGCTACAGGCAATAATGGTTATTTCCCATGAGCTAAAAGCCGACAATATGTGTGTTTGAACTGCTGAACAGAATAAATTCCATTCAGTTTGGTTTGAACCTAATTTTCTTGAGAGAATGATGACTGACTGACAAGATATGCATCGGAATATTTGCAACGAGAGTCCACTCAAGGAATTCAGAAACGACGAGAAACATGCAGGATTCGTCGAATGAGAAAAGCAAAGGGCGTCAGCTGTAGAACTTGTAAAGAATTTGATGCTCAGAAAAAAAGGACTTGCAGACAGACAAACAGTTGTTGATGACACTTCAAACCACAGCATTGCCAAACGGAATCGAGAAGAAAACGTCACAGTAATTTGTGTTTTTGCAAAAATCTTTAAACGATACCTTTAAATACCTTTTCAAATGAGTTGCAAAAAAGGTTAATTACAGCCATGCAAAGTTCTGGTCCAGATTTTAGGCTTTAATCGTTCCAAATAAAACGGCAGCCGAGATAGGTTGACAAAATATGTACAGAGATAAGGTATATAAGAGGAGAGCTTTAATCAGGAGCATTCCTTATTTGTAAATTGAAGCTTTTTTTAGTCTGGAGAGAGATGAATATAAGAAAAAAGGAAAAGTGGAAAAATCCATTTCTGCCTTTGATACTACATAAGGTTAAAGACAGTGGTTTTGCAAATACCACTGAGCACTACTTGACCTGCGACTCGCCCAAAAACCAAAAAGCTAAAATTTCATTAATTTCATAAATTTCTTCAAAACGATAAAAAACCGCTCGTTGTCTCAAGGTAAAAAAGAAGAGTACAATATTTTAATGAAAATCGATGTCAGCACCCAGATTGATGTTAATGTTTTGAAATTTAGACAGCATAGTCTTTTAATTCTAAAGCTGAGAGTTTAACAGGTTTCTGAAAGATTTCATTATCTGTAATATTATTTTGAAAAATTGCTGTGTTATATAATTAGGACTTACTTACGAGAGCTATTTGTTTTACTAATTATGTTTGGAGGAATTAACCTAACACCACCATACATCATACAAAGCAGTGCTTACGTTTACTATGATTGTTCCAGAGCTATATATTGATTAAAATATTCATTAAGATATAAATTAGGGTTTAAGCAGACGTTTCGAAACAAAATTTTTCACACAAAAGACACCCTTGCTTATTCAAAACCACGAGCAGTAAACAAAAGCTATTAAGATAATTATAGGTAATTATTCTTAAGGTATATCAAACTAAAAATGTGGGCAGTTCCTAATACTGCTTAAGAGCAATTAATTACTTTTCATGGTATTATGTATAAAAAACATTAAGTTCTCCAGCACAATCTTGCTGTTATACTGGGTTTGAATAACACTAAGCTAATAAACTGGGTTGATTTCATTCTAAGGTAAGTTAAATGTACTAAGTTGTTCTGTTAAGATTATTTTTTTATTTTTTCAACTTCTCGGAAGACGATAAGGATAAAATTAAAAGTCGGTTAATTCATCATTATCGTCATTTTTCCTGGCTGGCTGCAGCGGCATTCTCTTCTCACACTCTACTCGTCCTTATACTTCCAAGTTTTTGAGTTTGTTCAGTTCCATGTATCCTCAGGTATTATCACTGCGTTGTCTGTTTTTTTGCTCTTAGAACTTAGGTTGGGCTTGTAGAAAAGAAATGGATAAGATATTTCATTGTTTCATCGAAGAGATAGGCAATAAATAGAAAATGTCAGAGGTTTCGATATCAGTTTATGTGATATTCTTGTGATGATGATGTGAAAGATATTTTTCAACTAATAGCATTGCTTAGAGCTTTAAATGTACAATAAATATAGGAAACTGTTTGGTTCTAACAAGACAAATGAAAAAATTGGAGTTGTACAGGGTAACCCTCTTTGCGTCTGTCTGTTTCAGTCCATCCATCCATCCATGCAACTATCTATCTATCTATCTATCTATCTATCTATCTACCGATACAAACATACATACATACATACATGCAATTGAAAGGTATCGTAGTTTAACATATATGGTCTAGTTTGATATGTTAGCAGGATAAGATCCTATTTAACTCAAATAATATTTTTTAAATTTTGAACGAGTGAAGAATACCTGTTATAATTATTTATCTATAAAATATACCTAAATACCATGTGACATGTATATGTATATACATATACATATATATGTCACATGGTGTCACAAGCTGAACGAGAAGCTGACGATTGTGAAAACATGAAACTGCAGTTCTAAGTTACGTTTTGTCGATTTTTTTTTTCGTGCGCTATATGACAGCTCTAATTTTCTTATATTATTGAGCACTGCCGATAGCTAATAATTAATTCGATACTGATATATATGTATGTCCATGACAATTTATAACCATAAACAAATTGCCCAAGATTGTCATGGACGTACCATACTTACTTTTAAAATGGTACCAGATGTTATTTTTAAGTATAGCCTTCGACAGTTAATTTTTAATTTTTTGATGTTCTTATTTTAAATATACATTAAAAGTTGTATATATTAATCTTTATGACAAAAAAATCAACAAAACTAAGTTGATTTTTTGTCGTTCACCATGTGATAGCTCTGATATCTTTAATATTCTTATATTATTGAGCACTGTCAATAGGTAATAATTACTTCGATATTGGTGTATGTATATATGTATGTTTGTATGCATGTATGTATGTTTGTATGTATTTGTTTATCAATCTATCTATCTATCTATCTATCTATCTATCTATCTATCTATCTATCCATCTACCTACCTATCTACCTATAAATACTTAAACTAAAAGAAAAGAACAAAACACTTAATTCCTTGTTTTTTTCAACTCTTTGCAGTTGTAATATGTCTGCGACATATATTTGTTTTCCATTCTTTATTTTGGGAACCATTTATCATTAAAAATGATTAACTCTTAAATAAGTGAAGATACAGAAACAGGAGGTATCTTTCAATTTTACTGAAAATGCTTGTGTCACAGAGATCATTAATGTCAATAACAGCAATTTTTTCTTGATTAAACATTTTAATCAGCTATTTGGTTCAAAAAAGTATAATTACTGTTTGAGCCCACTTTCCTTGGAAATGTTCCATTGTTTTAAGATATTGGTCTCAATTAGCACCATCAAGTAATTAAGCTGCTAGAGGGATTACTAAAGGGTCATAAAACACCACAAAATAGTATTTATGCCCTCAAGGGATGCAATTATTATTTGGCACACCCTAAACTCAAAAAAGAAACCCTCAAAAATGGATAATAGAATAAGCACATGGTGTTCAATGGTGTCAATTCAATGATTCTTGTAAATAGCTAATAAAGGAGAGCACATGGTAATTGGGAGAGAAAATAAGCGTCTTATATTCTCTCATCAAAAGAAATGTCATTACAAGAACAATACTGTAATCAAAATGACTTTTGACCATGCTGGTTTAACACAAGGGGTGTCAAGGTATTCACAAGAATAATTACAAGGCATTTACCAGCTTTTCGTCTTGAAGGCGTCAGGCAATATTATGATATATTAAAACTCATGGAAAGAAAGTTTGAAATTCCCTTATTGAAATATAAGGGATGTCTCATCTTCCTCCCAATTCAAAATGAAATGTAAATCTTATTTTATGGAAAAATTTAAGGATCAATCTTTTTTTTAAAACGATCTTATTCTAAAATTGTAACGACTTTTATAGATAGATTTTTATATATTTTTTCTTTTTACATGTAAACCAGGCTGAAAACAAGCTATCTTATTATTTACGTTAAAGATATTCATAAATAAATACATACAGATATACATACTTACATTCATAAAGTTTGCATGGGTCATTTTCCTAAGGTAAAAAATTACTGGTTGAATTAAAATATTAAGCGTCGAACAGGTTAGTCAGATATCGATCATATAGGTCGACAGGGCCGGTGTTATCATAGTCAAGTAATAGAAACAAGTTATAAGAACAAAGTTATAGAAACGTGTTTGATGGATTTTATATTAAAAAGCAAAATGATTAGAGTATGTGTTTAGTGTCACAGGTTTGATTCTGTCGCCTTTTACGGTGGGAAATAAATGTTGCTAGACCTAAACTTACTTTCTCCGGTTTGCGTCTTCTTTTCCCAATCATGGGGTTTGACGGTTCGATGGTGCTCTCCATTCTATTCTTCAAAACACCTCCCTTGAGCAATCCAGGAGCATTCGAATCTTCCTTTACAGTCTTCAGCCCGGTTTTTGTTGGCCTCCCTGGAGGTCTCCTTCCTGGTACTTCCATTGCTCTTATCCTTCCTGAGGCTTCGTTTTCCCATCTACACCACACGTCCCCATACCACCAGCACCTTCCCGTATCTCCTCTAGTATCTTCTCCCACACCTTCATGCTATGTTCCAGCAGCCTAAATTCACGATACTTGCCGCATTCTAAAGGATCTCCTTTACCCTTATACAATGCTATTGTTTAAATATTCTTTCATTGTTCAGGGCACCTTTCATCCATGACTATCTTGTGAAAGACCCTATGCAACTCCTTCACCCCTGTCTCTCCAGCTAGTTTCAGCATCTCGCTGTTTACCCCGTGGGACCAGGTGGTCTTCTATTTTTCATACTCTTTACTGCCAGATAAACGTCCTCCAGTGTAACTTCCTCTATGGGCCCTTCCACAGAAGTCAGGTCTTCTATTTCATTTTCGTTTTCTACATTAGACAGCTGTTGGAAGTATCTTCTCCATCTCTCTGTTACCTCTGCTTTCTCTACCAATATATTTCCATTCTCGTCCTTGATAAAATTTGTTCCAGTTACATCCTTCTTGTTTTTTCTCATTTGGGCAGCCATAAGGAACATTTTTTTGTCCCTTCAGCTGTTTTTAAATCTCTGGACCACTCAATGCCTCTTCCTTAGCCTTAGCGACCGCCCTTCTAGTCTCTCTTTTCCTCAACCTTTAAATTTTCTTGTCGTTTTCGTCCCATGTTCTTTGCCAGAGTTTGAAAGATTTCTTTTTCTCTTTGACTGAAGCCTGTACCTCTTCACAACAACACTATATTTCACGTTCTCTGCCTCTTGTTCCTGTCGTGAAGCCGCATACTTCCTCATCTGCATTCCTCACATCTTTCTCAAAACGTGACTGCAGTGTATCTTGGGTAATCTTCTCTGCGAGCTTTTCCGTGAATTATCTTCTCAGCCCTACATCTTTCAATGCCCACATTTTGATTCTTTTGCTAACCCTTTTTGTTACTTTTACCAGACCTTTCATAAACAATTACGCACAGACTAGTCTGTGCTGTATTAGGCATGCCTCGTCAGGCACTGCGTAATAAATCCGTTACCTTTGTGCCTTCCTTTGGTCTCAAGAACATTAGATCTTACTGAGTCTGTCCCTCTCAACTTTTAAATGTTATCAGTTTTTCTGTTGGCTTTTTGAAGTATGTGTCCGTGATACTTACACATATGGAACACCCCCTCTCTCTCGTTGTTTCTGACTCTGAAGCCGAAACGTCCCATCTGCTCATATCCACTTCTGTCCTCTCTAATGTGTCCATTAGCGTCCCCTGCTACAATTAGTTGGTCAGATTAAGGAACTTTGCCAATTTTGTCTTCCAATCTCTCCATGAACTCAGCTTTCTCTTGTTGTGGTCTACCTGTCTGCAGTGCATATATGGAAAAGATATGCCAGACTATTTTACCAAACACAATCTTTGCCTTGATCATTATATCACTGTATCTTTCCACCTCCAACACAATATCAGCGATGTCTGATTTGGCCATTATGCCCACTCTACTCTGAACATCCTCTCTTCCACTGTACCAAAAGTTTGTATTTCCTGTCATTTGCACCAAAGGAAGTACAGCACCCGTTTCTGTATCGGACCTCCTGGACACAACATATGTCAGATTTTCTCCTAGCCCACATCTCCACCAATTCTCTCCGCCTCCCCCAAAGCGTACCAACATTTATTGAAGACCCTGATCCCCCCGCCCTCACCTCTATCTTCTACACATCCTTTCCGTGTGGTGATTCCTTGCACCTCTCTCCATTTAAAGGCTGCCAGTGACTATTGGCCGTTTCGTATTGGAGCATCTATCATGTTTGGTTGGTGCTTTGTGTTTTTACACCCCGGATACTCTTCCTGGCGGACAACTCTCTCTCCATTTGTCCGGACTTGGGACCGGCACTCAGTGTAGCTGGTTTGCTAGCCCAGTGGCTGGCCCTGAACCTAAACCGATATTAGTATAATTTTTTTCAAGTTAAAAGATCACAAAGTTTCTTGGGTGTGATGAAACAATTTTTTTTGATTCAATATTTTATAACTTTAACTTAGCTAAAGTAAATCGTTAGGCCTACTATTATATTTCACTTAACCATTTTAATTGCCACAAAGAATTCTCCGTAAAAACCAAAATGTAGTAACTGTTTTAGTGTCCATACACAAAGATTTCAGAATTGTATCTTCTTGCTTTTTTGGACCCTAAGATATTACTTTGAAAAAATTCATGACCCAAAAGTATCAGACTGACCCCATCATATGTCTGGGAACCTAATATATAAGTGACCAAAACAGCGGCAAGGCGACTGAAAAAGATCAATAGTCAATGATAAATGATTTTCTAGTATTGTATTTGACGAACCTTCTGAAATTAAAGGTTTTCTTATTGATATAGAAACTTAATCATATCATTAGTCGTCATCTTTTTAGGCTACATTTCGAGAGGTACTTTTCCCACAATCTCACTGGCGACAGAAAAGTTTGTACCTGCGAAAATTAGTAGCATTAGGGCATGTTACAGCTTTGATATTTATACACCATAATAGATGACCGGCAAAATAAAAATTTGCCTCAATATGAAGGAGAAAGTTGGGAATCCACCAAATCATTGTGACCTGACCATTAAACAAGGAAAAGAGGTTTTGTGTGAGCTTTACATTTTAATTACAAATTAGGAGCGCTACGAACGAATGCCTACTCAAATCTGGGCAACATAAACGAATGAGGAAAAAGCAAACCACTGGAAAAAACCCAATGTCTTTTTTAAAAATGTTTTCATAAATTTTCTTCGTAAGGCATATGTCTTGAGGTATGGTGCATGCCTCTAGCTACTTGGTTGGGAATCTCATTTGTACTACGAGTCATTTTAAAAAACGAGAGGTGGGAAAGGCGTTTTTGGTATTAAACATCATTGGTGGAATCACATTTCAACCTATTTCATTAGAAAAAGAGTATCTGGTAGCGGTAGAGAGAGAATAGGATTCGTGGCAGGTAATAAAAACAAGTTCATCCTTAATAACAGACTCACTCATACTTCCACAATAAAAGAAATTAACATTATAAAGAAACATGTTTTATATTCCGTATCCTTTCAAAATACGGTTGGAAATCAGCTGGATATAGATAGTATATTGTGAACTCAGGAACAACAGAGTGAATCTCATTGAAATTGAAAGAAAAAACACAGAGTACGTTATATTGGATACTGGATAAGAATATGAAATATTGACAGAAATGGTTTTCACCAAAATATCATTAGGAAGGGTAATTGGAAAATTGACGGAAGCAATATAAAAAAAAGAAGGCCAAATGAAGTTTAGAAGTTTAGACAGACAATTACGCGATTTGTGTAAGTCGCAAAATTTATTAAGAAGTAGAACTGCAATATATATATATATATATATACACATATATACATATATATACACATATATACATATATATACATATATATATTTATGTGCGTGTGGGTGAGTGGGTGTGGTGCAGGGACTTGCAATGTTTACTTGGTGTTATTAAACTCTACTTTGTCTGTCCTTCATCATTATAAACCAGTATTGCAAGCAATTTTGTTCAAATATAATGTATGCATATATGAAATATACCGTATATTGATTGTAAAGGTGTTATGTAAAGTATCAAGATTGTTACAGGGTAGTTAAGCCTGATGCAGAGCTTTATACAAGAGGAACGGTAAAATTTGGAGTTGCGTGTTTCCTCTCATCATGTTACACACAGATCAATTTTTAAAAGATTTCTTTATCTATTCTTTGTCTGCCACGTTGAATGAAAGGGAAAGGAGCACAATGACAGGGGATGTTGCTAGCTGGCAGCTTTTTGCTGTCAGCCCAGTTTTTTTTATTAAGTGCACAGGTTGGCTCTTACCACAATGGTCTTTCCCCTCGATGGTTATTGAGAGTCCTTCACTTTTTAACGAAGCAGTGCTCTGTTTTCTTATATGTTGGCTTTACAAAAAATGGCAAGGTTGTTATCCTTGTGCAATCCGATGATACCTTTTTGTAATGAAAAAGGAACTTTATCGAGAATGTAAAGACCGACAAGTTCACAAACGCCTGCAATGTCTTAAATACCAGTAATTATATCACACAAAGGTTTATCACCCATTTAAATACAAGTGTCGCTTTGGGCAGAAGTCACCACGATCGATCAATTTAACAAGTGAAAGCCAGACTGGAGACTAAAGGCGTTGGCCAAACGCTTTAGCACCCAATCTATATCCCCTTGTCTCAGGTTAGCTTTACAGACCTTATATGACTTTAGTAATAATTTTTCTCTAATTTTATATTTTTTCCATACTACCTATAGGGATAAATAACGTCAAATTACACATCCCTTACATAAAATGGCAATTTAAGGGACGGGATTTTTAGAGTAAGAAGTTAAAATTGGCTTTCTGAAAGAAAAAACTTGGATGGACATTCTAAGTGAAAGAGATAACGTGGTTTATGGGGATCAAAAATAAATGAACAAATCCGAGTTAACAAAACGATATATAAGACTTACTGTTATTTAACAGAAACATTGGTATCACTGAAAAACTTATTTATTTATGTTTTCGAAGTCCCTAATAGTAATAATCCATGGCAAAACCTCAGACAACTCACCAGGTTAATCTTCAAATATAAGAGAGCAGTGAAGGAAATACACAGCTACACAGTACACATGCACGGTGTCGGTATATATTTTTAAAGGTTTTTTTAACGATTGTTTTTGCCTATTGTCTATTTCAGTTAAATGAAGGGACTGAGTTTTAAGGGTCTGTGTTCCTTGGACAGTCAAAAAGGAGATACAGATTGAAAGTTTATGCCCCTGGAGGCCTAAAAAAATTCAAAATACTTGTTTTCTGGAAAAACAATACAACAACCTTACAAATATAAGAAGATACTTAGTCAGCATAGAACACCTACATTTTATATAGAAATAGCACTTTCAAGACCATGGTTTTTACTATATATACCAGTATCGAAAATTAGAGGTATCGTATGGTGAAGGACAAAACATGCTACAGAAATCTAACAAAGAATCTGATTTGTGTGTAAGATCTGCTTAATAATTTTTTTCCTACGAATTTTTTAGCTTCAGTTGCATTCCGTCTAAGATTTGAAGAAAACACCTAGCATAAGCTTTGAATAATATAAAGCTAATTGGAAACTACGATGAAAATGAAGTTTGCTGTATGCGTCTTGTTGGCTGCTGTCCTGACTCAAAAAGCATTAGGTAATATACATAATATGTTTTTTCCAATTTTGACTTAAGCTATTGGGAATTTTACAGCAAGGGGGGTTTTATAAGTAATCTAAACAAGACATTAAAGAGATTATTTGATAGGCCTAGAAAATAACCTACTGAACTCTAGATTGATTAGTTACTACAATCACTAATCATTTTGTTGCCTTCTAAATGACTAACAAATGAACTTGGTCAGTTATGGAAGACACAGCAGAGTTACTTGAAATGCAAAGATCCTCGAGATAGGGAGAATGAAGCTTTATTACTGTAAAATAATATTACACTTGTTTCCGACTATGTTTGCTTTATCAGTGAAAATCAAATTATTGAATTTCGTGGCAATAAGTTCATTTATTATCACTATTATTTAAACAGTGGTGATAATAATTAGGATTTAATTTTTGTAACAGTAAAAATAAGTAAAATAAGGAAAGTTTACTTACGACTCATCACGCAAATATTAGTATCCTTTGTATTTTAGGGTTTCTATGCATTTTTTGAGTATTTGCCTTGAGTACTTTATATTAATAAAACATCTAAGAAAATATTTGCAAAAGAGGTGAAAAATAAGAATTCGTTTACCTGTCATTAGGACGCTTTGTGTGAGCAGTGAAGGTTCAGATAATTAAACGGTTATAATAATACCAATGATACTAAACTGATAATTAAAAAACTAAATCTTAAGTATTGATAATGAACAGAATAGTGCTAATAATGATGTTCATGATGATCCATTGACAATGTGTTATTAATCGTTTTAGGTACTTCGTCTAAGAGGGTTGGAGCAGTTGGACAAATAGATGGGGGGGAAAATCGCAGGAATGCCAACGACAAACGTAAAGTAGAATTACAGAAGGATTCCAAAATAAAGAAAAAAGTTGTTACCCCACAAAGTGTCTTCAAACGTTTAAAAATTCCCAACATCAAGAAAGTAAGCAAATCAAAGGTACCAGGAGTTGCCAAAACCTTGCTTCGCATTTTTCGTGCTTCCCTACAGAATATGACAGTTAAAACTAAACAAAAGCCAGGCAAAAATTACAACAAAGTTTTATCAATGTACCCACCTTCAGTTGTTTCTATTCTTGCAGCTGTCTCTGGTTGTCATCCAGTTACTAGATATCGACCATGTAAAAAGAAGGATATTAAGTATCGTAATATTGATGGGTTTTGTAATAATCTTGCAAAGCCCATTCACGGAGCTAGCAAAACAGCTCAAATACGAGCATTTAAGTCATTTTATGAAGATGGTATTTCTTTTCCAAGGCATTCTGGACTTCCCAGTGCAAGAGCTGTATCCTATATATTAGTGAAAGGGCCAGCGCATCAGAGTAATAAAAAAACGGATATGCTAAAAGCATTTGGACAGTTCCTCGATCATGATATTACTTTAACCCCGCACGCTTCAAGTAATAGCTGTCAAAGTTGCAACATAAAAGGGTTTTGTTTTCCCATCCCTGTTCCAAAAGGTGACAACAGGATTAAGAAGGAAAAATGCCTTCCATTTGCGAGATCATTTCCAGTTTGTGGTACGGGAGATACATCTATTTTTTATTGGAGTATTATTTCACGCCAACAAATAAATGACATCACATCTTACGTCGATGCCTCTGTTATTTATGGATCCTCAGACGATGTACATCAGAAACTAAGAGATGCAAATAAGAAGACAGGACGTTTGGCAACTTTTATTTCTCAATCAAATGAGCAATTTCTTCCATTTGATAAAGTATTTCCACCTACGTGTAAAACTGCTCCATGTGTACCTAACTTTTTAGCAGGTGACGAGAGAGCAAATGAAAACATTCAGCTTACTGCAATGCATACTGTATGGGTGAGATACCACAACTACTTAGCTGACAAATTAAAAAGCATAAACATCCATTGGAATGGAGAGCGTATTTTTCAGGAAGCTAAAAAAATCGTCAGTGCCGTTTTTCAAAAAATTGTATTCAAAGATTATTTAAGCGTAATTTTGGGAAAAAATGGTTTACCCAAATATAAAGGTTACAAACACAATGTTGATCCATCAATATTTATAGAATTTTCAACAGCCGCATTTCGATTTGGTCATACACAAATCAAAATGACAGTTGAAAGACTTGAAGAAAACCTTAAACCAATTGCCGCTGGAAATATTTTTCTACATCAAGCATTTTTCAGACCCGACCGATTTTTTTCAGGTGGAGGTACTGATCCATTGATAAGGGGACTTTTTGCTACTGCAGGACGAGATGTCGATCCCACAAAGAAGGTTATCAATCCAGAAATTAGAGAGAAATTATTTTCTGAGTTTGTAAATCCTGCAGCTGATTTGGCAGCCCTTAATATACAAAGAGGGCGAGACCATGCAATCCCCCCATATAACCTGGTCCGGAAATACTGTAAGTTAGGGGCGAAAAACAGCATCAGTGCTTTAAAAGAAATTCCAAGCATCTCGAGACTTCGTCTTAAAAAGGTCTATAAGACAGTGAATCAGATCGACTTGTGGGTTGGCGGAGTTCTTGAAACACCAGTTAAAGGTGCAACTGTTGGGCCTACATTCCATTGTCTCTTAAAGAAGCAATTTCAAGCAATCAGAGATGGGGATCGTTTCTTTTACAAGTTAACAAAACAGTTCAATCACAAACAAAGAAAAGAAATAGAGAAGGTAAGAAGAATATAGTTAAAACAGATGGGAGGTATATATGTATCCCTTGTTATTTCAAGTAACCTAAGATGATGATTTTCCAGTCAATGAGAGCAATTAAAATTTTATAAAGTAATTAAAGTCGTCCTTGCTAAACTTTCAACAAAATTAATGACATTTATACGGTTAGTTGAAAGGTAATATAAACGTTTCTGGTGCATTAGACACAGTTATTTTAGTCAATTCTAGATCAATAGCTTGATAATAGCAAGATATATATAATTTTGCAATCAAAAGTAATTTTTCACAATAACAATACTGTAGTAACTTTATATATGGTATAGAACATCGGCCTTTTTTACCTTAACACCTCAAGTCCTTCTACCCTACACAGGACATCGGACAACAAAAAAACCCAACAAAACCCATATATGTTCCTACCCCTGGATAACGGGAGTTTTGCATTAGTAGATATATAGTAACTCAACAACGCTTTTGATTGCCGAACTCCATATTCTAAACCAACGCTCTCACTTCCTTTGGCCATCTAGTTGTTTCTTATGGATCACATTGTGTGGAGGCCTCTTTTGTGTAAGGCAATGATATTTTCCACATCCTGACAACGATCAAGAATTTAATCCATGTTATTTTAGTGGCAATTTCAAATTGTATACAAGTGTATACCCATTGTATACACATACAAAGAGACACAAGTACAAGTGTACCCATATTTGCATCCACAAACCACATTTGCCCTCTGTTTATATTTTTTCAATCAAAAATCCTATTGCCTAACTCATTTTACCTTTTTTTCTACTGTTTTGTAGATGACCCTTGCAAAGATCATTTGTAATACTGCAACGAACATTAAAAAAATTTCTCGAGACGTGTTTACATTGGTGAACTCGAATATTTTTGTCGACTGTTGCTCCATTCCTGACATGGACTTAAGTCACTGGATTGAAGGTAATTTCATTTTCTCTACTTTTGTTAACATCCTTGCTTTAAGCAGTAACAAAACAAGATAAAAAAGGGGAAGCTTCTCCAATTTTCTAAATTCGGAGCTTCGTCAGTGTTTATAGGCAAGCCATTTTATATATTCCAAAATTTATTGGACTACTTCCTATTTTCTAAATAATTGAAATGAACTAAATCGCTTAAGTTTTTTCCCTTGAGAACACAAATAAATCTTCATTGAGTTAAATCAATAGCTAAGGCAGGCAAATATATTTATTTGTTATTTTCAGACTAACATTTATATATCACTTTTTCTTTAGTATTATATTTACCCTTTGGGCCAATGATTATTGCTATTGGCCAAGGAGTTGTTTTGGACAGTTCTTCTTCTGAGAAAGTGTAGATCCTGTTGGTTTTTATTGTTAATTCTATTAAGTTTACTTTTCTCCTTGTACTTTTTAAAACCACCAACCTTATCCTTTATTGTTCAAGACTGACAGCTGTTGTGATGACACCGGTGTTTTAGTTTGCAAAAAATATTCAACTATTTCTCAGCATGTTGCACCGAAAGCATAGTGTCAAAGAAATATGGACCTGGGGATAGAATGGCCACCTACGTAAAAGATGTAGTTGTAGAATAATCAGGTTAAGAAAGTAGCACATATGGCTCAGGTGGTGAAGCATTGATCATGGTAGACACAAGAGTGTTTTGAACTCAGTTTGTTGCACACAAAAATTTCACTTCCTTATGATGTTGATTTTGTTGTTATTTATGTTCAAGTAGTTCTACAACAATCCCTAAAACAATGTATGACCCTTGGGTATTTTAGGATTACAACTAAACTCTAGTTATATTTGTGTATACAAAAGGGAATACCCAAACCCTGAATCGATCTTTGTCAATACTGAGGTGTAATGCCATTTTATCTTTACTATCGAACTGATAACACATAAAAACAAAAACAATTGCATACCTAGTGAATGACATAATAGTTTATATTTTGCTGTTGTTATATGCCTTTAAAGAATTACAGATATAATATCTGATTACTGTAACCTTTAATAATTTAATTTTTTTATCTTAGGCGTACCTGTTGTTTTTATAATTTTTTTTAGTTTCCCTGTAGCTTCTTATTTTAAGACTAGGTGCTGCTAATTTTCTTTCTTTGGTCATTGCAAGATTAATCCAGTCTACTGTCTTAGTTGCTTAATTACCTACTTCGATCCAATTTTCACCTAACATTTTAGAGATGCCACTTCCCCCTGATACCAGAGGCTTGCGTTTCTTTGCTTCTCTTTCTTTTCTGTAACATTAATTTAGATTATATACCCATTTGGGTCTCTTTCTAATGCTTCTGTGTTCGTAATGCTTGAGTAGCCCCAATACCATCGAGCATATATTAGTTAGTTTGAGATCTCGAAAGCCGTAGATTCTGCTTCCTCTAGAAGATAATTTCTAGATAATTAAAAATAAATTCATTTTTAGCCCTGATGGCTTTGCTTTATAAAAAAGAAACTACAGATACAGGTTGTTAAAAACTGATTAGGTAAAACTGACTAATGAGATTTTCTCATTTTCAAAACAAATAGGATATGTCTGTAAATTTGAATCACCAGTAAGAAGCTCTAAAGGTTCAGTCTTTTCTTGATTTCCCATATCTAGTCTTTAGTTCATTTTTAGAATGTCATCTTTGATTAACAAATTTTCTTCTGGAGATTTTCTCCTTTAATAAAATAACAATATAATCTGATATAATTTGTTATTGTATTTTGTAGTCCCTCGGAAAGGATAGAAGTTGCCTTGCAAACCATCAGGAAGATTCTCTTTTTGGATTTGAATTTATTTTTGGATTTTGATTTTTTATAATACATGAAGAACAATTTTGTAATATTGCTAATCATTAACTTAAAGCTCTGTCATTGTGTATTTTTGTTCTTGAATTTATAATTGTGCTTTAGGTGCATATTTCATTTACAATTTTGACTTTTTTGATACAGCTACAAATTTGAAATGAAGATGTATTATGTTTTGAAGTATTTTTATTTTTTCTGTATTATCAAGTAAATCTTACCAGTCTCCACACAAGTATAAATAGATCGTTTTAGTAGTAATTTTCTTATTTTAACCAAGCATACCCACCTTTTATGCCCTTATATTCTGTTTACGTTGTAGCACCAATCTAGAAGAGATATCATACTTTACTTACCACGATATCTCATCATTTCTTTAGGGGTTCAACCTCCAACGCTTTTTATATAGGACCATTCTTCCTCTTAACTTGCCTTTTCTTTTGATCTCACAGAAGCTATCTTTACCTTCTCTATACAACTATAACTCAGACCTGTCTTGTCCTGAAATCGCAGGTTCTGTCCAAGCTCTTTCTATAACCTGAAGGAATTGTAGAAAATTAAATGTTTGTGTGCACCAAACTGACTTCCGGGCCATACCCCATGGATATCATTGCCATATGCTCTACTACCTAAGCTGTAGGATTGTTTTCAGTTTTCGTTATCAAATGTCATTCAAATATAGCTCTGTTAACAGTTTCATACACTTTAACATTTTCCCTCTGACCTTCGCCACCACTCCCGTTGACCAGCATTAAAACTTTTACCCATGTTCTTCTTTGAAGTCGACAGTTTTGTTTTTCAAACTCCGTATATGTCAACACTCTTAAACTGAGGCTTCCTTTTGCCTTTTGTCACTAGCAAGGATTCGTATTTTATTTTTAATGTTTTCTTGGAATGTTTGCGTTCGCCAGATGTAAATGATGAAATTTTGCAATACAAAAAAGTTTAGAAATTAATAAGCTTGTGAAATGTTTGGTTTACAAACCAAAGGTCATCTTGAAGACTGTTAATAATCAGGTAGTGGAAACTTAGCCTTTAAGACCTGGGTAAACAATTTGCTAACATTTCCAGTCTGTTATTCATATAGATATTTTCTGTGTGGTAATAGTATTCTGATTGGTAACCTGAGTAACTAGAAAGTTCTAATTTACAGCCAAAGTACAATCAAACAACCTGGATTTTTTTTACTGGAAATTGTTCATATTTCTGTATCTTGGCACTACCTTGATAGACCAGGTCGAGTAAGCGACAAGAGTAACACCACTTTTCCTAACTATCAGGTTGATTAATTGTTGAAACTATCTGATTAATTTGCTCTTGAGTAATTGTCTTCATCATCAATTATCAAAGTATCTTCAATATATTCTGGAAATGCCTTTTCAATCCAGACAATTCCACTGTTCCTTGTCCAGTCACGAATTTAAATCTATTCAGTGTCCATATTACATTGGAAACTCGACTTTTAAGCTCTTCTACAGTGCAGTAGTGAAGTCTTGGAAGGAGGTAAAGTTTTGGGAGGAGAAAGCAGCGGCAAATCTTGTTTTTTTCCCTTTTTTTTCGTAGAGGTTGAAAAATTTCATAGCGTAGCTTGTCCACATTTCTCTGGGTTTTCTTGTACAGACAGCTTTTGTACTCTTTTATAGACTCTGAGATTGTTTGTGTAAGCAAAAAATCTTTAAAAATAATTGGAAACCGAGTAATTTTTCCCCCAATGATTTTCCAGTAAATCTTTTTTGACTTTCCCAAAAAGATAAGGAAATGTAGGCTGTCTTCAAGTCAGAGCTCATATCAATAGAATCCTTTTTATATATTTTTATAACTTCAATACTTTCTGGAATCTTTCTGAGCCATAGTTTAAGAATAAACTTTCAAGATTGCTGGAGAACATGCTTAAAAACAAAATTTTTATATCTATGTTAAGCGAAGGAGGATGAACAAAGCGAGAGAATGCATTTGGTTCGATACTATGTTTTGGATGCAACGAAAGTATAGTATTATCTACTTTCTGGTTGCTGAATAATTCACCAAAAGCTTCTATTCCCTCCATAGTAATGCGTTTGCACCTGCCTTCAATTGAAAAGTAAACTTTGCGGCTGAGATATTCAATAAGTTCTCTCTTTTTTTGAATCAAAACTTGCTCTATTAATGAAATCAAAGATATTTTGTTTTCGCCATTTCTTTAAGAAACTATTGCAATTTCTGGGAAGCTTTGATTTTGCCGATTTTACAAGGGCCTCAGGTGCAACCCCACGCCTTAATCTTTCTACGTCTTTTAAATATCACCCCCTGTATGTGTCTGCGACAATAAATGCTCCATAATAATTACCAATTGATTTGTAAAATATCTTGAAATCCAAGCTTTCATATGTGGCACCAATGGTTGTTATTGTTCTATCAAAGCAATTTGGTCAACCAGGTATGCAGAAGGGTGATGTCCTATTACTTCTGTGGGACAATTGCTGCAGCACAGTATTTCAAAAATCTCGCCATCAACTAGCTTTTTCTGGTCTTTCTTGAGGGGTTAAACAAAAGAGGAGTGGGCCCAGGGGATACTGCAATTGACTTTCAAGGTCAATAGCTCTCTCTATTTTTGCAAAGGCCACCAGGAGAGCTTCTAATACATTTCAATTTCTCTCAGTTACCTTGTACTTTCCTTGCTGTTTAACTGTCACCGTTTACCCAACAGATTTAAATTAATGTACCTTGTTGCGCTTGAAAAATCAAATAGCTTTATTTTGTCTTTCTTAAGTCTGTCTTTAACAAATTGCCTATAGCATTCATCTCCTTTCTATAGAAATTTCTGAACTAAACTTATACTGCTCGAAATATCAAAATTCTTAGCAAACGGACATAGATGTTCTTTTGACATAACCTTCATTAAATTGTTCACAAATTTCTCGGACTTCAATATTCAATGTAGCTGAACGTTCAATATCCTCTCTAAGATTGTATTTTGGATTTGGGGCAAACCACTTTTCTCTCTAAAGGTCTCTGAATCCCTATTTATGGTTTGCTCGCATCATTGATTAATTTCTATTATACATGGGTATCGATCCTGTACTTCCGCGAAAATTCCTCTGTCTTATTAATTTCTTGCACCTTGGGTGGAAAAAATCAATAATGTCAAGACTGTTGATTTAAAAAGAACCAAATCGGGTGTAATTTTCCTTATCCAAAGCAAATTCGAATGGTATCAATGCATCCACGGAGAAAGTCTGATATCGACTGTTTTTTACTGCATAGTGAAGCGGAAGAATCAACATTACAATTTCAAGATACAATAAAATAATACAAAATTAGCTTATTTTTCCTTGCTCTCCCTTACAAAACCAACGAAACCACTGAAAGCCCTAATTTTTTTTGGATTCTCATCCAAAGCAACTGACTCGGAGCTACATCTCAGCAATATTTTTCATCAAATTCAATATTAATGAGAATCCAAATTCAGTATTAATGATAGCTACATACAACAGCATTCAGAATGCCTCCTGAGCACAAAACAGACTTATTAATGATGTCTTCAAAACTTAAATCAGAAATTTGTATCTCCAACATTGCAAAGCGTTCCTCTATAAAGTAGAAGTCACCAAAGTCGAACCTACAGGAACCACAGAAACTTTGTGGGAGAGGTGTTGCATAGTGGATTCTAGAATATTCGATTCTTTCGAGAACATTCCATTATTGTATTGTATTCTAGAAACTTTCAGAATGTTCTATGTGTGTCTTTCTAGAAAACCTGGTAGTATGTAAGACGGATCCACTTGATTATATCTCATTTTGCTTTCTCCATTACTTTGTACGCTACTTTGTAATTTTGCTACTCAGCAATAAATCCATCATTTCCGGGAATCGAGCGTTGTTCTTAGTTCAAAGACACAACGTTAGGTTGTTCATATGTATATAATTTAGAGGCCATTTTCTATGAAAATCATGAAAGAGTGAAGAGAATTCTTGACAAATACCCCCAAATCAGGGATGTTAGATATTAGGCAATTTGAAAAGTATCAGAACAAAATTGAGATAATTGAAAAGAAAATTTAGTGCTAATACAAGGGTTTGTTTGCAGGCTGCGATAGCGCAACCTGCAGTCATACCTGTGTTTCTGACTGGTGATAGCTTTTTATGTGAATGAATATAGTTCCACATGGATTGTTTGCTAGGACTGGCCAGGGCGGCCCTCCATAAATTTATATTGAATTTAAAAGTAACTAACCATACCTGGCAACACTTAAATACTGTTCCAAACATTAGTGGGCTATGTTCAGTTGTTATGGACTGATCAAGGCCTTCTGAATGGTATAATATTGCTTAAAGTACCGCTACAATACAAATAGAAATGTAAAATGCTGCATAAGAAATAGCACACATTTCGGTAAACGGTAATTAGGAAATGTCAGGATTGAAGAACAGGTTATGTTTGATGTAATAAAAAATTACTGTTACGCTGTCTGCTGGCTCATAGTTAGTTGCTTCTGACCGTCTAGTGAAATTTCAACTTCACTATTATTCTCTATTGATTTACACACGGCTACTGTAAACAGAGTCAAACGTCACTCATAACACAGGGCAACAATGTTTTGGGACTCTCATATTTTCTTTAAAAATAAAAGTGTTTCTGGACCAATTTTTCGTGCTAAATCTAAAAATGATATCCACTTGTTCCCACCACGTCTAGTTTTTGCGGAATAGGATTCCTTTTTTTTACTCAACCCTATTTCGTATGGTGGTTGGCGCCACCGTCTCGGTTTTCTCCCGAATATTTTCCAAATGGAACCAGCTGTGAACTCAAAGCTTTTTTACTTTTATCGAGGCATATTTTTACAGTTTTACTGCAATTTTCAAGCGTATGTGATGACCCAGTCCAAGTTTATGGTTGTTTTGTCACTGGACTTTTGGTCAAAGTTGGCACTCGGCCAACATGTGATTTTTTTGACTGTGAAATTGATGGCATCATACTTTTCATCTTTCATTGAAAAATGCATTTAAAAAGTGATCAGATTCATTTCAGGGCCATTCTGTACAAAAATTTGGTTCATTCTGCGATTTAAATATTTTGGCCAAAATCGCCAAATTCCAATGGTCAATAAATATGATGATGTCACCGATCGTCTGATGACATCATCACCAAAAATTTGTATTTTAATTTCTTTGGAGCATTGTTCTTCTGCCACCTTACCAAGTTTCAAGACTGCAGCTAGAATAGATCCTAAGATTTTAGGGGGCAGAATCCATGCCCATATATTCGCTGACCAAAAATGCACCGTATAGAATAGGATAAAATTAAGGCAAAGTTGGCGCCTGATCTTGTTGTCATATGAAAGAGTATGCAAATAAATTCAAGCAAACCAAACGAGAGGAAAAATGAACAAGAGACTTTTAAAAAAATTAAAACAAAATACTTACAAAAAGTTTTTTTACAGTTAACTAAGGAAGAAATTTCCTTTTCCTTGACTTCCTTCTGTGTTTGATGTCTGGGCAGTCTCTCTTAATAGACCAGCAGTAATCAGCCATCATATTTACATCCCATCTGCCCTGATATCGCTGTTCCATCACTTTAATATCTTGGTGGAACCGTTCACCTTGTTCATCACTTATGTCACCCAGGTTATCAGGGAATCTGTCCAAGTGGCTGAACAAAAAATGGACCTTAATACTCATATTGCAGCCCAATTTCTGGAATGCTTTCAACATATTTTTGACATGGTCTTTGTAGTCTACAGACTTTTTCTTGCCAAGGAAGTTATCAATAACACTGACAAATGTGTCCCATGCAGTTCTCTCCAAAACAGTCATTGATAAAGGGAACTGTTTGTCATTCTTCATTTTCCTGATTTGGGGGCCGTCAAATATTCCAGCCTTCAATTTTTCCTCACTAAGGCCAGGAAAAGATCGTCGAAGGTACTTGAAACAATCACTTTCTTTGTTAAGGGCTTTAACAAATTGTTTCATCAGCCCCAATTTAATGTGCAGTGGTGGGAAGACTATTTTCTGGCGATCTACTAATGGCTGATTTATGATATTTGACAGCCCAACATCAAGAGAATCGCGATTTGTCCATTCCTGTTGCACCCAATGCTTGTCTTTTGCACGGCTATCCCACAGACATAGAAAGCATGGGAATTTGGTGAAGCCGCTTTGCTGTCCCAGCAAGAAATTTACCATTTTCAGGTCGACACAGATGATCCACTTATGGTCATCGTAGTGTATTAGTTCGAGCACCTTCTTTACGGCTTCATAGTTCTCCTTGGCTGTCACGGAATGGCCAATAGGGATTGACCCATACAGGTTACCATTATGAAGGAGAACACATTTGAGGCTTCTTTTGGAACTGTCAATAAAGAGCCTCCATTCATCAGGGTTGTAGGACGCAACACCTAATTTTGATAACAGTCCTTTGATGTCTACGCAAGTGACAAACATGCTATCTTCTTGAAAATAATGTCTAAATTCCCTGTCCCTATTTCGATAAAATGAAACATTGACACCCGGCTTCAACAGGTGCTTCTCGCTAAGCCGAGAAGCTAGCAATTCAGCCAGTTTCTTTGATAAGCCAAGATCACGGACAAGATCATTTATTTCACTGTGATCAAAGCATTCCATTTGAGTTGATGAGGTCAAACTTGCAGCTGGTATGTCACCAAAGTCAGCATCATCACTGTCATTTTGACTCTCCGATAAATGTTTTATGTCTATGTCTTCACCTTCATGTCTTGTACAGTTCACAGGAAGAAGAGAATGAAAAGATTTCTGGAGGGCATCATCACTAGGTAGCCCATGAAAAATTGGCTGTGGAAGCTCATTTGAATGTGGTATTGGTGGAATTGCTGATGGTACACTAGGGTAAACAATTTTATGCCTATTTTTGGCACTATATCCAAATGTCTTTACCACACAAAAATAACAATCATCAACATGATTTGTTGGCTCTCGCCAAACCATTGGCACTCCAAAATTAAGAGATCGTTTCCCTTCTGTCCATTGACGTAATCTGGTAACACAGGAATTGCAAACTTTGTGTGGAGCCCAGTTTTTGTCCTGATCAGCAAGTAGAACACCAAAGTATGCCAGATATGCCTTTTTAACGAAATCCGAGATTGGCTTTCTTTGAGATGGAAACGTGAATTGTCCACAAATATAACAGAAAGAATTTGGGTCGTTTTTACACCTCCTTCGTCTGCTTGCCATATTCAATCTGCATCACAAATAAATCGCTGAATAATTTCAAGCAGCAAACTATTCACAAATTGCTGAAGACCACTGACAAAGGAGTATTTGCATTATGTTGCCAAAATAGCCTCTCAAGAACAAACTCTGTTGACAGCTGTCACACTAACACAACCGATCCATCTCTTCTCAGATCTCAAGTGGAAACAGGAAACCACAAAAAAGCCAACTGAATGACTGACTGACTGAAATGTCACCTTGTTGTAAATACTCAGCCAATTAGCGATAATAGGGAAAACTGCTTGCATACTATGTGAATGGCCCCATGAAAGGATTAACAAGGAACCAAAGAAATCCAGAGGTCAATTGTGATTCAATCAGAATATCAGCATCAATTAGATGAAGAAGGATGGCAGCAATCACATTTTAGCCCTCTTTATTGGTTTGAAAGGACATCCCATGACCAGAAGAAAGTTTTTCCCAATGCTAAAGCAGAATTTTTTATGAAAACTAGGTGTAACATGGGCAGAAAAAACTAGACGTGATGGGAACAAATGGATATCATTTTTGGATTTAGGACGAAAAATTGGTTCAGAAACACTTTTATTTTTAAAGAAAACATGAGAGTCCTAAAAAATTGTTCCCCTGTGTAAAGTTACAATTTTTTGTCGGAGTTCAGATTTAAGTACAGTATTTTTATTATACACAGTAAGTCAGTTGATTTTTTTGACTGTACTTGCTGTTGTCCAAGACTTAACTTAAACTACAGGTTTCAATATGTCGTATTGACCCTATTTACTTACTATTAGTTGCATATGCCTCTGCTACATCATGCCTTTATGTATAAGAATTCCTTATGCATGATACTTGATCAAGCTATATATGTTATTGTCAGCCTTGTATTAAAATACCCATTACAATATTGGCACATTTTCTGTTGTGGTGCTGTTGTTCTTATAACTGGTTACTTTCTATATTATACCATCAATTTTTTTAAGAAATGGGTTTTTTTTGAAATGGGTTTTTTTTGAAATGGACATAGCCCACAGGACATGCTACTAAATGATGAGTGGTTTGGGGGTTTTAGTGGATAACAAACTTATAATTTTTGCATGTTGGTTGTGCCTTGGAAGGCATGTGTCTATTGAAAAGAGAAGAACTTATGGAGAAGCCGCAATGGAAGAAATGATAATATTTTGTAAAGAAATGAAATTTAAACATTGAAGTTTATCTATTAGTGCGGGCGTCAGAATTTGGCTGCGCATATCGGCAAACCAGCATTCAAATGCCGCTGGATGCTTCACTGATATATTTAGTTTAGGAATTCCAGTTTAGTTTAGTGTCATCCGAAGGGCCACCATGGTTAGCCGCAAGGGGTGGAAAGTTTTTTCGAAAATTACAGACTGTGAATTGGATTAAGATGCCTACAATTTACGTTTCAAATTCACACTGTCAATAAAATACATAGCGAAAATATCTTTACTACTAATAATTTTCATCAGAAAAAAGATTTTTTGTTTCTTCAAGTCACTCCAAATGATTTTGAGTACTACAAGTTAAAATGCCTGTAAAACAATGATAAAAGTCCTCTAGCATGATACGTGATATGATCAAAATTGAGTAAAAAACACAAAAAATGCCTTAAACTTGGAATGTCTGGTAGTATTCAAATCTGAGATATACTGATCAGTATTTAATAAACTATTTCGATAATCAGCTGAAAAAGCCATATACTTGCTGATTGATATCGTGAAAGAAGAATGGAGGCTCTTGTCCTGCTCCTTGTTGAAAGAAATTTTCATCCAAGTTCATATCAGTAACAGTCAAAAGTACAATGACAATGATGCTATCCCACAACTAATAGTTTTGAACCAACAATTCCCAAAAACTTTTTCACCTCCACCACAACAAACTGCATATCGTTTGAAAGCTCTTGGACTGAGCTTTTGAACTCTTTGCAGTCAAAGTTGGGAAATTTTACCTTCCATTGAATCCATACAGGAATGTTCAAAGCTTACTGAATTCAGGGAGGTGTGCAATTCCATTTGTAGAGAAAGAAACATTCGTTGATTTGTTAAAACTGTCTACTTGTAATGTTTTAATGCAGAACAATGATGGTTTCTACTGTGAGGTAGGAGCCCTAGCCATGGGCAGCTGTGCAGCTTCTTTAATAGCAAATGGATGGTTGAGTAAATACGATCCGCGTTTAAAGGGTGTTGCAGCATTATACTTCAGATTTTTGGATGATATAATTCATAATATTAACAAGTCGCAAATCAATGGCAAACTTGATGAAATCAACAATACGGATCCTAATCTGAAGTTTTCCATCGAACAATAGAAATACTGTTCCATTCCTTTCCTGGATATGCTTGTGACGAGAAAGGGAAAGAAAACATCTTTGTCTTGGTACAATAAATCTACTGATACAGGCTTAGTAATGAACTACCGTACAATAGCACCAAAATGGTACAAGCAATCCGTAGTAGCCGGGTTTGTACATAGGACCGATTGTGCTTGTAGCTTCTGGAAATCATTCCACCAAAGCCTGTCTAGAGCAGAGAGGATTCTCGAAGTGAAACAGAACCCGCTTACAACTCCATTATCGAACAAACGATCATAAAGATTATAGTCAATACAACACCAGAGCCTAAAACCAGGACGGAAACATCGGAGGACGAAAATTCAAAAAGGTTTTTTCTTATTCAGTGCCGAAGAAAATTAACAGAGGTATATTGTAGATCTCTTGTGGAATGTGGACCACCGGTGAACCCAATTCTTACATTACGTGAATCAAAAACTGTATTACCCTTCTTGAAGCCAAAAGTTGACCATTAAGTGAGAAGCTGAGTAGTTCATAGCGAAACGTGTCCACGATGTGAATCTTTCTACGTAGGTTGGTCTTCCGACCATTTATGTACTTGCTTCAAACATCACAAGAAACCATTTCAACCTGTTGGCAAACACTTGAGATCGTGTGGGAGTCTGAAGAAGTGTTGGCTGCTACTACCCGGAATGAAAAATATGGTTGAACCCTAGAAGCTATTTGGCAAGAACTTATTCGGCCACAAATTAAGGTGCAGGAAGAGTTTAAAAGCCGAAAGATCTGATTGGTCACACACTGTCATTGATCTGTATTTTCTGATCATTGGATTATTTACTACACTACAGGTGTAAAGTCTTGTTTGATTGATACTTTTAAATTATAAATTATATAAAATACAATTATAGTCTACGATTGTATTGTGCACCCTTCTAATCAATTAGGTGAGATACAAATAAACATAACTGGATGATTTTTTGAAATGGTTGTTTCATACGATAGTTTTTTCATAAACATTTTTGACATTGGACAGCAGCGGTAAACAACGGTAGTCTAAAAGTCTAAATTTGAGGGAAATAAGCCTCTTAACTGGCGATGAAAATACATCATTGAAGACACTTTATTTTGATTTCGGGTCAAAACAAAATCTCTGTAATTTTTTTTTTTTAATGTGCCGAAAGTATCTGACGTAACGCTGACACTTCAAAACATAAATACTCATACCATAACTTACTCGATTGAGCTCAGTTTGATTGCCATTTCAGGATTTTTCCAATCTGATCTGTTTTCCTTCACTGTTACTAGATTTTCTGTTGGAATCCACGTAGCATCTTCTACTTGGTCAATAAATGCACTCAATGGTCTTCCGTACGATCTTTTCCTATGCAAGGGTTTCCAAAGGAGCAGCTTGTGGACAACTTTTTCTTTACTTCTTCACCTTCTTCTTCTTCCTTCAGCTGTGTTCCCTGTAATCAGAGGTCAGAGGCACGAATCATTCTGCGCCATCATGGCCTCGCCGCTGCGTCTCGCCCCTCCAAGCTTTTCTTCTCCAGGTCCTTCTTCACTACATCACACCATCTCACCTTTTGCCTTCCCACAGACCTCCTACCTTGCTCCCTTCTTGCCCTCTACACCATACACTTATCTCCGCTCCTGCCTACATGCCCAAACCACCTCAATCTTGCTTCTCTCAACTTCCTACTTATGCATATTACGCCCGCACTTTTTCTGATTTCTTCGTTAGTGTATCGTTCCATCAGCGACACCTCCAAGACACTTCTAAGCATTCTTATCTGTGTTTGTACTAACATCTTTTCTTCTTTCTTCCTCAAGGCCCAAGTTTCTCTTTCATACATCAGTACTGGTCGGTCATCGTCAGGTACACCTTTATTTTGACCCATTGGGGATTCTTCTGTCACATACAACTTCTTCCTCTCACCTTCACTTATTCCAGCCAGCTTTGATTCTTTCTCTCACCTCCCTTTCATAGCCTCCAGTCTCATCCAAGGCTCTGATAGATTTTTCCTGTTGCTAAAAATCTTAATGTTACAGCAAGTTTCTCTTCAGCACTGATTGGTTGCCTTATGTTTGTTGACTCCCCTTCTACGTAAAGATGTAATTTACATTTCAGGGAGGGGAAGAAAGTAAACTATAAATGTCAGTCATATGAATTTCTGACATGTTGTATCAGTTATTAAGCAAAAGGCCGCTTTGGCATTTGTACCTGAAAAAAAAGATTTGTTATCATACATCCGTGAGCTAACATTTTTTCCAGCATTTTCCTATATAAGAATATATAAATTAGTAAATAGAGCCAATTAAAAGACGATTACATTATAGTTTTACCTCAAATATTACTATATTCATTATCATGAAATGCCGATGATCTCCTTTATCCACCAACCTCAATTCTCATAGAAGCTCCCTATGCAGAAATATTTCTTTTGTGTGCCAGTTGTCACTGGAAAATCTATTTCCACTCAGCTGGAATAGATAAAGTTGTTAATGAAGCAGCAAATTTTATACAACTTTCCAATCTGTGGTCTTACAGCTCATAATATGAAATAGCAACAATTTAGGATTTCTGCTCAGAGTATAGTGTACGTAAAAATGTTTGATGAATGTCCAAATTCAACAACAAAGTAATCAAGACAATGTTACAAGTTCAGAATTCCGGATGGTTTTGGACCCAGAATGTCAAAAGCCGTTTCTTAAGCTTGAAAAGGCATGAAAATAAATAATCAACTTTAGTATGTTACCACCTCCCCTTAGTGGGAGCTGGATCAGTCCTGGGGATGCGGTTGTTTTAAGTGGTAAACTTTGGGGTGAAAAATTATTATCACCAGGACTGGTCATGGTGATGTGATGACGATGAGAATAATGAAGTGAAGTGAATCTAGTAGACTTTAGCGATAAGGTCTTCCAGCCTTCTTGGTCACCTAAAACTTTAAAAAGTCAGCGTCTCTTATACCATTTATTTTAGTCAAGTTATTTAATTCTTCTCTTGTTTTATTAGAGTTTTTTTTAAGAACTATACAAGGTATAAACTCATTAGTTGCATGGAACTGTGAGGAATTTGAAATGAGTTCACCAGATCATGTCATTAGCATTGAAGTCACCCGAGACAAAGGTGTTAGCAAAGTGGTGCTTGTCAACAGCCTCATCAGTTGGGTCTGATACTGTCTCAATAGTTAAGCAAGAATCAGAAAAGGGAGGTCGATACAAGAAAAATGGTAACAAGTGGCCTGAAGAAGAGACAGTCTAAAGCACATGGAAAGCTTATCTTTAGATTTAAATTCTCATACTCTAAAAGTTAAGAGATTATGCTAAGTATAAATAACAAGACCATGAAAATGAGTTGCAGAGTCTAGTAAAAACAAAACCATGTAGCTGTTAACATAAAATTTTTTCTTACCAACACTTTCACTGCAGCTTGTCACACAAAGCGCAAGAACATGAGAAAAGTCAGAATGAAGAAGAACTTTCACAAATGAAAAATTTAACGAAGATCCCTGACTTTACTAAAATGTGAAGAGAGAACATTTTTGAAAATAACGGCTTTCCAGGTCTGTAGAGAGTCAGGAGTACCACATCTAATGCAATTAGTCTCACCTTAGCCTTTTCTCTCAAAAGTTAAAGAATTTCTGGCGTCGTTCATTTTTGTGTTCTCTGTTTTGATTTTTCTGATGATTTTGTGCTGAGATTCCGAAACATATGCCTTTAATTTTATCTATCGCTTTTCAACCTTAGCCAAATTATCAATTAATTCAAGTTTAAATTTCCCTGACACACATTTTTTTTCTGCAGCTGAGGATCAGATTTTAACAATAAGAAATTGTTGTTTTAAATTTTTCAATTAAACTTTAACTAAACAAATTTCCATTAGATGATGACTTCAACAATATGCTTTAAGATGTACTTTGTACATTAATATCATTAAAACATTCTGAAAATGCTTTTGGACTATACTAAGGTTTGTTTGATCCCTTGCCTTATCTCTTGGATACATTTTGTCATGTCATTTTGTGTAAGTATTAAAATATCTGTTTAAAAAAAGCTAAAAATTGTTTGAATGCTCAAATTGTTCTAGACTGAAACACTGCTTCCTCACAAACTTGCTTTATCTTGATTCACGATGAGAGTCAAGATAAGTTCAGAACAACAAGCCCTTTTACACATAGTACAGCAGATTAAGCTGTTACAGTATTGGGCAGTAGAATGCCACAACAGAACTGCCATTTAGTGTCATTGTACAGTTGTCGTGGAAACGGAAAATACCATTATATTTAACATCCATATGCGACAATATGTAAGGATACTTGATAAAAGTGCTGCGTCACATTTGTTTGCATATGTTTTTTCCTTGATTCTTGTCCAGTTTAATGGTTTTCTAGAGTTATGAAATTCCTTTAACTCTTTTTCAATAATTCTGGTGACTTTATATTATTTTTGAGCAAAACAGTAATTGCCTGTTTTTACTGAGGTATTGAAGTAAAAAGATAAATAATAATAACTCAAAAATACTATGCATGTATGCAGGTTATCCATCTTATCTTGATAAAGTATCAATAACCTTGTGCTTATCGCAAAGTTTTTGTTTGATTTTAATAATTTTCGCAACAAAAAATGGAAAAAATTAAGTATTTGATTTTAAAAAGCTTTAATCAAATTATAAAATTATGCAAAATGGCACATTTTGATCAAAATGCCAAAATTCGAATTGTTAAAAATTGTTAAAAAATGTGACGTGATAGAGAAAAATGAATTGCATTTTTGAAATCAGCCCGAATTATATAGAATCAGTTATCAAAAGCAAAACAGCAAAATCATTGTTGGGCTGTATAATTAATGTTCAGATATCCTTTTAAGTCTATCGGTTTCATTGCGAGGCATAAAAATGACAGTAATCAAATAGTAATGACTCAAGGTCTTAAAACTGAATATTTAAAAAAACTGTAATTGCACAGTGTCTAAAATTAATGAAGCTATTTTCCGAAACTTTCCTTTTGCGTCTTCTACTTATATTTTTATTGTGATCACCCGTGGTGCTCTGAAAAGTTATATTTATTAATTACATGCCTAACAGAAAAAAACTTCTGATTGTTTTCTATGTACATTAATACGCATAAAAGAAATAAGGAGATTGTACAGAAATGACAACTTGCACTTTTAATCCATGGCCTTGTTAAATGTTGTAAGAAAACTATACATGCGTAAGGAGTAATGTATCGAAATATCCTTAATAATTAACATGTTTCGTGAATGCTCTATTTGATCCTTTCCCACTGTCGTCAAAGAGGTCCTTTCGCTGTCTCGAAAAAAATAAAAGCAAGTTGAAACCAATATTTTTTTACTTACACATTAAAATTGATTTATAGAAACTATACGGTTACAAATAACAGTAGAGTCAAAAGTAAAAGGACAATTGAGGCTCATTCGTTATGCTTTTGACCCACATAAACAAGTCATCATACATAGTTAATAATTTACTCTAATCCAGCCTATTCCAATGACTGTATTTATTACAGGGGATTTTAACAAATATGTGTCTATATTTAAATGTATGTATCCATCGATCTATTCGATTACATACATATATATATTTATTTATTTATTTATGTATGTGTGTTCTGTTGTACATACTACCAGAATGCTCGATATGCTTTCAAATAGAGCGTTTGTAGATTAATTTTATGACTGATTGCATGTGGCTTGGGTTGGAAGGCGTATGCGAGGGTGATTATTCTGTAATCACCCTAGTTTTTTGTATTCACTTTGTCAAGTACACAATAACAATAATACCTCGTTTCATTTCTAAAATCTTAAATAGCCCTTACTTCGTTCGAGCGATTTTGAAATTGTAGAAATGAAACTCTGGTTATTAATTCCGAATCACCCTCCAAACCATGTTATTACTATTACGTATCAGGAAAGAAACAACATCAAAATATGGAACTGTCAGCTTCATGCATTTAAACGGTTATCAGTCATTTACATTATAAGATGTTCTTGCATCATAAGAATATTCTTTGTACGTAAATACAACGCTTCTTTTCCATTCTCCTCCTGCTAGTCCTATTGAAATTTTATCAGTTACATTATCCGACAATACGATACATTTATTAATTACGTCAATTAAACGAGATTTTCCGTCAAGTGGATATTACAGCTTTTATTATCCTCCTTCTTTTGTGATATTGTTGTGATTTGTTATTAACTGAGCAACTTTTTCAGCGCCACTTTACCTCACTTTAATAGTGTTACGATTAAATTTCTTGTTTAATTTGTAGTTGGAGGTAAGTGTCTGTCAATAAGTTTTAAGAATATTTATAATCCCAATCCATCAGCCCTTTGTCAAAATTTGGGAACTTTACATTAGTATGTCAATGAATGTATGCTTTTCTTTGTACATATAAAACACCAAAGAAAGGTAGCGGTTGAAAATACTGTGCAAATGATCTTCATTGAAATTTGAAAAAGAAGCTATCTTTTTGAGATTACCCTACCTTTTGTTACACATGTAACTTTTTTGCGAAATCATTTTCATGTCGTTTGAAGACATTTTCCCTGGTACTCAACTGAAATAAGAGGCTATAATAAGAAACCGTAAGCAAAGCGATGTTTTATCAGTGGTTATGACAAAGAGAGTATCCAAGGCAGATCTCCACTTTTTGTGAGTAGCGGAGGATAAAAAAGAGGATTTAAAACAGCTGCCTCTTTTTGTGACTGTTCAAAACATTTGAAGACCATATCTATTATATTTCAAAGTTGGAAGCTGAATATAAATCGCCTCTAATGTTCCGAAATGGAAGCCAGCTTTGCAAATTATTGTGAATTGTTTAATCACGAATCTTTTTGATCTTATTCTTAGCTCAGCAATACATGCTGCACTACGCCTTACTTGAAATCTTAAGCCAATTATGTTGCGAATGAACTACCAAGAACCACAAAACGAAGTTTGTTTCTCAAAACTATTCAGATTTGAATAATTTTATTAGGGAATCAACAACACAAATGTGGCAAAGCTATCACCCTGTAAAAATCGATCCCAAAATGACTGGAGTCTAAGCCCCCGCAACAACTTTATAATAACAAAGGGATTCTCTAACACATAGAAAAATTCAAGATTGTTTTCTGAGCTGTATACAGAAAAGGACTTAAAGCAAGCAGAAAATTTTACATCCAGCCTTATTTTTCAATTATCTAGCTTCCAACCAGGGAAATCCTCTACTGGTTAGTTCTTGATCTTTAGTCAAGTAATGAAGATGTGTTTTAACAAGGTCAGCTCACTTGTACAGTACTTGTCGTTCTGTTGATAGCTTATGATATGGTCAGCCAAACCTTTCTTATCAAAAAGATCCTTGGCGTAACAAGAAATAAGAATCTTGCTGATTGTTAGCCTAATCTCTAATAGGAGTCCCTTCCTAGTCTTGGTTCTGAAGGATTTAGGCACTTAGGTTACCAACGCCTTACTAAAAGGAACTACCTTAACAAAAAGGATATCCTTTCTTACCTTACACTAAAAGAGATAAAATACTTTTTTAAAGTAAAGGTTTTACAAGAAACAGAAGTACTAATTCCTACAAAAGGAAATCAATGAGTGAGTTACCAAAAAAGAGTGAAAATAAGATTTTGAACACTTATATAAGGGTTAAACTAAAAATAATTAATACTATTCTTATTAATGTTATCACTGACTTATGAAAAGCACGGAAAAAGTCATATGGAGTAAGATTATTTTGTAAACTAAACTCAGACGTATGAAGAGTACTGTTTAAGCAGAAAAACGTAAATGAAGGAAAGAGGGATCCTCTAAGCCACAGGGCTGAAATGAAGCAAAATAATTTTAAATTAACAACAAACCTAATAGAATTGGATAGATGACTTCAAAAAAGGAAGCAAGGGAAAAATAAATACTTTAAAACGTATTTGCTATATATATATATAAGAATGCTTTTACCATTGATACTGGAGGTGATAATGACCAAAGAGAATAGGACCAGACAGTTGGTATGTACGAAGGGTTTCTGTTATTGTGTTTTCACATTGCCTGTCATTTCTGTTCTGTAAATTGAAGTCCATGACTGTGGTTGGTTAACTAAGTATGTACTTTGTATTAAACACCCCACTCCATTAAAGTAACCCCTTCATAAAATTTCAAAGTTAGCATTCATCTTCAAGAAGGACTCTTGGCCCCTGGTTAGAGCAATGTCGTGGAAGAGCATTTATGAGAGAAAGTGGAAGTTTGAAAGTGATTGACATAAAACTAACATAAAAAGGGTACTTGGAAGTTAAAAAAGCAGAAACACAATTTCTGTAAGCATTACGTTTTATAGCAGATTTTTTGAACTGAATTTGGGAAGTATGTGGAGCATCTGGAAGAGAGTACAGAAATAATGTTGGAAATAAACAGCCCTCTAACAGGCTTTCACCAAAAGTGAGACCCCCCCCCCCCCAGAATACTGAGCACTCGAGGACTTTTTAGAGTAACATTGTATGCAAAGGAACCACAATTTTAGATATTCTTATTTCATACATGTTGTTATTGTAAGCCATGCGAGGCAAATATTGTGTAATATGCGGAGAGATTTATGCATAATATGAATCCACCGGATGCTGTCACGCACTTCAGCCATTGCATTTCTGTCTACACTGCTAACAGATTGTTGGTTTTGATTATATCCATGCAAAGCTAAAACAACTTAATCCTTTATTTTCCACAGATTTTCTTTTTGATAGGCTAGTGGTTATTGGTTATTGGTTGCGTTTAGTGCAGATGTCTTGCTGGTGGATGTAAATTGAGCATAAAATTCTTTTCCTACAAAGTTGTTAATGGTATAGCTGCAGACTGGTCTGAACAAATCGAAAAACTAATACAACTTAATGAGAAGTATATCCATTTAGAAAACTCTTATGAAACGTGCAGAGTGTTTTTAGAGAAAAATCTCAGGTTTATCGAGTACAACAATGCAAGCTCACAACAAAATTGTGAACCCTGATTCGGCTGTAGCACAGCATTTGCTGCTAAACCGAGAATGGAGTGAAAATTTCAAGATAAATTAGTTTAAAAAAATTGGCCAAGCTAGGTCTATTTTCATTTAGGAGCATTAGAGGCAATTCGTTTTCAATATTCATCACCTTCTCTTTGTAAACGAAAAGACAATTTGTTAATAGTTTACGATTGTTTTGGACAGCCAGTCACCAAAAATGACCAATTTTCGTCACCCTGTCACACAAAAAGATAGGAAGCTTGACAGGATCATAGTCAAATTCACCCAAATGTCCTCCTCTACAAAGGTTTGCATCAATGAACAAATGGTTCCGTTTGAAGGCAAATCGCACCTCAGGTGATGGAACAACAGAAACCAAAGAAATGGGGGGTATAACCTTGTTGTTTGAGCAATAGATGGTCTTATCCATAACTCTGAGGTTCGTACTAGGCCAAAAACAACTTTTCCAAATCAACCTGATTTCAAAGCATCCTGAAATATATTTCTTTTTTTGCTTCACCCAAGACCACGTTGCACGTGGGACAAACTTTTTTTTGAGAACCTATAGATCTCTGTAGGTTTTGGTGTAACACTTTATCAGCAAGTCATAGTTTGTATTGGGACAAGGATCAGTCGACTTCCCAATAACAAAGTTTCCACAAATATTGTAATGAAGAAGTCTGACGATGGTTCAATGGAAATGTCGACCACCTCAGTTGACGATGTTGAGCTACGAGCTGTTAAGTGGTTCTACAATTGTTGTGTCATTATGTTGTCTACGTACGAAGTAGTTACTTCAGCTACTGATTTTATAGGGTAGAAAAAAGGAAAAGAAGTGAACATTGATTGATCATCAACTGCGAGTAGTTACTACAAATTCACAGGAAAAGTGGACTTGCTTGACCCATTCAGATTAGATCGAAAAAGTGAAATCAAAACTGCTTCTCCATTTTAAGATGATATTGTTCCTCCGTCATGGCTTTTTTGATACCGTGGTTTTTCTCCCGAAATTAAACAACAAACTAATTTAAAGCTTCGTATAGCAAAGCATTGCTGATGTATTACTCCTTGTTAGGAAATCTCTTTGCCTATCTACCACTGTTATAGGATCGGTTATTCAGAAATAAAAGGAAAGAACATCCGCTGCTACAGTTCCAACAAAAGGGATTCGCTAGGATAGCACGAAGCGCTGGCCGTGTATCGAAAGAAAGGCAGACATAATTAACCGTTTTGTGGTATAACTGTGACATTTCTAACGTTTTTTTTGCACAAACACCAAAGTAAGTTTCTGTTTCGCTGCAAATTCGAACTATCTTAGGAATTTTTACACAGAATCAATAGGTGTTGGATCATCTCTGTTTAATCGTAAAAAACCTTTATTGATGCACACGTCTTTATAGTCCATATGCGAGCAGATACGTAAAGTGTGATGTATAATTGTAAATGGCCCGACAGAGTGGAATTATTACACTGGTAAACAAAGAAAAATGTTTTTCTTTGGCATGGAATTTAAGAGCAGTTTTAGACTAATGTAAGGGTGCTCAATTCAAATCTGATATTAGATTTTCTCCACCACATCAAGTTTTTGCGCTATACATATTTATATTTTTCAGGAACTGTTTAAGAAAATAATGTCCTATCAAATAGTGTAGCAAAAAAAGGCCGTATTATATAATTCATTTTGGATGACTACTATTTCTGCCTTGTCAATGTAAAATGTTTCAATAAGAAAAACAGGCAATATCTGCAGTACCCAAGTATCCCTTCAGCTATTCGACCAGTTGCCCATAGTGAAGAAATACCTGTACCAATATTTACTGAGCTTCCAAAATTGATGACACAGATCTCTGCTCACCCTCTTCTAGCGATGAAGAAGAAACTACAGATATTTTTCAGCCCTGTGATGAAGATAGTGACAAACCAATTCTGTTTACTCAGCAGGCTTTGAATATTTTGGTTAGAGATCTTTATCTAACAAAAGAGTCTGCTAAGCTGTTGGCTTCAAGACTGCAAGAGAATCGAATGTTGAAACCCGGCACAAGTGTCTTATTTTATCGCAACAGGGAAGCAGAACTGCGGAAGTACTTCCATTCAGATGGTTACTTCCGCAGGATTACTTCTCTTTGTTGGACTTCCAGCTCATGATTCACGGGATTGGGGGCTTTTTATTGAGAGTTTCAAAAGAAGTTTGAAATGTGTTCTGTTACATAATAGAAAAAAGTATGGCTCGGTACCAATAGGTCATTCTATAAAACTTAAGGAAGAATATAACAATATTGAGATTGTTCTAGAGAGTTTGCAAGATCATGCTTATGGGTGGGTAATTTGTGTGGATTTTAAAATGGTTAACTTACTTTCAGGTCAGCAAGGAGGGTACACAAAATACTCCTGTTTCCTGTGTTACTGGGACAGTAGAGCTACAGCAGAGCATTGGGTGAAGAATGAATGGTCTCAGTGACAGAGTTTGGCATCTGGCGATAAGAATGTCATCAATGATATTCTAGTGTATAGGAGGGACATTGCCTTTCCTCCCTTGCACATAAACCTTGGATTGATGAAACAGTTCGTCAAAGCTGTTGATCACAGTGGTGAATACTTCAGCTATATATGTTCAACTTTCCCTGGTCTTAGCAAAGAAAAAAAAAGGCTGGAATATTTGATAGACCCCAAATGAGAACACTTATGAGAGATCCAAACTTTATCACATCCATGAATGAGACAGAAGGAAGAGCTTGGAACGCACTTTGTAATGTGGTGCAGAATTTTCTAGGGAATTAGAAAGCAGACAACTATGAAGAGATTGTGGAAGAACTACTAATGAGCCTGCGAGATCGTGGATGTAGAATGAATATCAAGATCCACTGTTTACACAGCCATTTGGACAATTTCCCGGAGAATTTTGTGGATGTGAGTGAGAAACAAGGGGAGCATTTTCATCAGGACATTAAAATAATGGAAGAACGGTATCAAGGCCGGTGAGACTCATACATGATGGCGGATTATTGCTGGAGCTTGATGAGGGACAACCCAGAAGCTGTACATTAGAGATCATCCAAGAAAAGAAAGTTCAGACAAGTGATAATTGATACTGATCTGTGTTCCATATATATATATATATATATATATATATATATATGTATATATGTATTTTTATATTTTCTTTTTTTTCTGTCATTCTATTTGGATTGCTGTACATCGACTTAGTAACATTTGTTATTCCTTGATTATTAATATACAAAATGTAGTACAAAAAATCACGTTTTTATTATGGAACCTTCTATATAGCTATAGGTTGATGAGTAATTTTCATCAAAAATTGGGAAATTGCATAGCTCGAAATCCTAATGTGATAGACAAAAACTGAGTTCATATTCTAATCAGCAGCCCAAATTTAGTTAGAATTCGTTTAAAACCCTTTCCCAGAAAAATCGTGTTGACCAGTGTTATAATATCATGTTTCTATGCTGTATCAAACTAACTCATATTTTATATGGTATTTAGCAATTTTTATTTATTAAAAGTCTTGTTTTCTTGCATTAAGGAAACAAACAATATAGCAAAAAGTAATAGATATATGAGCATTACAGCTAGCTGCATAATATTTACTTCTATTTCATATTATTGCTTCAAATTAACACCCCCCAAAATATCTACTATGGGAAGTTGGAAAAATTGACCAATGCGTATTTAACGTAAGTGTTTTTGAGACTGTTAAATTAATTCTTATGATATTGCAGTGAACGTATGAGGTCAGTTATGTAATGTAAAAGTAAATGAAGAGGACTCTCAGAGTAAGCTATAATTAAATGCATTGGAACATTATCTGGTGTACTTTTAGTGTTCTTCAGAATATCGGTAAAAGCCATTCTTCTGTTTTTAATGTCATAGGAACAATAATTGTGGAAGTGGTTTTACTGTAATGAGAAAAGGAATTGTTTTATTTGGTTTTGCCTGGATTCATTTTGTTACGCTTAACTGTAGTACACGGGACATTGTTGAGGTGTTTATGGCACTTCTGTATGTAATCATCTCTTTGTTGACGATGACAGTCGCACGTCTTTGTCTGCAAGCAGGATGGAGCATAAGTCATCGTCCTTTGCCCCTTTTCTGGTACCTCTTTCCTTTTTCGTTAGGTTTGTTAATGGGTGTTTTAATGGATTAAAGAGTGAGGTTGGTTGTTGTGCCGAATATATCTGTTTTACTTTTTGAAATATCTTTTACTGTTGTTTCAACTGTGGAGGTAAATTCACTTGCAGTTACATATCTGACCTCCTATATTCGTACCTCAGAAGTGAGGTCACATCACTGCTAAAACAATTCTGATTTTGCAGCCTTCACCTCACTATAAAGAATCAAGGCAGATGAAACCATCACTTGGAAACAAAAAAGATAAAAGAAAGAACCCATTTCTCACAGCAGTGTAATCACAGCAACAGTATACCAACAGTATGCTGTTCGAGAAATATGACTCATAACAACTTGATTTCTAATAATGTTGACTATTCTAAACTTTATGGACTCAGAGGAAGCTATAGATGTAAGAGCTTTATCATGTCATGAGTCGTAAGCTTTTTCCATGAGTTGTAAACTCGGAAAAAGCTTACGACTCATGACATGATAAAGCTCTTACATCTATAACTTGATTTCTGTCAAAAAATAGCTTACAACTAAGGACATTCTAAAGCTTCTGTGCTTGCCTTGCTTGGTAAAGAAAAGAAGGTCAAATATCTGACCTTTTTTACTGCTAATAATTTGATAAAAACAACTCAAGCTAATTAAACTCTGTAGTATAATTAATTGCTAAAAAATAAGGAATAAAAAATTAGTAAAATAAAAAAAACCATGACTAATATCTTTTTGAAAATTTGTTTGAATGATGCTAATAATGTTTATGATTACGACGAAAAGGTTGTCACTACTGAGCAATATGTTAGCTATTAAGTCAGAAGACTCTATCTTAAATCTTTAGACCTGGAGGTCATCGTAGTTCCCCAAGGTCTCAAAATACCAGGCCAAAGTCTGGCTGAGTAAAGTCTGTCTCATGGGAGGAGGGCCTCCTTAGCTTTGGTTAGCAACCATCTTAGAGATTATGTTTCAGTAAAAACACCGCTGGTATTGTAACCCTATCACCACCGCTCTGTTATGAAGGAAATGTGTTGTAGAGAGGTGTCTGTTTTGCTTATTACCATGGTGCTCAGTTAGTCGGTGTGCTGATGGTCTGGATCTTGGTCATGGCTTTTAACATCCACTCCTTTTTTGAGCTTTTCTTATGACAACTTTGAAGAAACAGATGACTCTCAGTACTCTGCAGACCTTTGGTAGTCAGCAGGTGTGTAGAATCTTTGAATCCAAGAATGACGTCATATCCGTAAGTGGAGATTCAAAATGTGATAGTACCGACTCCGTACAGACCTGTAAAAACCTGTCATTTTAAAAAATACTCTCTTTTTAGCGTTTAGTAATGTCACGGGTCTTCGTTCCAATTTATTTTTGCATTCTTTCATTCTGACTCTTCTCATACCTCGCTTTGTGTAACATGCTTCAACGAAAGTTAGTAATAAGTTAGTAATAAGATCCTCATGCTGACAGCTATTTACCTTTCAACTGGATTGTACAACTCATTTTCGTGGTCTTAATATTTAGCAACGACAAAATCTCTTGGCTATCACAGTAAGAGAACTTTAGTCTAAAGATAAATCTTTCGTGTGCTATAAATTGTTTCTTCTCCAGGGCACTAATTTTGTGTATTGGTCTCCCTCTTCTGATTCTTGCACAGTTATTGAGACAATATCAGACTGAATTGATAAGGCTGTGGACAAGCATAACTCTGTTAATATTTTGTCTTGAGTGACTTTAATGCTAATTACGTGACCTGGTTAACTCATTCTAACAAAATTGCGAGACCAGGGGATGCTACATACAACTTTTTGTTCATGATCTTTGCACAGCTTGTTGATTTTCTCACAAGATATTCTGATACAGACTCAGAAGAACTTCTCTTTCAGATCTTTTTGACGGGCCTTCCTGAAAACTGTACAGTTTAATTTTTATCGTCTTTTGGATCTTCTTATCACGTTGTTGTCACTGTAGATGTCACATTATTGCAAGAGTTTAAAATATGGACAGGCTACTGGAATGAATTTTATCAATTTCTTGTTAATTTTTTTGCCATTTAGTTTTTGGCAAAGCGGCTTTTGATGCTTTATCTCAATTGCTGGAATGGGTTCAAGTTGTTATTGAAACATATTCACTTAATCGTGGTTACAAAGTCAAATCTCGTTCTCCTCCATAGCTCAATGCTCATTGTTCTTTTACCATTGCTTATAGCAATCATTTCTACCTTCAGCTTCAGCGAGGTGAAACTGAAAATTCTCATGTTTCATTAAGATGAACTATCAATGCTTGTAAAAGTGATTTCTGATGTTAAATCTTGCTATTCTGAAAAATTTTGTAAAATGTCTTCTCGCAGTCGATGAGGACTTACACTAGTGTTTTGTATTCTGGCAAGTGGGTTATTCCTCCACTTTTTGACGATGTTTGGTTTTCTTTATCCTCTCATGAAAAGGCTGAACCTTTTGCTAGATTTTCCCATGGTACTTCTTTTTTAAAGAATATTTTTTTTTTACTGGAGTTTCCTTCAGAAACAGATCAGATTTGGAACTCTGATCTGTTTGTGAAGAGAACGATATACATAAATTTAATCTATTTGAAGTTAATAATCTGGATTTCACTGCGTTAGTTGTTTTAAACGATATGCCTTTGACCTTTCTTACTTGCTGTTCAACGTTTCAACCATTGCCTATCGGAGTCTTGATTTCCTCCTCCCTCGAGTGTTTTAATGTTGGGTCACCAAAAATACTATGCATGTATGCAGGTTATCCATCTTATCCTAGAAAATATCTACTGGTAAGCCTTCTTTCTGTCATAAGTAGGGTATTTAAACTACTTATCAAAAATGGAATACCTGAAGTCTTTTGAAGCTAGGCCTTTTTGTTGATATTCAATACAGACTTAGAAGATCTCCTTCCAACGATGACCTGCTTTACTGTAATCGCGCAATTTGTATATGGATCTATGAATGCGTCTGGGTGAAAAATGTGTATAGCTCTGGTCATTTTGAAGACATTTGACAAGGTGTGATACGCTGAAAGTACCATGGTTAGTATGACCACAATGCAACTCGGAAGAAATAATTCACATTTGCGAACGATTTAGGATCGGATCTTTGGGATTCTGAGCATGCAGAAGAAAATGACTGGGTTCTTTCAATTTCAGCGTTCAATAGAAAGCTGAGTTTTAATCTTCCTCCAATATTCTTGGACTATCATTCTATTTTGACCCTAGCGACGTTCCTTCTTCTCTTGAGGAATGCTAAAAAAATGAGATTGTTTGATTTATCATTTTCTCCAGACTTTTCTTGGAGTTTTCACCTTCAATCTGTTAGTAAGTTTGCTTCTGAAAAACGTGCTTTTTCCTATCTTGCCAAAGAATACCTTACCCTGGAGGCCATTTCATATGTGCCATCTGCTTTTGGGTGGAGCAGTGTTGTCACATCTGAAAAGATGCTCTCTTTGCTTGTTTTGATGTACTTAATCGAGTTCATAGATGTGATTGTGCCGTTATAGATCCAAACGTTCCTGTTTCTCTTCAATCTTTGTTTCATTATCAAAATATAGCTTATCTTAATCTTTTTTATTAGCATTATCATGGGAAGTGCTTTGATGAGGGTTTCTTGCTTGTACTATCTCTGTTTATTGCATTTCATGTGACTCATTTCTCCCAAAGTCTTCATCCTTTTGTATTTCTTGCCGTTCGTTGTAATAAGTTATTTTGTAAATGTAGTTTCTTTCTTCTTCAGAAAAGTAGATTGTGGAACTCTATGGCTTCTGAGTTCTTTTTTTGATTATATGACTTGAATGTATTTAAGACTAAAGTTAACACTCATCCCCTGACTTAATAGTTTTTCCTTTTTTCCCCTTTTCTTCACAATTTCATACAGTTAGTGACATTATGCCTTGAATGGATCTTTACCCATGAAAGAAAAGAAACACATTCATTGAAAGCAAATGTTCTAGTCAATTATCGTGTGTTACAACAGAAATTAAACTACTTGGATTTTTACTGTAATGTAAAATGAGTTTCTCCGGTCTGCAAGTACTTTCAGAAGAAAGCTAATCTTTCATAATAGCACAGTAAGTTTTTTAACGTTATTTGCAATGAACTTTACTTTAAAAAATTGATAATTTACATTACCTTCACACCTCTGCACCCTGTAATAACCTTCTTTGCACCCATCTGTGAAATACAAAATGATCTGTTAGACATTAATAAAGGGAATTGTTATCTATTTGTAGGTACGGTAAGGACTTGACCCAGTTTGAAAATATTCCTGATCTGCTGTGATAAACGACAACTAAAAGAGCTCAGATGGTTCAAAACAAATAGATTTTCATTAAATTAGTGCAAAAATTTTGTTATGAAATTGCTCTGTCGATTTTAATTCGTACTATACGATATGAGTGTTCTTAAAAAAGAAACAATAATAAATTACATTTTTGATTAGTCAAGGCGGTATCAATCCACATAAAGCTGGCCATGGAAAAATACTGGAAAAAATCTCAATTCGCTTAGTACAGTTAAAAGAAAAAAAGTGGTTTGGGGATTTAGTCACTAAAAGTGACGGACCGTCTTAATATTTCCTTCGCTTTTCTTATTGGAAAAAATCTTTTACTGTTTTCTCCGTCTAACCTTTTGGTCCAACCAACTGACAGCAAAAAAGCTTTTGACTAAAACGAACTTAAATTTATTTGTTGTATTGTAAGAATAATAGAAACCCTTTGTAAATTCCATTTAAACGTTGTTGCAAATCCAACCCAAAATAATTTTGCTTCTTTAACATCTGAATAATACATTTTAGCACCATAAAACTTGAAAAATTTTCTGTTTTCATAAATTTTCACTAACATTTTTTACCATCGATATACCATAACGAAAAAAAGCCAGTAAAAATTCTTCGCAACAATTAATTAAATCACCCTTTCATTCAGCTGCTATTTTCTTAGGAACCTTTGGCGATATTTGTCCCTTTACAACTTTTTGTCTTTTGCTGATCTCACTGCTTCAAGAAAACTCTATTTTATCGACTTTGACAAGCATTGTATATTCATAAATTTCCTAAAGCTTTTCTTTTCTGGTAAAGTGTAGAAACATTTTAGTATATTATGTCTCCCTTAAAAGTTGCTAGTTACATTCTCGATCCATGGAATGCTCAGTATTAGTGGGACTGGTCTATTTTCACTAATTCTAGGTATTTTTCAGAGAATATATGACGGTTCAAATCTTACATTCCAACATTAGCAATGAAAAGCTGTAACATTTAAATATTATTATTATTATTATTATTAGTATAAATAATTTTTGTACAGGATAAGTATTTCAATATTTACAAATATTGCTATTAACATACGTCCTGGTATCTTTATACTTCTGTGTCACTTTTTCCGGTAGTACTTGGCATACTGTTAAAGTAATTGAATTTTCTTTCTTGCTGAATACAATCACATTTACGTCAGTGTTGCCCTCAAGAGAACCCTTCCTTTTGTTAATGGTCATGCAAAACTGCTTTCAAAAAAACGGTTAGTGTTATAAAATTTAAAAATCGCTATTAAAATAACATTTATTTTGGTAGATAGCTGTTTGATTGGCATTTGACTGGATCAAAGGCGCCAGAGCATGAAATTTAAAAACAAGCGTGTGTTTTAATTTAATACTGAAAACAAGGACGATCGAGAAAGTCCGTCTTTTTGTAATAGGCTGAGGAAAGCTTCCTATCTTTTTGTGTGACAGGGTGACAAAAGCCGGTCATTTTTGGTGACTGGCTTTCCAAAACAATCGTAAATTATTAACAAACTCTTTTTGTGTTTGGCAAGAGAAGGTGATGGATATTGAATACGAATTGCCTCCAATGTTCCCAAATGAAAGTAGACCAAGCTTGGCCAATTTCTTTAAACTAATTTATCTCGAAATTTTCACTGCATTCGTGCTGTATTGTTCTATGTAAACCACACTTGCTTTCAGCGTTCATATTCTGGGACCTTTGGTCCAGTTCATTGTCAGCAAAATAGCTATCAAACAAAATTAACGTTTTTTAATAGCGATTTTGGAAAACTGCTTTCTTATTTTTGGGGTCTTATACCATGTTTTCCGCATTATAAAAATTTCCAACAATTTTTAGTACTCCTTTAATGGATCCTAATCTGGATCCTGTATGAGCTTATACTCGTTTTCTCTGTCTTATGGCTAGGTGTGTCTGCGATCTCTTGTCAAGTTGACTTGCATCAATATCTTTGTTATCTTACTTATTAGACTAATTTCCCTATAAATTTTAGATTTCGTATCACCAGTTTTCGTTGAAAATGAAATCAAGATAGATTTGCTCATATTAGATGGAGTGTCGCATTGTCATAGATGTCTTGTACCTTCTTAACTTTTCCTATAACAATATCGTCAAATGCATATATCGATCTTTTGATACAAATACAGTTGATCCTCTAGTCATATGTCGTTTCATTTTTCTGATTGTCACTTTTATCTCACAAGGAATAACTCTTGGACCATGCATAGTAGTTTTTATGAAAGGTATATTAATCAACGAGATTTAGCCTATCGATTAAACTGCTCTTTCCATTTCATAATCTATACACTGAACTTTACTTTGCTACATTTAATTGATTTGCAGGTTTTTTAGTTTGTTAAAACTCATATTGTCCGTGTTTTCAGGCAGGATTAAGTATTATTTGTCTCAGCACACTGTTTTCACCCATTCTTCTTTTACTCATCTGTTACTTATCAAATTATACAAAACATGTTGTGAACATATTATAGTTTGCTTATGTAACCTTCTGTCTACTTCTATTTTTGGAATTTACCTAGTCTTCCCTTTACGTCCCTGCTCTTAGTTGGATCATTTCCCGTCCAGTCTTAATTTGGGATGCTTTATGCATTTCACATTTGCTGCATTTTTGCTTTTCAAAACAATGTTTGACACAGAGGCTGCATATCTAGCTTTGATCACTTTATTTTTGTCAAGGGAATTCGAGTGGCATTATCCTCCTCGTGTAATACACCTCTGGTGAAATAGCTTTGTCCCTACAGTTAAGACAGCTGATTTAGAATTTATCCTGCAGTGCTCTCCTCCAAGATATATCTTTTATTGCCAAAAAACTTTTCTGAAATAATTATCGATGTACTTTGTCTTTTCTACCTTTGTCTCCGAAGTCTCTCTTTGTCAACGAAAACCTATTTTTGTTTGTGAATTACGTCGTAGTAAGAAAATGGTCACTTGTTGCGCGTCAATTTACCAAACTTATTACCAATTATTATTATTATTATTACCAAACATATTCTCCAACCCAATTTTTTTTGTCTGTTGCCAATATTGGGTCCTTTATCACCATGGTGATAGCTTAGGACTTGACAGGACTAGGATAGCATTGCTTTTTTCCCTTCGTTTAGGTGTTTCTTACTGCTATCAAACCTTTATCTTCCAGTTTCATTAATTCATTCTTTCAGATATAGCCCAAAATACAAGGAGACACAAATTTTCTTGTTGAGAATCAGCAGAACTCCTTGTTTCTGTTTAGTTTTTCCTCAGTGCATAACTTTCTATTGGTGCATTTCTAAACATTTTGGGTCCGACTGTCTTGTCTAACAAACGACCAGTACTTTGAAGTTTGATCTGTCCATGTTCTGCTCCACATTTCAAAACTCTGACCCCTTCCTGTATTTCAACTTGAAGAATAATTCTGTTTCGGTCACTATCAGTTGCTTATCAAGTGCTACCTGTTGGATAAGAGAGTCCTTACTAAATGAGCTCCATTGACATCAAATGTATTTATTTTGTTTCTGTTGGACAGTAAGCCGTGTCTATTACCGTGAATTGTCCCGGTTATCGACAGCAAGACAACAGTATTATTTATTTGAAAATAGCTTTAGTTAGTGAAACCTTAAGGTTGACAGTTCTGTTTAGAAACCTCTGATAGACATTTCTGGATCCAAAATAAATTGAAGACAAAGCTAATTGTCTTTTCCATTTGTGTACCAAACACATTGATAATTTCCGGCACTTGCTCCATAAACTGAAATCTCTAAACCGCACATGTTGCAAACCCAGTAGCACTTTTTTGTTTTGAGAGATTTTTGAATGTACTTAACACTTTGCAACTTGTGCGTTAGGATCTCATTGGTATTTTTTATTGAAGATGTACAAGTAGGTTGCATGTAAGCATTTAAAAGATAAATGCGTACGTTTTCAGAACAGCCAAGCTGGAGGTAGTATGATATCATGTCAACTGTAGCTATACATTATTTTATTTGCAATTTCACCTCCATTAATTACTACTTGCAGTTTTGTACATAGACTGTTTATGATAACTCCATCAAAAAGCGAAGAAAATGGCTCTAGTATTCACCACGTCTTCGTGAGATTGTTTCTTATCAAGCAACAAGGGTGTTGTCTGGTCATTAACAGTAACATGAAACAATGGTTTGTCAGAAAATTTTATATTTTTACCTATAGAGAGATGCATGATTTAAAAACAAATACTTTCATAACTGACTTGGTTGATTAACATAAATAAACAATTTCACAAGAACTACATCTTTCGATTTTACGGCAAGGAATTTATTTTTTGCAAGCCTTCAAATCCTTCTTTGCAAATACCTTGATCACATACAAAACATGCTTTATCTCTTGTACCTACTTTCTATTTTTTATTGCCATAGAAAATACTAGTATTTCTTTAAGATGTACCATGATGCAGTTTTAATTGGATATAACTCTACTATAAACAAAAAGTAGTCACTATCTTTTTCAGGAAGAATGAAAGTTTAGATACGAAAGTCTATTAATAAAGGGGTTTAACTACGTGAAGAAATTTTTGATAATTAAAATTTTTAACTTCATGAAAAATATCTGAAAAAGCAGTATATTATTGGAAAAATAATTTTTTTTTGCAGACGAACAGAATTTATGCCAACAGACTCTACACAGGAATAGAAACGCAGATAAAAAATCGAATATTGCTTGCCTAGCTTTCCAAGGTATTGGAATTCCATATCATTTCGTATCCATCGACCAATATTGAATATGTAAGAGCTTTCTTCTAAAGTGATCTTGATCTAATGATAAAGTAAACTAAATCTAATATATATTAGGGTAAAAAGCTGTCCAATATAATAAGAAAGGATGTCGAAAGAGCAACTGTTTTACCTGACAGCAGAAAAAAACATGATATAATGGTAAAAATTGTAAAACAGAAAAGGAAAAGGGAAAAAAGGGGAATACGAAAGGAAAACGTTTGGAAAAAAGAAATTAATTACAACATTGTAGAAAAACTAACTTGGCATTCGGAATCACAACTACCAAATGGAGAGAAACTACCTAAATAGGAGAGAGCATGAGCTGCTGTGAAGGTTTTAAACCAAATGCCTCACAGCCTTTCTAAATGCAATTAGCCTGAGGAAAAAAATTAGTAGAACTCTGAAAGACTGTCTTAAATTGCAACCAAGTGGTCTTTGCTATTACCTTTTTGAAACCAACTGACATCAATAGCAAGCAAAATTGCTGAAATGTGTAGTTGGTTTCTTCTCAAATTTTGGAATAAATGACATTCCAGAGCCTGTATAAAATTAACATATACCAGGGATTATCAATTTTAACAATGCATTCTGACCAACTAAATCGATTCTTTAAAAGAAGACGCTGTAAGCTGTACAGTGTATTATATTCAACTCAGGTATGCTATGTTATAGAAATGCAGTAAAATTCTCATTCTCGTCAGCCTGTTCATGTCGATTCACTAGAAAGACATTTTTGTTCAGACAGACAAAAAATATATGCTATAAAAAGTTCAATATGTTTCTTGCTATCTGGTTTCAGTAATGTTAAGTGTCCTAGCACTAATACTTACTCTGGCATTACAGCAATAAATTCAGACTGGGTTATTATTATTGTCCTGTTTGATGACAAAGACAACATAAAATAGGCTCCTAAATGCCATGATGTAATGTATAACTAAGACTATATTATTATTATAAAGTCTTAAGCTGATCTAGTTGTGGTTTCTTGGGTTCTGCTGGAGGGATTAAACCGCATAAGCAGTGCACAACAGGGCACCCTTCTCTCTCAGCCCTCAACTGCTTTTCTAAACATTCATGATTTCTTTTTGTGAAAGCATCTTATGCATAGGATCTTGAGATGCTTTCCAGTATATGTATAATACTATTCTTATTGTTTTCCGGATCAGTTCTACTTGTAATAATTCTCTTCCATCCTCTTTTCTAGAGAAATATATTAAATCAATATCATTATAAAGGTGTTGCATCCGATTACATGCTTTCTCAAATTTCTGTCATTCTTTGACCGTATTATTATTATTATTATTATTATTATTATTATTATTATCTTAGTTTATAGCATTTGCACAGACTGTTCTTAGTGCCGCTTTATTCCTCTTGGGCTAGCCACAACTAGCAGCCAAAGGCCAAGAGGTTTCTTTCTCCTTACATTTGTAAAACGTTTCTAAGAATCCTAGCTGTTCCTAATAAGGCTGTCTTTTGTATTATACCAATGTCTAACTCAATATTCATCATGTCACTCCATCTCTTGAAATTTTTACTTACACACCCTAAAGCTTTAGCCACAATTGGTACAACACGAGCATTCTTCAGTGACCAAAGCCTTTTTAATCCAATTTTTAGGTTTTGATATTTTTCAACCTTTTCCTGTCCTTATCATGTACCCTATAATCTCCTGGTACAGCAACATAAATAATGATACAAGATTTGCTTTTCTTATTAAACACAATTAGATCAGGTCTTCTGGCCTCAATAACATTATCACACTGTGTATTACTATCCCAAACCAATTTCATGTTATCATTTTAAACTACTCCCTCCGGATAGTGCCCATACCACTTCTCCTCCCTTTCAAGACCATATTTCTCACATAATTTCCAATGGATTAGTTTAGCAATGTTATCGTGTCTCCTCCTGTAATCGCGTTGAGCAAGCTTTTTGCACTCACAAATTATATGCTGTACAGTTTCACCCTTTTCACCATATTGCACATCAGATTTTCTGTTGTTTTGTCGATCTTATATTTAGCATAATTTGTTCTTAGTGCCTAGTCTTGCGCCGCAAATATCGTTGCTTCTGTTTGTACTTTTATGGCACTACGAGCAATCCATTTCCAAGACAATTCTCTCTCTACGTCTTCAGGCATTTCACGATCGAACTGCTCAAACATTCTTTTTTTCATGCCACTTAGATTTTAGTTTAGTTTGATTTTGTCTCTTAAATTCTTCTTTCTCTACTAAATTGACAGTTCTAATTATGCCCATTTTTCTTACACCCTTCAAAAGCAATTCATCTGACTCACGAAAATATAAACCAAAGTTGTTTTCCTCCAATCGTACACATGTCTCAATCCCAATCAGGCCTCTTCCCCCGTCTTTTCTTTTCAAGTATAACCGATCAACATCACTCTAAGGATGTAGAACCCCATACATCGTTAAGGTCTTTGTAGTCGTTCTATCTAACTTCTTCAGCTCATCAACTTTCCAATCTATGATTCCTGCCCCATATCTTAAGAGTCCAGTTGCCCAGGTATTAATAGCTTGGGTCTTATTCTCACCATTTAATTTAGATTTTAACACCAACCTCAACCATCTTTTGTATTCAGCTACTACCTTTAGTTTCATCTCTTTTACTTTAATCTCATTTAACTCTAAAATTCCAAGATAGGTATACCCATTTTCATCTACCCCTTTCATAATATCTTCCGTAGGCAAATGAAATCCGTCATACTTATGCCCTTATGCCTATTTCCACCCTTAAGTCCACCCTTATGCTTACACCTTCAACAGTTGACACCAAATTGTTGATCTCCTTTTCATTCTTCGAAAATAGCTTCGAATCCTCTATGAACAATAATTTTTTCAGTGCCTAATACATAGCCTGGTAACATTGTTATCATTATTTTTATCGTTATTGTTGTTGAAGCTAACAGAAAAAAGACGTCTCTGCTTTTTCATCCCAAAAGGGTCCACGCAAGGTCAAAATAAGTGAGGCGGGGGTGTGTGTGTGAAATGTTTAAGTAAAGCCGCTATTTGTATTATGAACCTGTGGCACAGCCATGATTGAGACCGGGGGGTCAAGAAAATGTTTTGCCTTTAAAATACTCTACTAGCCTTGAAATTGACCAATTTTTCTGAATTTGAATTGCTCTCGGAAAAACATTCTTCGATTCTCCCTAATAAAGAACTTAGTTAATTTCTTAATGATTAGTTGATTATAAATTCAGGTACAAATGGTTCAAACAAGTTTTCAAGGAAGCTTCTTTTCAACAGTAAAACGTTATATCCGTGAATCTAAAAATGAGAATGATAACTTTGAAAAATCCTTTTTTTTCAAAAAACTTTTTATACTTCGTTTTGTATTGACAAACTCATTAGCAGCCTCAACCAAGCACCTCAACCAAGTAAATTTACTCTTCTTGATTATACAACGTAGTCAATGAATTAAAGTGCTTTGGTGACATAGTAGTTTGAAGCCAGGTCTTTAGTCTTTTTTCTGGAGTAAATGATCTTTCAGGGGTTGCACTTGTGGCCACACCAATAATCACCTTCACCAGCTGGATGACGCTGAAGTTGGTGTTAATTTTGTCTTTTGTCTCTTCGAAATACGAAATTTTTTTTACCAACACACATACTTCCAAGGATTTGGAATTCTGCAATGCTAAAACATCAATGTGGTCTTCAAAGTCCTCTAGTCTGTCAACTTCCAGTTTTTAAGGTTCTAAATTAATGGCTTTGAACAAAAACTGCTCGATGTTAAGAAAAACTGATATCTATTTTGTTCAAAGGGTCTTTGATTTTCATGATCACGGCATCGATGGCATCAAAAAAGATTATTCTGTAATATTTGTTGAGAGTTACCGGATGAAATAGTTTGGTATTTTCTAAAGCATCTCAATAACCCGCTACGTATTGCAATATTGAATAGTTGGCAAAGCTAGCTGTTCAACATCAAGCTTCTCTGCTTTTTGTTTCACTGATTCAAAGCATAATTTGAAATATTCACCTTCCTTTTGCCATGAAATGTTTTGACTGTCAAATTTACTAGTCCTTGGGCATTTAGATCAGACATATTTTTCTTTTGTAGAGTTTTGATAAGTTATGTGGAAAGCTATCCAATCTGTGACTCAATAAAAACCAAAGAAAAGGAAATAGGACTCCATTCGCTATTGACTTCTGATGATAGAAGCACAGGTTTCCGCAAGAAGATTTTTACTCAGACGTAATTTCCATAGTTTCCGTAAATATTCGTATCAAATTCGTAAACACGGCACTCTCACAGTGTCTCAAGTTTCACAAACTTTATCTAAAGAGGCACGTTTCTCCCTTTTTATCACACCGTCATCCATGTCTTCTTCAATCATTTCATCCAAGTACCCAAGAACGTTTTCATCCTTTGACGAATACTTCATAAGAAAGCAGATATTTCTAACACCACCCACTGTATCTGATAAAATAGAAAATCAAAATATAAGACGTTTTAGGGCTAAACTCAGAGTATCTGTGACAATGATTAACGGGTACTTTTGGTTGAAAATTTTGAATTTTGAAAGCAACGTATGACTCTTTGCCAATTTTATTGCTTTCGCCATCAGGTACTTTTTCCCTGGAGTTTTACAGCAATAATTGGGACCGTAACAGACCATCTTTGATTGCATAGACAATGAAACCACTGCGGATATCATATAGATCGTAAAATTCTTTTGAAAAAAAATGAATGTTTCGCTTTCTAGTCAATTAAAATTTTTAACATACAAAGAACACATTAGAACTAATAAAACATGTGGTTTTTACAAGATTGGGAGTTTGGGAGTTTTTAACAATTGTACACCATGTATCAAATACGCGCTAACCAAATGGCAAGGGACAAAATGTAATTATGTTACTTTATTTTGATTTCAGGTCATGAAAAAGCATTGGTAAGTGAAAACGTGGAGGGGCCGTGGCTCCTGACCATCTAGGTAGCGTGGGCCCTGCCCAATATGAATCTGGCTAGACTGCTCCTCTGTGTACCAATTTGCGATGCTAATAGACTGTATCTTTACTAATTCTGGCACTTAACACTTCCTGTATAAATAATGTGAGTCACCATGCTAACAATGCATATTACAAATAGGATTAATGTCAGTACAATAGATTTGTAATTTTGAGGTATATAATTTCAAATACGACATACCCACATACAATACCAACTATCAAAGAAGCTGTTGGTCTTAACTCTTTTTAACAGAATTCGATCGATGCTGTGCATTCTTATGCCTTGAAAGCTGAATTTATCCAAGCTGGAAATAAAAGAAGGAAAAGAAACATCTACAAAACATACTAATAAAACCATATCAAAATATACCTACAAAGGCTTGACGAAAAGTGCTGGTTTACCATTGTATACAACCTGTGACAGTAAGCATACCGGGTGCAGGTTTTTGTATTCCCTTAAATATACTGGTGTTGCCTCTTAGATTATTAAAACGTTCTGTATATGGTGACTTAATTCCAAGCCTAGTTTCTTTTCTATTTTGTGGCATTGTTTTTTTAATTAAAATTTCTGCTGATTTCGTACTATCCTTTTTTTAGCTCTGCACAAGTTCTTGTTTTAGTTATCTGTGGTCCCAATCGGCGACGCAAAAGAGCCCTTTGTTTGTTTTTGCTTTCATGGTACTATGATACCATATACTAGAAATCCTATTTCGGTACAGGAAAAAAAAGCCAGAGACCGGGAAAAGTGGACTGAAGTGCTTCGCTATGGTGATCTCTGATAGAAGCTGAGGACAGGTTAACGAAAGAGATAACATGAGGAAAGTTCAGTTTCTATATTTTCAAAAGGATACAATGAATCCTTACGTTAATATTTGCAAAGAAGAACATAAACAGGACAAAAATGTGCAAAAATAAAATATAAAAATGGCGACTTGCAGTGGGTTTTTTTTCTTCTGTACCAATATGCTACTTTAATGGACAAGTTAAAAATATCCCTGTATGAGTTGGAGTTTTTTGCAGGGAATTTTCTTCAGTAAATTTGTGTACAAGATGACCATAAACCTTACAGAGAGAATATTTAATTTCAAAGTAGACAACAGGTATAAGTCAATACACTTGATACACAATTGCTTTGTGTAGCTATAAAAGCTAGAAAGGAGATTAGCTTGTCAATCATTCAGCGTTTTTACCTAGCTAGCGAACAAAAACTCTGGGTGCTACCTAACCGACATTTTCTTTTGGATTCTGGATTGGTTTTTTAATTCTTAATGTGAGTCTTATTGTTATGTATCTACCGAATTCTCTGGATGGTAACTTGTGCTTACATTTTACGCAGCTTTCGTTTTGAAAATGGTATAAAGAATAAAGGAAAAAAGAAGACGGTCAAATGCAGCAGGGGCTTTGATTACTAATTTAGTACCATATTTGTTTTATATTTTTGAATCAATACTTCAAATAAAGGATCAATGGTACAAAACTTAAAAATCGCTTTCAAAATAACGTCGACATCGAGTCGCTCCCTATTCCAGAGAATGTTTTTGTAGAACTAATCAATTTTACCAAAGCGTCGGTTAAAATTAGCTTTGAAAATGTTATGTTATATATATATATATATATATATATATATTGATGTACCAACAAGTTGATGGTGTAGCTATGGGCTCAATACTGAGCTCGATTCTGGCCAATATATTTATAGGATATTATGAAAAGCAGTTATTTGAGTCTAAACAAAATGTAAATGTTCTCATACATTATAGATTCGCCTGTGACACGTTTGCCATATTCAAAAAGAAAAAAGAGAGAAACAAGTTCATGATTAACCTAAGCAACCCTCACCCATCCTTGGTGTTTACTGCTGGAAAAACCCAGCATAGTTGTTTACCTTTTCTAGAAGTTTTATTAGAAAAAACTCCCACTTCAAAACCAGTCTGTTTCGAAAACTGACCTTCACTGGACGTACAGTGGGACTCATTCAGTTCCAAGCAGTTTATAATTTGTCTAGTGAAATTCTACTCCGTCGTGCTATAGTTATTACGAGAAATGGTCAGGAGAAATAGCTAAAATTAAACAAATTTTGTTGAAAAATGGTTATCCTAACGATATTTTAGAGAAAGTAATTCGGTAAAAATTACCAAGTTTCGAAAACCGCATTAAATAGTGACCCATAAGTGCCCCAATATACCCCCAAGCTACCCTGGATAAGACTGATTTTTACAAAATTTGAATATCAAATTATCAGGACAATTTCTGAATATTATCGTGCTAGTGCACCTAAAATTGTTTAACTTCAGGAAAAATTCTTCCTTCGTCTCCAAAAGGATGTCTTGCCTGCCAAAACTTTATATGTATGGCTGTGTATGAGTTTAAATGCCAGTGTGATGCCAGGTACGTAGGCCGTACATCCTTAAGGCTGATAAATAGAATCAAATAGCACATGCCCAATGTTTTGGAGAAATATTCTGTGTCTGTCGAGTTCAACCAAAAAGACACTGCAAGGATACAAACAAAATTGTGGATTCTAATTCTACTATAGCACAGCATTTGCTACTAAACCTAGAATGGAGTGAGAATTTCAAGATAAAACACTTCAAAATTGATTAAAGCAAGGTTACCTTTCATTTAGGAACATCAGAGGCAATTCATATTCAATTTTCATCGCCTCCTCTTTGCAAACAAAAATAATTTGTTCATAGTTTACAATTGTTATAGGCAGCCAGTCACCAAAAATGACAGACTTTTCTCAGCCTTTCACATAAAAAGGTGACGGGCTTATTACAAAAAATTGACCGGCTTTCCCGATTGTCTCTTTTTTTGGTATTGAATAAAAATAATATTTGTTTTCAGCTTTCTTATTCTGGCGCCTTTGGTCCAGTCAAGTGCCAGCGAAATAGTTCTCGACCAAAATGAGAGTTATTTAATAGCGCTCTTTAGAAAAATTCTTTGTGAAAACTAAAAAATTTATTGTAGGCATCCTTGATGAAATTATTCCTTTACATTCTGCGTACTGAGATCACTGTCGTGAGCTCCTCTCTTGGATGAGATCTTGAACCTCCTTTTTATGATTTTCAAATTTGTTCACCGTGATTGTCATTTCATCCGCTGAAACAAGGTATTTGCCACCGAAAGCAATGCTGATGCCATATTAATTAAAAGTTTTCTTTATTATTTCGGGTAAAAGATCTACTTGCTTCATTAACCAGTCAACTCAGTTACTTCATTACATGTGTAGTGAAGTTGAAAAGCTAAAACGCTATGCAGCTTGTGATAAAAGCGTGAAACGTCTTAAAAGCATGAACGAAGACATTTCTATTATTAATATTATTATTATTATTATTATTATTATTATTATTATTATTATCTATACTTTTTAACGTCTATATTTAGCTCCTACCGCAGAGAGAAAGTGTAGGAATAGTTTTTTTATCTTCTTCTTTTTTTTACTTACTATTATTACTTCTATCTGTACATCGATATACTTAAAAGCACACATTTCGATGTACATAACAAGATGAAATTGGTTTTCTCCAGTAAAGAAACAATTCCTGTGCCATTTCAAAATTGGATTAATCGTATCCAATTCTCAAAACATACCAATATGGAAACTTACTTATAGCCAACCCAGAAGCCACGAAACTTGCTAAAAATATGCAATTGATATGCTTAAAAAGATGAAAGTGGCTTTTCCTACTCAAAAAACAAATCTTGTGCTATTTTCAGATTGGGGTAAGTATCCCCAGTCTTCAAAATACATTCTTAGGAGATCTTCCCTACAGTTGGCAATCCAGTCTTGAAACTAGGTAAAAGTACACATTTTGATGTACTGAAAAAGACAAAAGTGGTTAAATGATTTTACAGCCTTGAACTTATTCCGGAAAGAGTACTACGAATTGAGATGTACTTTCCCTGCTTAATATGCAGCCCTCACCGAATTGATGCAACGCACCCTTCGTTTGAAGTACTGCATCAAATGCTCTTAAATGTTTGGTAAAAATGTACCTTCTGCGTCATTAATAAAAAGCTAGGAAATTAATCGATTGTACATACGAATAAAAAATCACAGTAAATGTTCCAGACAACCTTCATTTGTGGCTTCTTGGCCATCGGAGAGTTTCTGTAGACAGTGACACCAGAGAGTGTATTTAGTAGTGTCACTAACTCTCTGCTCTTAATAACTTAGATAAAAATGAAGAAACAATGACAAGAGGAGGTCATTTCCACGCGCAACAGTTTTTATATTTCAGTTTGACAATCAAATTGTGACGGCTGTGAAAAGAGGGTTGACGCAGTTCAAAATGTATCATGTGAGCCCAAGGACAACAGCACTGTTATAAAATGGTAGTGATGTTTCCTGTTCTCTTCGATCCTTTGATATTTAGAAGCACTACTGAGTCCACATTTTAAATAGTTGAAACAAATACATTAAAATAAGAAGGATGTTTCGTTCACATCATCATCTGTATCATTGTTGTATGCCTCTGTGTTCCAACTCCCTAGAATCGTGTGAATGAATGGTATTTGAACTAAAGAGTTTTTTTGCTGAAAGAGTTATCATACTCAAAAATGTCTTCATATCTGGCTTTCCATATTATGGAAACAGTTTTTGCGAGACATATACCATTTTCAGTCTTTTAACGTTTTAAGTCTATTTTTTCCTCCAGTTCTGGTATGCTTAGCAAGATGCAATCTAGAAGCTTTTAGGTATGAATTAGATTTGCCGGCTCATAACTCCGATGCTTCATATGATTTTAAAACAGAATTTTTAGGTCACAGGGTATAAATACAGGGAAAATTTCTGGTATTTTGTATTCTCTCTTGATAAATAATTATTTCAGAAGGGGGTATTACGTAGATAAGAGATCCTTTAGTTTATTAATTTGCTTTCTTTTATTCCGCAACTTCTTTGAGTGTGGTAAAGACTAACAAGCGCACTTTTGAGTGCAAATTGATTTTGTTGTAACCATATAATCTTTGGTTAACTTTGCCATAATCTTTTCACTGCCTGTTTCAATCGCAGTATCGTTTCCATTTTCGTTTAGTTGAAAGGTTGTTGCAGTATGAAAATTTTCTTTCTTGTCTTCAATATCACAAACGAAACTAATATTCGTTTTAAAAGTTGCTCTCTTGTATGACGATCGCTTGCTAACTCGCCCCTTTGTTGCTGTTGCTGCTAAATAAAGTTCATTATGTAATGTTTTTCATAGATCATAATATTTTATTTACATGATAGGTATCAAAGGCACTTGACATAACTTTGCATTTTTGTTCACGAATGTTCCAAACTCATCCTTACCATTTTCTCGCAGTCTTCCAAAGCTTATATGAAACTGAGGTCTTCAAATCTAGCACAAGTTGCAGTGAGATAAATGAGACATACTTACCTTCATCTTTCGAAGTCATGTTTTTCATTGCTATCTGATAGACAAATTAAACATTGATCCCAGTCGATTCTTTAATCGTGTTGTCAAATTAAACATGACGTAAACAAACTAATTTTCTTTTTGATGTTATAGTCATGGAAGTTGGATAGGTATATTGAGATACTCTGAATGGATTTTTAATACACTTCAAAGTCCATACTGATTTCGTGAATACTTCATCGTAACATCCACCTTTCAACTATACTTCATCTTTTTACGAGACCATTCAGTAGTTAAATTCAAATCTCAATTTACAGCCTTTAAGAAAGAAATTAAGTTCAATTCTATAATTGGTATGCAGTGTTTTCAATGAGGTATGAAGAAAAAGAAGAAAAAAAGAAGTAGAAGAGGAATTAGAGAAGGAGGTGTTGAAGAAAAGGGGTCTGAGAGTAAGTAGATCGAAGACCGAAAATGTGTGCATAAAAAAGAAGCCAGAATTTCTCCAAACAAAGATAGATGTAGATGAGGTGCTGGAGAAGACCAATTATAAGTACCTTGCCTAGATACTTCAGAATGACGGTGGCAGTAATAGAGAAGTGGGAAAAAGAATTCAGTCTGGTTGGGTTAGTTGGAAGAAAGTAACTAAAGTTCTATGTAACAGAAGAGTGCAAGTGAAGGTCAAGGAAAAGGTATATAAATCGGTGGTAAGGCCTGCCTTGATGGGGTGGAAACGGTGCTAATGATTTGCAGCTTGGAGAGGAAAACAACGTAGTGGAGTTGCGTATTCTGTAACCGTTGCTTGGGGCTACCAGGAAGGATATGATCGGGAACGACATGATCAGAGAGCACACTGGAGTTTAAGAGATGACTAGAAAGCTCCGCATGGGTAGGATGAGGTGGTTTGGACGGAGAGAGAGATCAAAGAAGAGATGGTAAGACTGTATGAAGAACGATGTGCAAAATATGTAGCTGGATGAAACTGGGGCGTTGGATTGAGTTATGTGGAGAAAAAAGGTTTACTGTGGTGACCCTGAAATAGGGAGCAGCCAGAAGGAGTAAGAGAAGAAGTTCTCACTGATGTGTGCAAAATTTATATCTTGTGACTGAATCATAAGAGCTCCATTCATTTTCAACTTATGCAGCTTTTTACAAGAGTTTTGGGCTGGATAGATAACTGTAAGAATCATGTGTTTTAAGGAATGAGTACGCTTACAACCATACAACGTCCTTAAATAGAGCAACGCTTAGTAATGATGAGTACAGGAATCTACTTTCATTTTCTTCAACATATCAAATTGTTGAATTTAACCAAGATTTACCTCTGTAGGATTAACGATAGAGATTTGACATAAAGCGTATTATGAGGAGTGAGCAGCATCATCAGAGTCAAAATAGCAAAGGGACTATTTCTTAGTACAGAAAATCATTTTCATACTTTTTAGTATATCAAAATGGTTACTTTTACCAAGTTTAAAGGTAGCTGTAAGAAACTTTCTATAAAAAGGTACTTTGAGGGTCGGAAGTAGCTGAGTTTTGTCCAACGGGTTGTAGTCTGACAGTCCGGATTTATTGGAAGGGTTGCCTTCAGGTCTGGTCTCCCAGCCATAAAAACTCGCGTGTATAGACACAGTCACCCTAACTACAATACGTCACCCTGAGTACAATATGAATCTTGAGTTAACAGGAATGCAAGATATACTTGGTGTGATCCCTGAAAGAGGCACGATGCAGCAAGTCCAGAATGCAGTAAAAAGTGGACGAAGAGTATTATATACATCACGGTTGCTGTCAAAGAAGTTAAGGAAATTAGAAACGTTAAATAAGGATTAGAAAACGAGAAGAAAAATCAAAGTTGGCAACTGTAATACTGAAAGTCTTACTGGAAAGAACAAAAAAAAATCGATATCATGCGTTAAACTATATGGATCTAAGAGGAAAAATAGAAGGAATGCAGTGCTAGAAGAATAGAGGGAAGTTTAAATGTATGTTATAATAGATATTACACATGAATGATTGGAGTGGGAATAGTTATGTATTTAGAACTTCAAGATCAAGACAGTAATCAGACCTTATAGGAGCTGGCAACAGATAATTAAAATAAGTAAAACTGGTGATCAATGGGAGATTTTGGCATGTTACTTCGACATACTCCAACCAATTAAGAATGTACAGAAGAAAAAGGGAAATACTGAATGAGAATAGAAAGAAGAATATATACAAGAGGTAGGAGAAACAGAGATGCTTGTATTTGCAGGAGACCTGAATACCTGTGTTTATAACAGGGAAGGTGGATATGAAGGTGTGCATGAACAAAACAGTTTTGAAAAAAGTAACAATAAGGGTTCAGAATGTTCCCATTTATTGCGTGATAAATTTACCCTACTTGTAGTGGATCTAGTTGACATAAAAACCTTTATACGTGCACTTGACATTAATGACTTTTATTAAACTTTTTTAACACAGCAAGCCTTATGCGGGGGAACCGATTACTAACGAGAGTACGCTTATTAAAGGACGTTTATCAAAGGAAATATGGTACTCTTTTTTCCTTGCTCAAAATAAAAATTTCGAATCGTCAGATCATAGAGGGAAAATAGCTATAAATAATTCTCATAAACATTTTATACAAGGACGATATTTAATTTTATTTTGTAAAGTAGATAGAACAAGCTTTAAATAATTGTTAGCTGCAGCCAACAAAAGATTATTCTCTCCATTAACGTATTCTGCTTGGTTTTTTTTAACATAATTATTATAATTGCTAAACATTTAATTGTAATTATACAGTAGAAAGACTTATAACAAAGTAATAATACAATTTTTTTTAATCCCTAAATTTTTTAATCAGCAAGCTTCTTGCTTCTCTATTTTTACGTTGCCCAATTCCTACGTCTTGTCAAATACTGTTAAAAAGTCTTGCTGTGCGATGAATTAAACTTTAGTTTGTATTCAACGCCTGAAATAAATCTGGTTTTTCTTCCGCTGAGAACTTTTTTCTCAGCAGCATCTATCACTCCCAAGTGTGCTTAATTTGTGTGACCACATATAAGTCATATGGTAACATTGCAAATGCCTCTACTTCAAAGTTTTAGTTGCCATCTCTTTTTGCTACAGCATAATCTAACAATAACTGCAATAAATGAACATAATTGTCCCAGAAGAGAGGTGTGTATTAGGTTCTTCTTCCAGTTTTCATCAATTGGGCCATCAGCCTGTGCAATGGTGTTTGTGCAGCTGTAAAGTTACCAATTTCTTCTCAGATTCTCTGCTTTAGTGCTTTGTTCTCAATGAGTTTCTCGAAATCTTCGAATAAATGATGATGATGATGATGATGATGATGATGCACTGTGTACTGCACCTGTAGTAGTAGAAACTTCCTACAGTTGCAATCAGTTCTTCATCATTTGAATTCATTGCATTTTATCCTCAGCGAGCATTCTTAGCTCCCGAAGTCTCTTTTCAGTTCTTAGAGTTCCTAGTCTTGATTTTCCAAAGCAGACTTCATGATTGGTGCGATGACTGGTGATAATATTTCATTTCCATATTTGAATAGGTCATTACCGATCCCGTCAGGGCTTAATGCCCGTCCGTTCCTTAAGGTTTTTAATGGCTTTCTTGACTTTATCCTCTTTGATGGGGACTTCTAGTTGTCTGGATTTACCTTGGAAAGGATCTAGTTGTTTTCTGTCTGGGTCAGTGAACTGTTTTTTGAACCATTCACTGACTGTGTCTGCTTTTCCCTTGTCAGTTGCTGCAAAATGACCATTGGCATTATGCACAGAGACTGATGGTATAGATCTTCCAACTTTATGGGCACGAGCTGCCCTGAACATTTTACGCCATTCGTCTGTGGAAGATGTCATTCACTAGAGAATCAGCTCTCATTATCTCAAGTTCTTTAAGATGTTTACTAATGTCGCGTAACATGTTATTGTGTTCTTTTCTTAGGCTGTTTCCATCTTGACTTTGGCCATTTTGATAGATGCGCAATCTTAGAACTTTCTACTTTTCTGACAGTTCTACAATAAGTGGATCTTCTGTATGGTGTCAGCGCTTGTTGTTTTTTTCAGTATATTCACTGTGTCAGATGCTGATGTTTCCATACCATTTAATATGGTGCCCAGGGCTTTGCTTGGGCTTGTCCTGATCTATTTTGTCCGTTGATTCCTTAGGCTCTCCTTGTATTTTTATACGTCCATAATTAAGGACGTGTCAGCGTTCAGTAGCCTTGGTCCTATTACAAAGCCCAGCCCATGGTAAATAGTTTCCTTGTACTGCATGAGAGCTGACTTGTGGCCTATTTGAATGATCAGTTCAGTTTAAGTGGCTACCTTTGTCTCTTGGATGCATGCAGTGTCAATGTTATAGTGCTTACAATCTGTTTCTATTGTCTGGCTCTTTATGGCTGATGCCAAGACTTGTACATTCCAAGTACCAAAAGCAAACTCCTGAGGAAATGGCGATGCTTGGAGATGCCGAGTACAGGTTCTTGTTTGAAGAATGGTAGGCATAAGAAAGGTGAAACCTCTATGGGGTTGTCAGCTCGCAGACCTTGACGACGTCGGTTTCCAAACAGAAAAGTTGATATTGATACAAAAGACCTCGTAAAGGTGTCGCCTCCCTCCCCCTTCGAATAAAAGTAAACAAGAATATTCACAAAAAGTTTTCCAGCGTAATTGATGCAGGTCCGATTTTCCTGTTTGTATGATTTGCTTAGAAAAATTTGTGAAACAACACTTGGTCTGTCCAGTTCACTCTCCACCAGAACCTTCGACAGCTCACCTCCATTCTTAATTTGACCATTGCAGCCAATAAGATTTATTGTACAGTGTAAACTAACCATAATTCACGCTGGTCTCTCTACTTGACCGTCTGTGCCTTACAGTCAATAGGCTCATCGTATGTCACTTATAGTCGCTGGCTAAGAGCAGAAAACAATATTTGAAATTTTTCATCATGCTGTACACTGTGTTGAAATCTGTTGCTGATGCAGAATCATAGGACACTGCAGTTATTGAAACAATTAATATTTATCTTATTTCCAAGCAAATATTTGGGACCACGTTGTTTTCCTGCCGAATTCGGATACAGCAAGCCCATTGGAGCAACTCTCACTTGGCTGAGAGTCCTTGCAGTACTTCTCCGTTTTCATTGGACATAGGTGAAATTCCATCCCTCAGTCCAGGAGCTTTTACTTCCTGAAACAAAACTATATTTACCACATCTTGATGTTCACCCTTCAGTGATTTTATGGCTCTGTTAAAATTATCACAAGCTTCTCTTGTTATTTGATCGTGAACAATATTTTGGGGAATAATGAACCCATCACCAGATAAATGAATTTCAGACCAATATGTGTCAATTCTCTGGACTTCTTCATAGTTTATACCATGCCCAAATCTATTTATTAGGGTGATTAAATCCTTATACTGTGTTTTTTGTTGCAATACTTGGCTCAAGGCAATATTCTTTGGTGGTTTACATTTACCTCTGGATACCACAAAAATTTTGCCTTTACCCCAGAGATATCGTGGACCTTTGGAGGGTTTCACTCTCAATCCTGACTAATTTTGGATTAATAATATCAAGAAAAAAGGGGGTTGGGCAAAAGGAACTAAGCGTACAACTATTTAATAATTAATGATAAAGATTCCTCTGGCAAAATGTCTAATGAATTCATTGGATTTAATGGAACTGTTCCTCACTTCCTAACTGTTCTTATATTCAGTGAAGCATAAAGCAATATGCCCATTTCAGATAGCTCTAGTCTATTACGTAAACTAGAAAGAGTCAATGAAAGATGAACTATAAGATCAGGTTTCTTGGCCTTTGGTACACCTTGAAATACAATAAAGTCAGCTTTAGATTTGGGGGCAGGTTATTTTCAAAAAAGTCTTGATAAATTTCAAATTCTTGGTACATTTCAGACTGTTACATCTTCAAGTTCAGGCTTCAATTCTAAAATAAGTTCTTTCAATGCTGCATCACGAGGGCTACTGGAAGAAGAAATAGGGACAGATTTCTTCTTGAGATATTTTTATGACCTTTGTATGATATTTTGCATACATAGCTATAAGTTAAGAAAATCTGCCACTCGGTAAGACAAAGCATGATTCTCTAATTCTCTTACCCAGGCTTGAAACGTTTTACTAAATACCGATATTAACACTGGAAATAAGATTTTGTCTTCTTTGAACGACTTTTGGGCACAAAAGATACAAAATCTTTCCAGTTAAAGGTCTGTCGTTTCAAGCAAGATGATTCTTTAGAATATTCAATTCTACCTAAGTTGTTGCGTATTTTAGATAAAATTCTGAAGTGAAGAACGAATAGCAGTTCTTGTGCCATATTATATCGCTGTCATCATCCTTAAAGCTGTCTTCATTACCAATAACATCAATTAATTACTCGATTTTATTGTATACTTTAAGGTCCTGTGAGCTGATTCTTCTCTTCAGACATCCTAGAAACATATTTTTTCCACTCTCGGATGCAGTTCTGCGACTACCATGTTCATTTTTGCCAAATAAGACATTGCTGATCACAAGCCAATCACTTTCCTTAACCCCAGCTTTTAACTGGAGTGAACTTGCCTCCATGATCTCAAATTAAGCAGGAGAAATGCTCTATCATTTCTATTCAAAATCAAAATATATTTATAAAATCTAATAAAAAAGATGCATTATACTTGTTTTTCAATATTGCTCGATGTGAATGTATTCAATTTTCTTCTTGAAAGAGCATCTTTTTCCTCTCCTCAGTGTGTTCTAAATGTGCTTTGTAATGCATCATGGGTTTGTCAAAAAGACAGTGGTAAATTGCTTTTCAGTTGAGTCATTAGATAAAAACAAATAGTGAATTTTATTTTAAAAGTTAACAAATATATCCAAAACGACGCTTGAGGACAAAACAAAATGGCTGATACAAATATGGCCGAATTAAATAAAATAAATTTTATTTGAATCACCACTAGCAAGTATCTGTCTAGCAGAAGACTCTCTCAGTGCTGATGGAAGTTTTCTGAACACAAAAAGATTGTTGACAAAGCTGTAGGAGATATTTGGGAATAAAATACCCATCTCCATTCTGATTATCAATTGCAATATGATAATAACGGTGTTGATGTAATTCAATTTGCTTTAGTCTAGTGTCGATTTCTACTACCGTCTATGTGGTCTTAAAGGGTTTGGTATATATATAGCGGTGTCGTTTGCCTTTTTAGCCAAACGACACCGCTACAAACAGTACTAAGAACAAAAAAACATCGTAACAATCGTAATACGCAAATACAACAACACCACCGAAACATACATAGGACTCACAGAAAACGAATTCAAAACCAGGTACAGGAGTCACATCGCATCTTTTCGACACAAAAAATACAGAAACTCGACGGAACTCAGCAAGTACATCTGGACATTAAAAGAC
>RDPX01000432.1:439788-465010 GCA_003991215.1 Morbakka virulenta | reverse complement strand
ATTTCCTGAAGAGTGAATAAAATCACGAAACAGGCTTGTCGAAATGGACTGTGTAGTTTTTTTATTCTTTCCAACTTATCATATCTTATATTACGCTCTGCATTTATGTATTGAGCACTTTAATACGGATAACCGAATAGAAAGCTTTATATATATATATATATATATATATATATATACATTTCCTGACCAGTGAGTAAAATCACGAAACAGGCTTGTCGAAATGGATAGTGTAGTTTTTTTATTCTTTCCAACTTATTATATCTCTTATATATATATCTTATTAAAGTATCTTATTTAAGTGAAAAAGAATCGGGGTGGTTGCTGAGCCTTTAAAAGGACCTGCTTCTTGCCACTCAGGTATATTTCGTTGTGGTGTCTCCTGTATTTACTTTCAAATGCACGATGACATATTCAATATTCCTTCACTTGCTTTTCAATGCCATATAGTTTAGGCCCCATTCGGGAAGGAAATCTCTTTGATATCGGAATTGTTCTTTATGAGAACTTGGCCTCAAGCCTTTTCCTGTCTCTGGTGGTGGTGCATCTTCGCAGATGATGGTATTTTCTCTTTAAAGGGTGAGTTGTTATTACAATAATCTTAGAGAAGGCAAACCTCATTCCAATTCTTAATTGTTATTTCAGCATTCAACAGAACAACATCTTGAGATATGATGTGGAGAAACACTTACCTGCCTTTTTCAAGGTTTCCTCCCTGCCCATCAATAGTAGTTGTTACTCTTTTCTCAAATGAACTAATAATGGTGATTTCAAATACAGCATCAGTACCTGCACCTGGACCTTCACCAGTCTTAACTTCAACGGAATATTCTGCAAAAGGATGAATTGGAATCTTTTGTAAGTTATTATTAATTTCACTTCAACAAAGGTATGTTTAAAAAGATAGCGTTGTAGAAATTGAAGTAGCAGTGCTATATTGCAATTCCCTTATGTCTTTAGGTAATAATGGGTCTGTTATTGTGACAAAAATACCACACTGGTCTCTCATTACAAATATAGAAATCGGTTTTAAAATGGTGCACTATTTGAATGTTAATTACGTTAACGTCCAAGAAAGTGTAACAGCAGTACAGTAAGGTATTATGAATAAGCACATTGTACTAATTACTATTTATAATATTTAAAGAATGAAAAAAAGTGAAGAACCTAAACTAAGTAGTTCCAGACTGAGCGGACTTTTTGTCATCGTAGCAGCGTTATGTGCATATATGTAATATATTACATATAATATATTATATATACGTCACATATATATAATATATTATATATATATATAATAAAAAAAGATCACCAAGTATTGTACACTTTTCTTCACTCTAAAAACACGAAATGTTTGTTTTTTCTAATGTCGATGGATTTAATAAAAAAAACGAAGGAATATTTCAGAAAAGAAGGTGTGGCGAGTTTTGGAGACTCAATATTGTCTTACTTGCGAGGAGCTATAGCTTAATGGTTAGTACAGCTGAACTGTAACTAAGAGGTTCCGGGTTCTTTTCCCGGCCAAAAGTTATTAGAACGTCGGAGGGCATCCTGCAAAGAAACTCCTAACTACCACAACCAGATCACTCTGAAGGGTATTGTCTGAGCCTGGTTACTGGAAAAAATGACGTTACTCTCCGCATCTAATTTTTTTTTCTTTTCTTACTTGTTTTGAAGGAAGAGCTGTTTTTGTACATATTTTGGCCACAATTGTACAAAGTGTAATTCAGCAATACTACAGCCCAAACTATGATATTCTAATTATTGCAACAGGATAGAATGAAAAATTTAAAAAGATTAACGTTGTATATAAAAACCTTGCTTTAGAAAATGTTATGCAAAGTACTTGAGTCTGATGTCAAAGGAATCAGTGAAGAAGAAAAATATTTTAGTAATAACAGAAGTGAAAAGTTTTCGTTTGAAACAGTTTATCCTGTGTCAGTATTAGTTAAGAAAGTGTTGTACAATTGCACGAGTTATCGCCTAGGTTACATCAGAGAGGAAATAAGTTAATACAGAAGCATTTGTACTGAATGTCATGAAATTGTTGTGTTTATTATTAATTGAACAGACCTTTAATATGTTTCATTCTTTTATTCCTTTAGGTATATATATGTATTAACATCTATGCTGATTTTGTGTTTAATAAAGCCTTTTGTTCAGGCATACTTCTGAGTCGATTTTATTACAATTTATTAAACACAATAAAGATGAGCAAAGCCCTGAAGCCTTTACGATTGGATGTCGATCCAAACTCACCCAAAGCTGCAAAAGAATGGAATCACTGGAAAAGAACTTTCGATAACTTCATCACGGAATGTGGAACTGATGCCCCGGATAAATTCAGGTCCATCATAAATTTCATTTCTGCAGACGTCTTTGATTATGTTGAGGAGTGTACTACCTATGACCAAGTAGTTGAGACTTTAACTAAATTATATGTTAAAACACCGAATACCATTTTTGCACGACACCAACTTGCTTCCAGAAAACAAAAGCCAGGTGAATCCCTTGATGAATACCTTGAAGAATTGAAAAAGCTGAGTAAACATTGCAACTTTACAGCAGTTACAGCTGATGTATATCGTTCAGAAATGATAAGAGACTCATTTATTAATGGTCTTTCATCAAACTACATCAGACAGCGTCTTTTGGAAAATGAGAAATTGACACTTGATCAAGCACATGAACGTGCACGAACCCTTGATCTTGCCCAGAAAAACTCTGAAGCTTATTCGCAACAAAACAATCCCCTAACTGTAGCAGCTGTAGCAGTGGATCAAAAAAGCGCTGATGATGTACCATCCCTTGCAGCCTTACGAAAGGGTTCGAATACCAAATCAACCAATCCTCGCAAGAAATTGTGCTACTTTTGTGGTGGATCAATGCACGCTAACCGATCCTTATGCCCTGCCCGAGATTCTACTTGCCACAACTGCTCAAAAGTAGGACATTTTTCAAAAGTTTGCCAATCTACAAAGAAGGAGTCTAACTTATCTGCCATTTATTCACCAACACTTTGTGCTGTCTCGACAGCTTCTCCACTGAATCTCCGCCATGCATCGGTACCTGTAGTTGTGAATGGCCAAACCCTGGATGCATTGATTGATTCCTGCAGTTCAGACAGTTTTATTAGCGAAGGTGCTTTCAACAAACTTCAAATTCCAAAACTCCCATCCAACAAAACTGTTTTTCTTGCTCTCACCTCAATGGAATCGACAGTTATTGGGAGCTGTCAGTTGAATCTTTCGTTGAATGACCAGACCTATGAGAACGTTAAAGTTGACATTCTTCAGAACCTATGTAGCGACATGATTTTGGGGTATGATTTCCAGAAGCAACATCAAAATTTAACTTTCCAGTTTGGTGGCCCCAAACCTGACTTGATAGTTACACCACCAACCCAAACCAACATATCTGCAATGTCTGAGTCAAATACCTGCACCAAATTTGCTGACGTTAAACCCCCTTCACTCTTCAAAAGTCTTCCAGACGATATCAAACCGATCACAACAAAGTCGAGATCCTTCAATAAAGATGATCGAGCTTTTATTGAAGAGGAACTTCAAGCACTCCTTAAAGCAGGAAAAATTCAGAGGAGTGATTCTTCTTGGAGAGCTCAAGTGTTAGTTGCAAAAGATGAATTTAATAGACATCGTAAGAGACTATGTATAGACTATTCGCAAACAATCAATCTGTACACCGAACTTGATGCGTATCCACTACCTCGGATTGATGAAATGGTCAACAAACTTTCCGAGTACAAGTACTTCTCTACCTACGATCTCAAAAGTGCCTACCACCAGATTCCATTACAAGAATCCGAAAGGAAATACACAGCATTTGAATGTCTCGGTGATTTGTACGAGTTTGTCGTTGTCCCATTTGGAGTAACAAATGGTGTTCCGTGTTTTCAAAGGACAATGGATGATTTAGTAAAAGAGGAAGGTTTGAATGACACTTACCCTTACCTCGACAACGTTACCATTGGTGGAGTAGATGAAGCTGATCTCCAGAAAAATGACACTGCTTTTCGAGAAATGATTGCCAAACGAAATGTAACTTTGAACAACTCTAAAACTGTGCAATGTTCTTCCGTAATTGATATCCTTGGGTACCGTATCAGCCATAAAAGTATCAAGCCAGATCCTGAAAGATTACAGCCATTATTAGATTTTCCACCACCATCCAATGCTGGCTCCCTTCGAAGGACACTGGGAATGTTTGCATATTATGCCAAATGGATACCTCAGTTTTCAGACAAGATCAGACCATTAGCTGAAGCTGAAACCTTCCCACTGAGCGAGCTTGCACTTAAATCCTTCAACACCATCAAAATGGAGCTTGCAGAGGTTGTTCTAGCACCAATAGATGAAGATGCACCTTTTGTTGTGGAGTGTGATGCTTCTGATGTGGCTATATCTGCTTCACTAAACCAAAACGGTCGACCTGTAGCGTTCATGTCAAAAACACTATCAAAGAGCGAACGATGGTACCCAGCTGTTGAAAAGGAAGCACTGTCAATCATTGAAGCTGTCCGAAAGTGGAACCATTTACTATCACGACAACGATTTACCTTGATAACTGACCAACGCTCCGTTTCATACATGTTTGACAATCGAAAGCGTACTAAGATAAAGAACAGTAAAATTCAAACTTGGCGTATGGAGCTTGCTGAGTTTTCATACAGTATCAAATACCGTGAAGGAAAGAGCAATGTTGTCGCAGACTCCTTTACACGGGCTCACTGCCTCGCAATATCCAGTAATCTAGATGACATTCATGCACAACTCTGTCATCCCGGTGTTACCCGTCTATTGCATTTTGTCAAATCAAAGAATTTGCCATTCTCAACAGAAGATGTTAAACGTACCTGTGCAAACTGTAAGATTTGTGCAGAGCTGAAACCACAATTTTTCAAACGCCCTAATGCTACTCTTATAAAAGCAACCAAACCGATGGAACGATTGAGTCTGGATTTTAAAGGTCCTCTACCATCCACCTCACGCAACAAGTTTATGCTAACTGTCATTGATGAGTACTCACGGTTCCCTTTTGCAATACCTTGCCCCGACATTTCTACACCTACCGTCATCAAGTCCTTAGACTCACTATTTTCCCTATGTGGCATGCCAGGCTACACACACTCAGACAGGGGAAAATCCTTTATGTCAGAAGATCTTTGCAGCTACCTTACCAGCAGAGGAGTGGCTACCAGTCACAGTACACCATATCATCCCATCGGCAATGGCCAAGTGGAACGATATAATGGAATCATTTGGAACGCTGTTCGACTGGCGTTAGCATCCAATCAGTTACCTGTCACCCAATGGGAGAAGGTATTACCGGATGTCCTACATTCTATCCGTTCGTTGCTGTCAACTGCTACCAACACCACCCCACATGAGCGATTCTTCAACTTCCAACGAAAATCCAGTAACGGCACCTCACTTCCTTCTTGGTTATCTCCAGGACCTGTTTACCTTCGTAAATTTGTACGTTCCAGTAAACATGAAAATTTAGTTGAATCAGTCGAGTTGACCCATGTCAATCCAACTTATGCTCATGTTCGTCACAAGGATGGTCGGGAGTCCACAGTATCACTTTCTGACCTTGCACCTTGTCCAAGGGACACAGAAGAAACCCACCTGAACAGATCAAATGGAACCTTGGATCCAGAGGCGACACAAAGTGAAGTGACTGTAAGTGAGAATAATGTTCCTGACAAAACGACTGAAGAAACCGTAAACAACACAAACCAATGTCCAGTAGACGATTTGAAATCTGAACAACCATCACCAACAGATAGTGTACGTCGGTCATTGCGTATTAAGCGAAAACCACAAAAGTATGGGTTTGAAGATGATTAACTTTGAAAAAACCCAAGGAACTCCTAACTGAGGGAGAATGTCATGACATTGTTGTGTTTATTATTAATTGAACAGACCTTTAATATGTTTCATTCCTTTATTCCTTTAGGTATATATATGTATTAACATCTATGCTGATTTTGTGTTTAATAAAGCCTTTTGTTCAGGCATACTTCTGAGTCGATTTTATTACATTGAAATTAAGAATTTTTAAAGACCTTGGGAAAGAAGGATGTCGTTTATACTTACGTGGTTTTGCCAATTTTTTTAACATTGTATTTTTAGAATACTCTTACACGCCTGTTTATTTTTCAATTTTTTTTTTAGTTATTTTTAACAATTAGGTTATGTCCACCTGCTCCATGTATCTGTCAAAATTACCAAACGAAACCAAGAGATAGACGAGATTCCACATACAGGATTATTAGGGGTTGTGTCATTTCAAATGTTATGTTTCATAAAATGTTTTAGTGAAACAGGCTAAAATTTAAACTTTGATTTTGAGTTACAATATGTTCCACGCTGATATGGTACAATCGTCACTAATTCTTCAGCTTTTCCTGAAATTTGTTATGAAAATACAAAATTACAAAGCTCCTGAAAACTCCTAAAAATTAACGAGGTTCTAAACTGTGACCACTGTTTATACGATTTTACATGAAAAATGCTGTAATATAAAACAATTGTTCCTACTTCATAATAAACTACCAAGTAACAACATTTATCGTGTGCTCTGGTACATTCTGGTCACGAAACGTTCAGATTATGAAGACTGGGAAGTACGCGAGAATAGTCCAAATTACGTCAGGAGTTGATGTAACGACTTTGTCCATATGCTCGTGCGAATCCACTGGCGAAAGGTAAGCAAGTCAATTCCTTTTAGACTCGCCTTACGAAACATTATATTTTAACATTTGGAAACTACACGATAGAATATAACCTGCATATTCGCCATATTACCAAAAAGAGGCGCTACCGATACCTTTTTCGAACGTCCCAGATAATCTACAGTTTGATACGAAAACGTCCATATTTATGATTTTTTATGAAGTGTAGTAAATATTTTATATAAGAAATACTAACTTATTCTGAACGTGTTTTGAATGTATTATAAATATGGGCCGAGGAAAAAATAAAGGAGTATATATATGTGCGTCGTAAATACTATTTTCTAGAAAACCTGCAATCTAGGGGCTCGAGTATCTGTCTGCTGCAGATATTTTCCAGTTCTTTTCAGTTAGCCTCAAGGCCTTAATGATAACTTGAATGTTTATTATATAATTATCACATTGCACTTATCCCTTTGTCCAAATCCTCATATTTTTACGTTTTTTCAAACTACTTTATCGGCCCTTAATCTGCCAGCCCTAAATGGCCTTATGTTTTGGGGGGTGGCGGATTAAGGGCCGGCGGATTAAAGGCCAAAATTTTGGGAAGAAAAGCAAAAAGTGGCGTTATTTTTAATTTTTTTTTACTGAAAATCACATACATAGGGGAAATAAAGACTTGTTTAGTTGTATGACATAAGACAAACAAATTGAAACTAATTGATTTCGTCTTATAAAAGTTTTACTTCCTCCAATATCAACAAAATAATAAAAAAATAATTAAAAAGTTTCATATTAATGTTCTTCCTTTTGAGGCTTGAGCTTCAGGTTGTCAACATATCAATTTTAGCAAAGCGGTTTTCGCATAGTTCGGCTAACTGTTCTCCTTCGTTAATGACTTCAGCTATATTGCCCGAGATAACGATATTTTTGGATTGTTTTAAGTGCTGATACATCTGAATAATCCACTTGGCATGCAAAGATTTCATGACACTCAGCTTCACGTCCACTTTAACATCATGAGCGGTAACTCCTCTGTTCAGCTGTTAAAGAACTTTCTCTGCATACCAATCTTGGTATTTGTCAACAATGAAGCATTTCGCACTCTTGTTCACCGAAATGTCCAAAAGGCTGGAATAGATTTGTGTGGTTGTTCGGCACATGTATCACGAGGAAATTATCTAGCTTTAGCAAATCATTGACAGCACTAGTTGTCTGTCCTTTAAAACCGTCAAATATCTTTTGCATTCTCAGGAAGATTTAGTTCGTTACATTTGCTGTTGATGTAGGGGAATATGATCTTCTTCAGGTACTCTAAAACGATTCCTTCATTCGACCAATGATTTGGAGAATGGGTTATATGAAATGACTGGGGAAAATTGACCTTTGGGTGGCATCTTTCAGTAGCACCCCCATAAATAAATTGTACTGGTAAAAAACCACCAACCATGTTGACGCAAAAAGTAGCTGTGATTTGGCGTTTGTCATTAGCGTTTGCAATAGGTACTGAGTGGGCTCCTTTGCCAGTAAATGTAGATCTGTTAGATGCTGTAAATCCAAGAGCAGTTTGGTCATAGTTCAAGATCATTTCCTTTTGAATCTTGTGCTCAAAGACTGCACTTGCAATTTTTCTTTTCCAAGAAAATGTTAATTTTTCATAAAGGGCTGGGTTCATTTCTCCTTTAGGTGTTGTGTAACGCCTTTTGGTCTAATCAAGGGATTTAAGAACTCCTCTTGCCCATTTAGTAGTAAGTGACATGCTTTCACCATTCTCTCGTAAAATTTTCGGGGCATCCTGCTTTCAGTACTCCATTTCCAACCGCTATCACAGTTTTGCGTGTGACTGCTCCGCCACTTGCTCTCAAATTATGTAAGATAGATTTGATTTCAGCTGTTAAATCATCACTTACTTTTTCTACATATTATTTTCAAAAGTTTTCTGATACTTCAATTTCCAATCCCTAACAGTCTCTTTTTCAAATGTGTAATCCGGATACTTCTTTGCAGCCCATCTCCTAGCTTCTGGATTTCCATTGTTCCATATGTAGTAAGCCACGTCCTTTCTAACGTGTTTAGGTAGGATTTGTTTTGTCTTTTTACGATCTACTTCTTCTTGCAAACTGTTAAGCTCTCTTGCAGCTAAAAGCACCGAGAATGGTGATTGGCACGGAACATGAGAGTTAAGTTCGAGGCCATCTAGCTTATCATTAGATTTCTTAAAACATTTTGTTATATCCATCTGGCTGTCCACTGTATGTTACGAAAGAAACCACATTAAAAAGAACTGGACAATTCAACAAAATCACAAGCAAGATTTCCAAGATTTCGTAATATCGCTAAAAAATCTCGTTGGAATATTTTTATACGAGCAACGGAGAGCATTCAAGTATCAGGTTACATTCGGATCATTAACGTTTAACAATAGAGTTAAAATAATAACAATAAAATTCGAATCTTTAAAAAACATTACGACACAACAGTGTGTCTTGTTATTTCGACTCTTTGGCACAATGTATTCGTTCTCTGAAGAGATTGGAAGTCGAGGTTACCATGCTTACCAGAACACTACCTGGAGAAACATAAGATTACACCAGGCTATTGTTGTGTTAAAGAAGTTAACGATATTTCTATTGACATCCACCCTTATTGTTGTCGACTTTCCATAAAGAAAGTCAACAGGCTGTACAAGATCATGCATAAGAGTAAAGATTTCCTTCTCCGGGTCTGTCAGTCTTGTTAGAATAATTCAACCAGGAAATGTGATGAACATTGAATTTGCCAAAGACAAAGCTGTTAGCAGTTTGTTTACACCCTTACCGATTGAGTCTGATACTGACTCAACAACTGAGTAAGAATCAGAAGAAGGGCAATGATACAAGAAAAATAGGTAGGAAGTAAGAAAATGTTAACAAATAGAATGATGGAAAACGTCCACAAAAGAAAAATTGAAGCGGAGACCATTGACCTTATTGAAAGAGTAGGAGAGAGAAGTGAAGTTTTTTTTGAGGTCTGTGTAGATATATTACTACCACATCTTGAGTTTAAACTCTCAAATGTGGACTCGGTCTCTTGTCCGGAGATTCTTCACACCCCGTGACTATTAAAAGCCTGCAGATTACTGAACGCTATTCTTTTCATTTTAACTTGGCATTAGAAAAATTGGAAGACAAAAAATGTCCAAATCCATCACCCAGTAGCAGAATATATGCAACCAACCAGCCTAAGTCTTTTTAGATCTAGAGAGGGAAATCTTGGCGACGGGGGTGTTTTATGATAGCTCCTGCATATTAAGTTTTTCTTTTGCATGAAACTTCTGAATTTAGCTTTTAAGTTGCCTGGTACTTAAAAAGCATTTTACTGAACTCATGAGTCGATCTTGAAGTTTTTCCTGCAAGAAGTTAATATAGACAAACTCCTAGTTATTGTTTTGGTTGTGCTCATCACCCGATTTTATTCGGAACATACCAGCATGATGAGATACAATTTCGATAGTTTGTAGTATACACAGAATTTTTTATATACATAGCAAGAAATAGGAATATTAATTTATTGATAATTTGCTCTTCATTTTCTAAATTTCTGGAAAAAAAAGCAGGATTTAAAGGTGGATTTTATTTTATTTATAACGAATCAGATATGGCTGTGACAGGAAGACGAGTTTTTTAACACCACCTTTAACTTTCGCAGGATATATTTCCTATTGACAAACTGGGTGGTTATTCGGAACGCTTACACCACATTTAGCTGTATTTATTGTACGTTTTTCTGCTTATATAATTTCATCGAGTTAAATCAGTGCTTGAAAATCGAAAATAATTAAAATTTCAAGATGTAGGTCAGACGTCTTTGCGTTGTGATATTTTTATTATATTTGACTTTGATATTGCATAGCATTCAATGGTATAAAATAAACTCCATTACAAGCCTGTTCAGTATGCGTACGTTTGAGACTGATGCAAAATTTTACCCTGGAACAAACAATTTGCAAAGGAAAGCTGTTGCGACAATGAGTGGTCAAAGAAAGGGTCTCACACTCCTCGACAAGATGACACGTTTGCGTTGCCTCACAAATTAAAGTATGGGTACCTGGGACTTGATCCTACTATCGGGAGACATACAGATGAACTTAGGACCCACAAGGAGAGTAAAAGACCCTTGCTAGATTTTTTATAAAGGATGCAGAACGAAGGCTATTTTGCCTGACTGCTGCGATTCATGTTATCATACCATGTGTACCTGCATGTCAAATATGGCTTATACTGCATTAGAAAAATCCAGTGCTCGATGGAACTGCATACGTTGTTTCTAAATATTTCAGAGATCAAAACATTCGTGAAATGATAGGTAATACACAATGCGAGGCAGGTAGGCAAGAATAAATATTCCCAAAATTAAATCGTGGCCTCAAAAGAGCCCATTTAAATATAAACAGACAAAATAAGAAGTTGGATTCAATGAATTACTTCAAGATGTCTTTCTCAATTTTTTTTAAACAGAAAATTGGTAAGAATTAGATATTGATGACGACGAACTTGAAATCGAAGGTCATCTAATCTTTCATGAGGACACAGGGACTAAGGGTAAATCAAAAGGTGGTGAAGTAATTATTTACCTGAAAAATTCCCTAAAAGCTGTACCTCCACAAAGCATACGCGGTGCTAACATTGAGGGAAAATTGATAAAAATCGAAAGACCGCAATGTAAACCAATGATCATCAAACTTTTTAGAGATCACCAGACTTTGATTTTCATACCTTTATTGAAGCTTTGAGCAACTAATTTTCAAACACTGATACAACCAAAAACGAGATTAAAATCATGGGAGACTTCAAAATTTATTTTTCCAGTAAAGCGGGTTCCAAGTTGCAATAATCTTTCAGACGGTTTCTTTTGTCTCATGACTTACAGCAAATAATTGAAAATGTAAGAAGAATAGCTGAATATTTTGAAACCCTAATTTACGTTGACAATAAACACAGAGTTATTTACGATAAGCAAAATAATCGATCGAGCAGTGCATAAGCAGTTTTAGGACTTCTTGCAAGAAAATAATCTCCTTTTCAAAGATCAGGTTGGATTTAGAAACAAAATGCCCACAAGCTCTGCTCTTTTACAATTTACGGATAACCTCCTATTCATTCATTCATTCATTCATTTGGGTCATCCATTGTCGTTAAACGATGGTGATGTTAAGTCTTTCTCCAAAGTGTCCTGTCATTCATCACTCTCATCAGATCAGAATCATCCAGTTGAGTTTCTTCCTTGATGAGTTGCCTCAAGGTATCATGTGGACGACCAATTTTTCTCTTTCCTTCGGGAATCCACAGGAGGAGCTTATTAGCTGGTTCCTTGCTTCGCATCACATGTCCAGCCAATGCCAGACGCCGTTGTCGTATAACCTCACTAATACGAGGGAGAGATCCATACAGTTGAACGTTTGTAACATGGTCCTTCCAGGAGACCCCAAATATGGCACGTAGCATCTTTGTGTATGTGCCATCCAATCTAGCTGTTCTTGAGAAGTTCAAGGTCCAAGAATCTGAACCATACAACAATATGGTCTCTACACATGCCTTAAACACCTTAGTTTTGGTTGCTTTTTGGATAGGGGACTTCCAGATTCTAGATAGAGAGTGGAGAGCACCCCTCCTAAAAGCATGGAAAAAGGTCATCTTTCTGGTGTTGTTTGCTTAGATTTGAAAAAAGACTTCGGCACAGTGGACTATTTCTGTTGGTTTTGAAGTTGACATAGTATGGTGTTTCTGCAACTTGTCTGAAATGGTTTTACTCCTATCAGAGTCAGAGATCGCAGCAAACGTCTGTAGAAGATGCTCTCTCATTTTCGGGAAAAAGTTGTAATGAAATCCATAATAAAATGAATGAGAATTTGATTCTTGTAAAAAAATGGCTAAATGACCACTAGTTGACGTTAAATATCAGGAAATCAAAGTTTGTTCTGCTTGGAGGAAAGCAAAATTAAAAGTTTTCCAAGATCTGACATTGAAATGTGAAGAATCAAGTCCAGAATCAAGTTATAAATATCTTGGTATAATAATAAATAAATATATGATATGGGGGGATCACATTGCTTTATTGCAGCAGAAGGTGGGAAAAAGGAAAGGTTTGATAAAAAAATTAGTTATCAATTCCCAAGGGGATAACGTTTAACTTTAGTAAACATTATGATCATACCATGTTTGGTTATAAATACTGTTTTGGGGAATAGAAATAAGCATTTTTTTTATGAAGACTATACAAGTTCTTCATAACAAATGTACCAAGCTTATATTGAAAATGAAGCCATATGACTAAGCGTGCAAGCCTTTGATTTACTGCACTGGAAACCTCTAGAATTTAGACAAAAGTTCCATCGATCTGTCACTATTTACAAGTAAAGGAATAATTATATAAGCTACATTATTCGCAATAAAACAGGAAAAGATGTACACAACATCCAAAAAAGGAACAATGAACAAAGCGATCTACCTAAAGTAAAAATAAATTGGGGGAAGCAAGTGTCATCCTACCTGTTCATTGATGACTGTTCAATAAACTGGTCACTAATATTAAGGCGGCAGGAGGCTTTAATATTTTTATTCAAAGGTTTTAGACAATACAAACTGACTTTATACCGATTTAATTATTTATAACTATCTTTTTACCATTTGAATTTTGTTTATTTTGTCGTTTTAAGTGAATCACTCCACTCAGTTAAATAAAGGACCCTTATGAAAATCCGGGTGACTGAGACATTTTTTTGTAATTATCTGTATTATTATAGTCATATAGTATTAGGGGAAAGTATTAAACTAAGGGTTAGCAGACAGTATCCATCAAACATTTGCAGAGGTGTGAATGTACCCGATTTAACACACTGACTGGTGATCTCTGCCTTTGCCTTGATAGTACTAGAAAACTGTCAGACATCACGTGGAGCATGTCAGTCAGTAGGTTTGTTAATTGCTGCCTTCCTTTACCATTAACCTGCCTGCTGTGACTCCCTCTGTTAAAGAAGATCGGAAGGACTGTTTACATTTACTACCTTAAGACTGTTGGTAGGACAGAGACATCTAACACTGTTCAGGCACTTTACATCAAGTTTCCAATACTAACTATTGCTTTTTGCTCAATCGACTGGCCAAGAACAAGATTACACAAATATTGCCTTGGAAACTATTATTTCATTGTTTCAGTAACTTTTATCTTAAATCATCTTCATCTTCATTTTTCACCCAAAAGTCATACAAAGAAGCAATTTAAACCCTCACCAATAACTTCTCCTTAAAATCATCACGAATCCATTCTTAAGTTTCATAATAAAAATGTAAAAGCCTAATTTCTATATAAAAATATAGTCTGTCGGAGACACCAAGAAGGTTCTTTGATATCTGTCAAAGTTGCATATAACACTGGTAAAAAAAAATTAACTTTTTGTCTTCATCAGGTACAAAAAAAATGTATCTAGTTGGAACAATTTTTCATGCTGATTACAAAAATGTGCTCCATATTTATGTGTCACGTACCAATTTTTTAGTACAGGCACACACACAATATATATACATATATACATATACATATATATATATGATTATATTCAAGTTTTATACTACAGTTTAATTAAATCTAGAAACATAGAACATGTCTATGTTATAAGGTTAGATAAAATAAAAAGTGATTTATTTTTTATATACAAAAGAACATTATGTTTCTAAAAAAATTATGGACAGAAAGACCGCAGTCATCAAGAATTTCAGTACTTACAGTTCACACAATGAATTAGAAACGCTGCGACTTGGTCTTCCGACGACACTACTGACCTGATGATCACGGTATAGTGTCCAGCAGTAATCTGCTAGCTTACTGTAATTCCAGAAACCCTGGTACCCTTTCTCCATGGCACTTATATTCTGGTGAAATCGCTCACCGTGTTTATCTGATACTGATCCAAGGTTCGCCGGGGAAAATTAAAATGGGAATCCAGGAAATGAACCTTCGGTGAGATACAACATCCCATTGCTGAGTAGCACTTCAAAAGAGTTTTTATACCTTCTTCGTAGTTCATTGTCTTCTCATTTCTCAAGAAATTCTTGCAGATCCAGCAGAAAGGACCCCATCCAAAGTTGTTTTGAAGCTGACGTCCTTCAGTACTTCTCTGATTTGAGGTCCAACAAATATTTTCTCCTTCAACTTTGCCTGTGTAATTCTTGGAAACTTCTTAACGATGTACTTAAAGCCTCTGGAGTTTCTTTTGCCAAGAGTCTCAACGAACTGCTTCATTAGTCCAAGCTTTATGTGCAGAGGAGGTAATAGGACATTATCGTGTGTGTGATGTTCTGGATGGCCATTTTGATTCCACATAGTGTTTATCAGTTGTTTGACTATCCCAGAGACACAGAAAACAACAGTACTTTTTAAAACCAGATTGCATTCCCATCAATATTCCAATGACTTTTAAATCTCCACATATTTTCGATGAATATCTGTCGTAGTTAATGGCACGAAGTAGGAGAACCATATTCTCATAGCATTTATGAAGATGAACTAAATGTGAAGTAGGAATGGATGGTTTTGAATTTCCATCATAGAGAAGTACAACTTTCAGACTTCGTTTTGAGGAATTGATAAACAAGCGCCACTCTGTGAGGTCATGATTTAAAGATAAATGGTTAAAAAGTCCATCAATATCACTGCAAAAGCAGAGTAGGCAATCTACAGAAAAGCAAGGTTGTAGAACCTTATTCCTTTGCCCTAAGTGTGTTATACGAACACTTGACTCCAGTAGATTCTTCTCATTCAGTATTGATGACAGCTACTCAGCCTTATCCTTTGAGAGAGAGAGAGAGAGAGAGAGAGAGAGAGAGAGAGAGAGAGAGAAAGAGAGAGAAAGAGATAGATCTCTGACAAGATCATTCAGTTCAGCCTGAGAAAGCTTCTGGAGCTCAAAGTCGCCATCATCCGGTACGTACTCTTCCTTAACCCTATTGTGACTTTCAGGATCATCTTCTAAAACTTCAATATCATCTGCTGGAGCTGAGACTGGCAGACTTTTACTGTGAGAGACAGGACGCATTGCAGAATTCAAGCTTGGATACAAGATTTTGTGCTTTTTCTTTGTTAAATATCTTGTGACATCTATTTTGCAAAAATAACAGTCTGTCAAATGGTCTTTTGGCTCTTTCCAAATCATGGGAATGGCGAATGACATGGCTGCCTTCCGCTTGTTATACCAGTCTTGTGACCAACGTGAGCAGGATGTGCAGATAACGTGCGGCACCCATGCTTTGTCTTGGTCTTCAAGTGCTTGCAGATATTGCATTAGATACAAATAAATGTTTGCTCAAGTTCAAGACAAATTTCATCAGACCTGTTATGCACTGAAAAATATATTTAACTTGATTTTGTTGATTTTTTGTTGATATTAAATAGGACTTAAGTATCGTTTTCATTTACCTCAAGCCATTTCTGCCGTAAGGGGTTTTTCGTGTGACCACCCTGATGTGATATGATAGGGTTTATTTCTTCATGTCGGACGCACTAACCGAGGCTATACAAGAAAGAAAGTACACTTTGAATATGAAATGAACGTCGTCGTTTGGCAAACACAAGCTGGGTTGAAGGTGAGTTGCTAAGGTTCGCAGGTACACCAACAGAATTAACAACTACACCACCGCTGACCCTTGGAGCTTATAGAGATATCAAGGAATATTTTTTTAAGATGGGAATGATGTACCTAGGTTTACATAGCTCATCAGATAACTAATCCAACGCCCCCAACATCCCACAGAAATCTATGATAACCTAAAAATCAATAAATCAAATAATCTCAAAAACTGTACGTGCAATGGAAGAACGGACTGCAGATTTGAAATCAACATCAAAAACTGCATCGGACACACATAAACATATGTTTGATGAAAATTACTTGTTGACCAGTGTAATTAGAGACAATAAATTTTGACATTGAATTTACAATAAGAGGTTTCATGGTTACAAAAGAATTTGGATGTTAACAGGATGCGAGTAAGCTTGTACACAAATTAACAACGTTATACAAAGAAGTCAGTTCAAAAAATAAATCAAATAAATTGTTGTTAAAAGTGACATTACCTCTCAGTTTTTCACCTTTGCTGTTGAACATAGAGAAGAAGACGAAAAGTAACTGAATGCAAATATTCATCTTTTTCCTGAAAAAAAAGTTAGAATTGGGTTCAAATTCTTCTGAAGAGCAGAGAAAACCTAAGTATAGCACTTAATTTTTTCCCAGCACCTAAAACTATAAACTGTTTTCTACCGGTTTTTTTACGTTTGTATGACAAAGCAGTTCCAGTAGAATTTTGGCTATTCAATTCTTCGGGTCAGAAAAAATTATGGTTCCCAAAACTCTGAGTTCTGATAAATGAATCTCATAAAATTCACCTCTTCTGAACTGAAAACCTTGGTGATGACATGTATTAGAGGAAAAATGAGACATTTTCTTTTGGTGACTGTTTATAAAACAATTATCAGAAGTAGAGTCAAAACTACTTTGAATAAATTAAAAATATTTCAAAGAAGAATATTGAAGAAGCTGTAGCTAAGATAAAAGATCAAGAATATAGCAACTGAAAAAAGAGAGGCAATGATGAGTGCATTAAAAGCAGAAAAGCAGAAGGAAGAACATCAGCATACATACTCAAGACTTTAAGAAAAGAGGGTACAACACATTTTTTGGGGTCCAGGAGTAATATTGATTTTATTAAAAGGAACCTGGGGCCAAAAAAGTAAAACTGTAGAAAAAATATTTGGGTTTAATAGAGTCAGCTGTTTAAGGAGGTTTTAGTTATGTTGGTGAGAAACGATACTAGCCTGTACAGGAGAGTTTCAGAATGTAATTAATTTTCTGTATGCATCAGCTTGGAATACGACAGATGATAAAATATGGGATAAAGCAAACTAACATCAACATCAAGGGAAAGAAAGCAAAACAAGTTGAAAGGTTTTAGTACTTCTGAGAAAAATTTGGAAGTTGAAAGCTGTATAAAAATAGGATGTAGCGTATATATTTAACATGACAGAAGAGTTACCAAACAAATAAAAAAATACAAGGGTGTGTTAACGGTAATGGCACTTCGTAACTTTTAATCGAGGAATAGTAAGGTATTGGATTATTAATTTTCGTTATTATATTAGTAAAATGGAGCTAAAATCTGTCTTTTTTTAGCAGTTTAAGTACGCGTATCTACACCTTTGCCTTCATGTACTTGCTGAAACTTTTAAATAACTACCTGCTTTTTTCAATACAACCGATAAAGCCCTAATCCAAATTATTATTAATCTTTTATACCATCCTTCCTCCTACACACTCCTCAATCAGTAGCCTCCTCATTTCGTACACCCTTGCTATCGATGCCTTTCACTCATCTCATCATGGTCTCATCATTCCATCTGCCTTCCTCTTGTCTGTTTGAGGTCTTCTAGATACTGACTTTCCCCCTTGTTTTACATATCCATTCTAGGTCAGTTTTTCCCACCGTAACGCTTCTTGTAGGGATTTTTAACGATTCTGCTGTTATTATATCGCACGATTTTTTAGTTAACCTCGACAACTAGAGAAGGTGTAGTATTGATATTGTAGAAAAAAAGTAAAAAGAAAGTAGAACACAATATAAAAAAAGTGCACAACTTAATAATTAACGAGGAATAATATGGTATTTCGGATATTTTGGGTTATTAAACCCTTGTAACGATTTTAGGTTCAACAAATTATTCTTATTGCGTTGAAGGGATTTTCTAAAAACTTTTTTAAAAATTGGGCTTATAATCCCCCAAATAAGTCTCAAAACCATGTAATTCCTATAAGAATTTCAATACAAAAAAAGTACAAAATGATGAAGTTTTCAATGGGCATGGCCAAATCCTTTAGAAATACCATTTACTAAATTAAGGTAAAGGACTCACTCAAAATTGAATTCTTTACTTATTTAATATCGATATCACATGAAAGCTATTTTACTTGATGTGCTTTTGATGTCTTTTAGGATTAATTACCTTATTACAAAACGAACCTTTTTAATTAAAAATCTGGGAAGGCATTACAAAACGAGCCTATTATTTCAAAACTAGACACAACAAGAGATCATTCGTATACATAACGATACACAGACTTTTATTTGAAATGCCAACAACATAGCAAATTGTACAATTCATATGAGTACTTTTCTCTGGGAATTATGGATGCCGAAGCACACTAAAGTAATTTTAAGCAACGAGGAAGGTCATAAAACTTACTTCTAAATAACTCCAGTTATTTTATCAACCACAATTCCAACTCATTTTGTTAAGCTTATTTTATCGGTAGAGATGTGCAGGAGACGCAATATAACCCCCCATACCCGCCGCGTACAATTTTTATCTGCCCCGTCCCCCGGCCCCAATTTTTTCCAAAAACTATATGTTGCTTCCACCACGGTAGAATTTCAAACTCTCAAACTTTCATATCAGAATTCGGTTTGTCCTTATTATCATCAGTTTGTGACTCTTCGTCATCACTACACTCCTAGAATTGTCCAACTTTTCTGCGTTTTCGTGGCGGTGATTTTCCGTCCTTATTGAGTGTATTGTCACTTCCCTTTTGCACATCATTCAGATTCAGTTTATTCACAATTATTTCAAAGTCTTTTTTAACTTGTTTTAGTTCTTTGGAAATATGGTCAGAAGCATTTTTAATTTCGTCATCTTTAGATGTCGGGTCCAGAATGGTCTCAGCAAAATGCCACCATACGAATCTGGCTTCACATTTCAAATTTAATCTTTCCAATAGAGATTTCTAAGAGAAGAAATACCATCATTTTTTCGCTCAGTTTGTCATTCTAATTGGTGCAGTATCCACGCGTAAGTAGGATGAACCAAGTGAATAGTTGGTTCACTGTTCTTTGATGATATTTCGGTGGCTTTCAAGAATGGGCTCAATGAATTAATCATACCGTTTAACAAATCTTTATCTGTGTTGGCAAGATAGTGTAATTCACCTCGCGCCGAAAACACATTCATCAAATCGTCCCAGGAATCAACAATTGATTGATACATTCCGAGATGAGTATTCCATTGGTTATCATATTGGGCAATCAGTTTTATTTATAGTCTGCTTGCAACTGATGATCAGGTACAATGACCGACTAACGCCTTACACCAAGCATGGGTATATCTTATCTTCTTATCACTATGTTCCACACCATACTGCATGGCTAAATTCAAATAATGTCCAGTACAAGAAATTTATTCAAAATGTTTTGACACATCAAGCACCATTTCCTGTCACTGTCAGAGGTCATAACATTCTTTTCTTCACGGTCCGTTTGTTCTCTTTCTAAATCAATATAGTCCAATAGTTTGGTATTGATTTCTTTAGCAATGTCTTCATTTTTCATGGTTTCCTCAGAATATATGGAAACACGCAAATTATATTTTTGGAGCGCAAATTTTTTCATCAATAAAATGTGTGGAGATGCTTGTATAGTTCCAAACATGACAATCACCTTTCCAATGATCCATTGAAGGCGGCATACGGAAGGCAACCAGGTATTTCATTACGTTCTATATCTAACTGTTTACAAATGCCTCTTTTGGCCTCTTTATATAAATCGGCCTTGTTACATTTGTACAGGTTGCAAGTTAGCGTCTACAGGTCCGTACGTATGTTCAATATATATCAAATCCTGTACAACAGGCAAAAATCCACTGTCTTCAGCTATGCTCAGCGTTCTATAATTCTTAGCTGACCAAAGCACAACTTTCCGGCTAAGCTTACACGATCCGCTTCATGTATCGAAATTTTGTCCTTCTTTTCTGATTTAGTAAGAGTTATCTGTTTTTGTCCCTTTAAAGTTGCACTTTGTATTTTAGCACATTTCACGTGATGTTCCAGAAGGGCTTTTGTTCCTTGCATAGGACGATAAATTACTATCGTCATATATGAATCGAAAAGAATTCCAGGCACCACTTTTCCCTGAATTATTTTTAACTAATTTGTATATTTCACTTTTAGTTTTCTTTTCAATATCCGATTTTGAGATCGCCATGGTGGCTTTTGATAAAAAACGAGCTTTCGGGTGCTATATAAACGTATTTTTGTTTATGAAATTTTCCCAAACTTGAGTAAATAATTTATTTTCTGTTTCATATACAAACCCCCTGACTCTTCAACACACCTATCAAAAAGTTTCATACAATTGATAAAAGATCCAACTCGTGTCAGTGAAATTTCTTCCACGATAATAGGCGTTATTTTAACAAACAATCCATTAAATATATGCCACAGCGCAACAATTATCGCTGGTTTGAGTGATCATAACTTGACAGCCTCGTAAAATTAATTCAACCAAGTACGAACCTGAAACAATCAGATGCCGAGATTACTCTAAATATAACGTAAACGCAATTAACAGAGAGCTATTGAATCCCAATTGGAATCAAGTATACAGTGAAAAAACAGCTGATTCGGCTTATCCATGAATAAAAGTCATTCTTCAAAACACCATTGATCGTTACGCTCCTTTTTTTCAAAAAACTGCGAAGGGAACACCATCAAATTGATTAACTTTTGAATTAAAACACCACATGAATACCCATGACAAACTTTTGCGAAAAGCACAGAAGTCAAAACGTGAATGTGACTGGTACGCTTACCGCAGAAAGAGAAATTTCGTCAAAAATGAGTTGAATCGATCAAAACGCTCTTACTTTCGAACAAAGTTGCAAGAAAACCGAAAAAAGCCTGACTCTCTATGGAAAACTATCAAAGAAATATTTGCTGTTAAACCTTCAACCAGTACAGCAACGACAAAAACCTTCAAAGTTGGAGAGAAGCTCGTCAGCGACAAAAATTCAATCAGTGAGGAATTCTGTAAATTTTTCTCACCAATTGGTATAAAACTGAAGGGAAAAGCTTTCCCATTGAGAGACTCTATTCGGAGAGACGAGAGTCAACGTTTTAACAATGCCCCACCCTTCCAGTTCCAATACGTTTCAGCATATGTAATTAACTTCTCCCTACGAACAGTAATGTTTCCAAATGACCTAAAACTAGCACGTGTAGCACCAATCTTCAATTCAGGAGCATCTGACAGTTTCGATAATTATCGACCAATCAGCATCCTCCCTGTGCTATCCAAAATCTTCGAAAGGTGTGTCCACAAGCAACTCATGGATCATCTTGAGGATAAAAATTTATTATGAGATAGACAATTCGGTTTCTGCCGTCATCGTTCAACTGAGCACGCAACCTCATTCTTTACGGATGAGGTCCGACAAGCAATGGATAAGGGACAGTTTACTAGTGCAGTATTTATTGATCTTAGTAAAGCGTTCGATACGATTAACCATGGATCAATCATTAATAAACTTGCATCATATGGTATCTCAGGAATCGAACGTGAATGGCTGACCAGTTACCTCTTTGCGAGAAATCACCAGGTTTCCTATCAAAATGCAACATCAAAACTTTACTCAGTCTTCTATGGCGTACCACAAGGATTGATGCTGGCTCCCGTGCTGTTTTTACTACACTTTTACGATACCGTCCAAACCCTGTCGGTTTGCAGTATGGTAATGTAGGCCGACGATACAGTGATATATTTTGTTGATAAAGATAAAAGTCTCTTTGAGAAACACCTTAAAAAAGACTTTAGTGCGCTGACAGATTGGTTAAGAGAGAACGAACTTATCAACTGTAAAAAGGGGAAGACGGAAGCAATGATTTTTGGGACAAGTCAACGAATGAAAAAGGTGGACGATGACACCTTACATGTAAAACATAACTCTATACGTATTGCTACTACTGAATCTTATAAGTACTTGGGACTTACTTTAACTACTTCACTTAGTATGACACAACATCTATCGAAAACGATCAAGAAAGCTTCATGGAGAATCAATCTCAAACTTTATGGATTCCAAAACTACGAAAACCATCTACCAGTCTCTTACCGTCTCTATTCTTACATATTGTTCTTTGTCATTACATGGTTCGACTCCTCCATACGTCAAAAATCGAATTTCACAACTTGAAACACGAGCGCAGGTGATAATTGGAAATGGCGAGAAGATACCTGAAATAAATCGAATCAACCAACAAGAAGAAGTTATGTACATATGTCCACAAGTGTCTTTATTCTGATGAAGTGTTTGGTGCATTCAACGAATACTATAAATGGAGGCAAACTGGCATTAACACCAGAAATAATGGAAATATTCTTGAAATACCGAAAATAAAACTATATAGCGAAAAATAGCGAGAAAATATTTATACTATCAGGGAGTAATTGTTTTCAATGAGCTCACCGTCAATCTAAGAAAAGAGAATGATTTTGGAATTTTAAACAAGATTTAGGCAGAACATAACATTACCCGACCAGGAAGTTTCAGAGATATCATAGAAGACGTCCTAAAATATCTAGGATTTTTAGGGTATCTCTGACACTTTGTATGCCTAAGTGATGTGATGGCCTCATTAATACGATTCAGGTTGAACTTTCCACGAAGCCCACCTGATATCCTAGAAACGTTCTACAATTGCCTGGGGCTTCCCTGACACAAAATTCCACGTGATGCGGTTTTAACCTTCATTCATTAATGTCGATTTGCATCCCTATTTCTGGAAGTGAGCTTCAAACAGCATATTTTAGTTTCTTCTGCCAATCGAAGCTCTTTTAGTTTTCTTTTTGATTTTTAGCGATTTTTAACTAATAAATAACTGTATTTTTTTAACAGGACATCTGTGATAACAGTATATATATGTACATAGTGTATATATGATATGACTGTAGATACACCCTGTAAAAAAATTCGTATATAATAACAATAATAATAATAATAATATGAGTGATTGCGTCACAATTGACTTAACACCTCCAGACAATGATCAGTTTCTTTCAATCATCAATGAATGAAGTGAAGTGACAAAAGTGTCACCTATGGCGTAAATTTACTAATCTGATTAATTACTTGTCAAACCTGTAACGCAAACATATCTGTGGTTTTTGACCGGATTTTTTCGGGGATCGGAGCTTCCCGAATTAAAATATCGGTGAACCTGGCCCAATCCCCGACTTTCAACGGGGCCCCAAAACCGGGTCGGGTATCGGGGCTGCCCGCACATCTTTGTTTATCAGGTAAAATTTTTCCATCAGATCAAAGGAGCAACTCCCAAACTCCCAATGACAACTTTTCAGATCACTTCAATGTCTCTACATCTATTTAAAATCCTGATAAATGTAAAATAAAAATATCGCTTTTATTTAATTGACTATTACATAATAAACCTAACTGAAACGTGCCAAGATAGTAAGCTGTGTTTACACTAAGAAAAGATATGCTTTGCCTGATCTCCTTCCTTGTGACTGAGGGTCGGAAAAACCTTGTTATCTACACCAACGACCTCAATATTTGCCTGTTCCTTGCCACCTCAGTACATTCCACTCCCGACTCCCTGTCCAAGTCGGGATGTCATCAATCAAACATCGCTTCAGCCTTCCTCTTTTTCCCCTTCCTACTTTACTTCAGTATGACATCTGAGTGCTATTTTCCAATATGAATTTGGTTTGTACCCATCACGTCTAGATCTGGAGCTATAAAAATTTCCCTTCAAAACCATAATTTCAGAAAATATGTAATATTGTACGCATTGAATAAAACTTGTGAAGGTTTCAAAATGCAATCGACTATCTTTACAATAATTACATACATTTTTGATTAAATTTCAACAATATACAATGTCAGCTATCGTTAAAATAAGACTGTGACTAAAACGTAGAAAATCGTTAAGGAAGAATCCGAAAGAGTTTTGTTATTATTATTTATTTATTATTATTTGATATTTCTACAGGTGCATTATATCAGTTTACATGACTGTTTTTCATATACGTCCTGTGTATAAAATAAATAAATAAGTATAATACAAATAAAATAATGAAGAAAGGCAATTTGTTTACAAATAAATACAAGTTTTGAAATCAGTGGTTAAAAGTTAAGCGAATGAAAACTGGTTGGCTATCATAATGTTCCAATTAACCCTGTTCCTTGTCAGATGTAAAATTTCACTTGTTTGTATTGCATTCCTCCAGTTTTTTGCCACATGCTCTCTCAAATTTCCCAAAAATGTTCTTCGCTGCCGTCTTCTGTCTCTGGTTCCTTCTATTCGTCCAGTCAGTACCACGTTCTCCAGACCCTCCTTCCTAATGACGTGCCCCAAGTATTCTATCTGCCTTCCTCTGTCTCAACAGGTTCTTTTCTGTTCGTGCTCTTTGTAAAACTTCATCGTTTGCTATATGATAAGTCCGTGATATTCTTAACATCCTTCTCAAGAACCACATTTCAGCGGCTTCCAACTTCTTTTCCATTCCGACTGATATTGTTCAGCATTCACATCCATACAGTAGGGTAGATGTTACGTAGCACTGCAGTACTCTCATTCTTGTGGACATTGACATTTTCTGGTGTTTTGACTTTTTTACTAGTCTATCGAAGGCATCCTTTGCTAATCCAATTTTC
>RDPX01000432.1:421534-439775 GCA_003991215.1 Morbakka virulenta | reverse complement strand
TTCTTTTCTGTTCGTGCTCTTTGTAAAACTTCATCGTTTGCTATATGATAAGTCCGTGATATTCTTAACATCCTTCTCAAGAACCACATTTCAGCGGCTTCCAACTTCTTTTCCATTCCGACTGATATTGTTCAGCATTCACATCCATACAGTAGGGTAGATGTTACGTAGCACTGCAGTACTCTCATTCTTGTGGACATTGACATTTTCTGGTGTTTTGAATTTTTTCCTAGTCGATCGAAGGCATCCTTTGCTAATCCAATTCTCCGCTTTATTTCAACGTCACATTTACCATTCTGGGTTATGTAGCTTCCCAAGTAATTAAACTTGTCCACCTGCTGGATTTGGTCAGCCCAAATGAGTAATCTGCATCTTGGACTGTGATTCTTGCTTACTACCATACACATAGTCTTTTTGGGATTTATTTCGAGTCCTTTCTTCTTGCTTTCATCCACTACGTTGTTCAAGAGGTCCCGCAGTCCTTGCTGAGAGTTTGCAACTAACGTAAAGTCATCTGCGAACCTCAGGTTATTCAGGTTGTTACCACCAACACTAATCCCATCCAAGCCTTCCAGTTCTCTGAAGATCTTTTCCCCGTATAAGTTAAACAGGTCCGGAGAAAACACACAGTCCTGTCTTACACTTCTCTTGATCTTGACGTATTGACTCAGTTCATTATCCACACGTATACAAGCAGTTCTCAATAAAAGGTTGCGGATGAAGCGAAAATCTTTGATATCTGGATCTAATACTATGAGGTCTTGAAACAGTTTCTCATGTTAGACCTTGTCGAATGCCTTCGTATAGTCCATAAAACACAGGAAAGATCCTTCTGATTCTCTATTGCTCTTTCAGCCAACACTTGAATCATGAAGATGGCGTTTCTGGTACCTGTATTTTCCATAAAGCCACACTGTTTCTTCCCAATTTCCCTTCTGATCTTTCTTCGGGCTCTGTTCATGATGATTTTCAGACTCAGTTTGATTACTTGACTCATCAGACTTATTGTAGATGTAATTCACAAGCTGTTGCACCTGGCTTTTTAGGTAGTGCTATGAAGATGGATTTACTTACATCTTCAGGGATATCTCCACTGTCGTAGACTTTGTTAATCAGATCAGTTAGTTTTTCCTTGCCAAAGTCTTCTAGAGATGTCAGCATTTCCGTAACAATCTCGTCGGGTCCAGCCGCTTTATTCTTTTTTAAGGACTGGGTTATTTTCAAATTACGAGGAGGGTCCCCCAGTAAGCCAGCCGTAATTTTTGTACTAATAAAAACTGTAACTTCTCTCTTTGGCATAAATATCTGCAAAAATGTTATTCTGTTTTTCATTTACCGAAAGAATACCAAGATTTGTAGTACCAAAGGATATTTTCAACGAGACGGACTAAAAGATTTTTAGCGTCATATTAATGTTCAGTGAGTAATTTCTCGGCTCGGGTGAAACTTCGGAATATAAAGCGGTCGATTTCTGTTGTGAGATTTTAAATCGTTCTGTCATTAACACCTCTAGAAAAATAAGTATCGGCAACTGCGTGGGCTTATAGAGCAGATTCTCCTGGATTCGAACCCCCTGGGGACTAAAAAATCGTTGAAACCGCGGAGAATTAAAATGAAAGCTGACAGTGAGAGTTGGTTAAGGAAGTTTCACTCTGGCACGGAATTTGCTAGAATTATGTGGATGATCAAATTAGGAGAAGACGAACTACAGAGACCTCACTGCAAATAGTATTGCTTTGTTTGGGTAGGTTATAGACGGTACATACAAATTTGCTGGTTTTACCGAGATAACCTAAACGAATTACCAGTTTGATGGCTCCTTGACTTGACTTTTCTTTTCCGTCACTGTCCGTTAGTCCCCTTTACACTGTGGTAATTAGACACTGTCTACTGGGGTGCATCTGCTGGCTGACCTTTTGGCCCTTTCCCAGCAAATGTGGTGAGAAAATATACATTATTATAAAGCTTTTTTTTGTTTCATACCAATTGGTTTATAGAAATAAACTTATCAAAAACGAAAATATATGGTTTTACAAAGAAGAAAATATTCATCCGTACCATCCAATGAAACACTTTCGTCTGGAGCATGTGCAGTGCTCGATCATTTAAATAAAAAAGATACAGTAGTAAGTCATGTCGATAATTTGATAAATTAACGCGTTTTGCTTACCTTTGAAACATACCAGCAATTTTTTACTCAGTGCATGGCCCTTTTCCCCTGNACCTTTTGGCCCTTTCCCAGCAAATGTGGTGAGAAAATATACATTATTATAAAGCTTTTTTTTGTTTCATACCAATTGGTTTATAGAAATAAACTTATCAAAAACGAAAATATATGGTTTTACAAAGAAGAAAATATTCATCCGTACCATCCAATGAAACACTTCCGTCTGGAGCATGTGCAGTGCTCGATCATTTAAATAAAAAAGATACAGTAGTAAGTCATGTCGATAATTTGATAAATTAACGCGTTTTGCTTACCTTTGAAACATACCAGCAATTTTTTACTCTTCTTTCTCATCTTTGGCTTCAACTAAACTTTCTAGCTGCTGTCCACGTTTTCGATCAGAAATTCATTATATTCACCAGCAAGAGCAATAGTTTAGCACAAAATAAACAAATGCTGATGATCATAACATGCAAAGAATTTGCTCCAGAACTTGATCTTTGTAACCACATTGCAGCATTTTTGAATTGACCCATCAGCAAACAGCAAAACTAACTTGTCTGTAAATTACAAGCGTGTTACGTTACAAAGGCGTGTCAAATTGCATTCACATCTTGAGTTTAGACGGCAAAACATGTGCCTTGCGATATTTAAAAGCAGTGTTGTACTGTGTCCAAGGCAAACATGTCTGATGGATTCCTTAAATTAAACTTCATTTAACACCATTATATCATTTAGTTTTCTTTCATTTTGGCACTTTTGTACTTCCTTTTATCCCATTTTCAAAATTTTGCTTGGTACATTCTGCCCCGCCTCAGCCTCCACTGACTTTGTCCACAGTACAACTGAATAATTTAAATGACTCGAACTTTAGGCTGCATTTGGTGATTTTAGTAAAAGCTTAGGTCTTGATCGTTATGTATGAACTTTAGATAGGCAAGAGGTTAACATGCTTATGCGCTGATCTCGATTAAACCATTGTGAACAAAAAGGAGAGACGAGTACTTTTCCTTTTCTATAATAGTTGTGCAAACGTTTCAGTAAGAATATTATTTATTCAACATCTCACATTTTTTTGTCAGTACTCCGAAGAAAAACAATTAACAAAAACAATACTTCTTGTAGTAAACTTGACCAAAAAGAAAAGTTACAATTTATCTGTAAAAAAATTTAGCCTAAACTTTAGTAAAAACAATTTATCAGTTTGGCGAAAACCTTGCCACCAACAATAACATTACAATTGATTTTTGCTAACTTAAAACTGAAATCAATTACACACTATTCATTTAAGTCATTAAATCAGTGAGACAAAGCTATGCAAAGAAGACTTTTTGGTGATCGTTTGCATTTAATTAATAGAAATTATGAACAAAAATGAAGGTCAGTGAAAAAGGCGGGCCAGAATGCAGGTTAACACAGTAAAAACCGATTCCAATGTACTTAGATCAAGCTTACTTCGATCAAATCTTTATTCACATTATGCCAATTTTTGAGGGTAAGTGAAGCAAAAACTACACCAAAATACTAATGCTACAGTCTTGAAACAAAGTATCTGACTTCTACTTGGGAATATAATTGCTCAAATGTATGGTAAGATTTGCTGACTAATGTAAAAACAATTTTCCTCCTACAACAAACAATGGTAACAAGTGGAAATGTTGCATGAAATCCCACACTAAACACATGTATTATCACAGTTCACTTCCCGGAAACCAGCATAGTTTGGTGCACAAAAAGCTATTTTGACAACAAATTCTTATTTGTTTCAATCAAAGATTAGAAAAAAAACCTGCTATAAATTCTACCAACAAACTGACTCCTAAAATGTAAATAAATTAAATCATATGCATAAACATCATTTTCTTACCTGAGCATCGAGAAACAATCGAATGACTTTCTGCTGAGGTTTAGATCTAATTAAACCTGATTGTTCAACTGAAACTAAGGGAAGTAACATAAACCAATAATTTTCAAGAAAATAATTATAAGATTCGTAACTGTGGATAATAATTAGATCGAGAGCGCAATCTTGTGCGTTCAGCTGTCTTTGTTTACAAGTTTTGTTTAAACAGGTAGTGTCTTCCATTGTCTGGCTGACAGCTGTATCCTTAATATTTATTAAAGCCCATTTAAAAGTACTTAGTTGATCAAGTCTTTAGTTTAAAAAGTTTGCTTTCCATTTATGACACCTTCTCTTAATTTAGATTAGTGTATAATATAGCTGCCACCCGGAGAAAAAAAAATTGCACTTTAGGGCTAATATTATTCTTTGCATTCTATTAATGCATCATTTGACCCCAGAATCAAAATAAGGCCCATTGCCTTATTTTGATTCTGGGGTCAATCTAGACATTAATACACATAAAGTAATTAATATTCGAACTAAAGAAACTAATGATACTTTTGCTTTCAATGTTTTTAGATTTTTGTAAATTGTGTTTTTACCTGAAATATCACTTTCAATCTCGGATAGGTATTGTTCTTATGTCGTTTATGTTACATAATTTCAAATCTATTACAAAAATCGGTCTAAATTCATTGCCAGAACTTGTTTTACCATAAAAGTTTTTACCATAAATCGTATTGGCATCAATTCTTGATAAAGAAACTTTTCAGTTTTTGAGCATCTTACTATGTTTTTTTGCAGGAGCGGATTTAAGTTTGAGCAACATGGGCAGTCATCCAGGCCCCCCGCATTTTAAGGGTCCGCACAATTTGGGGTCAAAAATATTTTGTGACCCTATAGTCAAGGCAGGTACTTGATAAAAAAGGTTTATTAAACAAACTGAAACCTCCGTAGTGCCGTGTGTGGTGGTGAACAGACAAATTTGCCTCTCTCTATACGGAATTGAATGGTCATTCTATTACGCTAAACGATGGTAGAGACAAACGTGAATATAGATCACGTAGCAAAGTGAAGCAAAAATACTCAATCTGATTGACTGACATAGCTAATGCTGTCAGTTAATCAATATCAAAATATGAAGAGAGCAATATGAATTCATTAAAATGGTGCTGCATTGGCATTGCTGTTTTACACAACTTAGCAGTTGTCTACTAAGTTTATTACCATCCCCTAGGTTTTTTACTTTAAGAACATTTTCGGACAACAGAAAATCTTTTCAGTAAATTTTCGGTAAATCTTTTCTTCATGAAGATGGGTGATCATCGTAAGGTAGCTTCGATTGTATGCATCCGGGAGAGCTAAGCTTAAGTCTGAAAAAGAAAGGCATGAAAGTCATGACTGCGAAATATCAAAATAAAGACGGACGACTGACTTTATCATAAGTTCTACCGACACTGCTATATCTCAATCAGCAGTGGTGAGAACCGTGGGAAGAGAAAACGGATAACAATGCTGGTGAACATGGCGATGGAGAGGCCAGTGCAGCAAATGCCTAATCTTTTGAAGCTATACATCGTGTTTATAATGAATCTCAAAACATCCATGTCAACAACGACATCATCGTGAGGTCGAATATTGAGCAGAAAAGGAATCAAAAGACTTGCAGCAAAAATCATGAATTAAAAAAGATGATATGAACAATCGAAATGTCGAACTACCAATTTGTGCGTCAGAACAAGAATAATTAAACTGTCCACCGTTCGTGGTTCTGTTTTTCACCTAGCTATGAAAAAGTATTTTGCAATATTTGCAAACTAATGACCAATTCTGATTTGTCGTTGAACAAAGAAGGCTTCTCTCGCTAGAAACATTCTAGCTACCTGGAAGAACATGAATGCATCTAATGAACACATTTAAAGTAGGGTAAAGTCGGCAGCCACAAAGAAAGGAATTTGTCGGGTAAACTGTGAACTTGTGATGCAAGTCAAACAAATCGAGATTTAACTAGCAGTTAAGAATTATTAGTTTATTAATTATCAATTTTTAAGCCAGGGAGCATTATTCATAAGAAGAGATAATGAAATTATTGTTCCACCTAATAATGGAATCTTTCTGGGAATCGTAGCGTTGTTGGCAAATACGACGATTTATTAGTTTTGACCACTTTGACCACTAGGTCACACCAGCTATCTGTCGTCTTCAATAAATTATAGAGGCACTTGTTCAGAAGAATGGAAAGTATGTTTTGGATGAAGTTATTTCCCCCATCACCCATGGGGCACCAGAAACCTAAATTCGGCCCTTTTTGAGGTTTATTTTTAAGTTTACTGGCTAACGTAGTACTTTAGATGCCAAAGAACGCAATATTAATAGAATTAGTGTTAATAATAATAACAACCCTGTTATAGGAGTTGGTATAGAAGATATCACAATACCACATGTTTACACATAATTGTTAGAACACCTCATGATATTGTGAAATTAGTTCATATTTTTTATCATTAATTTTACCTTTATTTTTAACTCTTTCAAAAGATTCAGTCTTAAATTCTTTTGGGGCAAGTATTTGGAAGAGAAGCTTAATATATTAAAGAAAGTAACATCTAAAATGACAGAAGATAAAAACCAGTGTCCGATTCATCTAGCCGCCATTCGACGTTTCACAGATAATATCAAAGCAAAATGTTATAGACTTGTAGCTAGGATAACATAAACTGTTATAAAAATCATGTACTGCGTATAAAGAAGAATTTGAGCACTGTGTATGGAAGAAAAGAATATTGAGTTAAAATTGAATTTGTGGTTTCCATTATCTTGAATTCTACATCTATTATAACAATAGTTTTTATTAGTTTGTTTCTTTAGGCAAAGCTATATATAAATTACACAATTTTTTAATTATTGTTTTTCTTTAATGGTAGAGAATTATTTCGAGCATAAAGTCACTAAGTGTATGGAACCGAGGAAACAAAGGAAAAGAAAAGAAAGAAAGAAAGAAAGAAAGAAAGAGGCAAAACACAAGAGTTGACGTTCAGCTTCTCGTTACCAATGAAAAGAACTGCACTCATCGAAGCTTTGCTACAACGAGGAACAACTGCACATGAAGATGTTGTGAACAAACGAGTCACACAAAATGCAACTAAGATGGAACTAGGACGCAAAGCTCATCAGAACACTTGGCATGATAATACCTATTAAAAAGACTAAAACAAATCACATCTTGTCGATAAGACAAAGGCTGAAAGATTTGGACCTATCACGTTATAAACACGTCTCCGAACTCTATCAAATACATCAAGATAAGGGAACACCAGTCTAGGCGTTACAGCAGTACACCAATTGTTCATTGGAGTGAAGTATCTTTCTATCCATGCAGTCTCCCATTCAGCAAGCTGTGTGCATCGATCTTTTTGGATTCCAGAGGCAGGCACTACATAATCAAGGAAGCTGTTGTGAGATTTTAGTCGTCAGAAAGCTTATTCATTTCACCCCCACTGATAACTCCCCGTCGTACATCAGGAGGCGCAATACCAGACAGGGCGTACAAACATGGCACCTGGGTAGACTTTATGCATCCGGTTACGAGGCGACAGGTTTCGTTAAGTGTGGAGTTCAACTTTTTAGCGTGGGCGGATCTACTCCATGATGGACAGGCATATTCTGCGGTGGAAAAGTAGAGAGCGACGGCAGTTGACCGTAGTGTTTGTGGGTCTGCACCCCACTTATTACCAGTGAGTTTCCTAAGCAGATTGTTACTAGTGCTGACCTTTGACTTAAGGTTTAAAATGTGATTTCTGTATGACAAAGGGTTACACCCAGGTATATTGGGTTGGGATGGTATTTAATAACTGCACTGTACCAGTAAACATCAAGCTTTTGCTTGGCCTCAGCATTTTTCAGATCAAAACAGCAGATCTGTGTCTTGGAAGGATCTGGCTTGACGTGGTTGTCATGGTAGAATTCTGACATGCACTGGAGGGCCGTTTTCAAGCTTCGCTCAATTTGTGAAAAACCTGTCCGCTGTGTAGTTATGTAGAGATCATCGGCATATATGATGCGTTCACAGTCTGGAGGCTTTGGCTGGTCGTTAGTGTAGACTTTGAAGAGAGAAGGTGCGAGGACGCTTTTTTGGTGCATGCCATTTTCCCGTTTGAACCATCAACCTTTCTTGTCCTGTAACGATAAATAGAATCTGCGGTTAGTCAGAAGGTTTGGATCACGCGGCATAGCTGGTAGTCAGAGGTCATGTTGTATAGTGTGAATATCATGAGTCGATGTTGTGCTGTATCATACGCAGCTATTAGGTCAACAAAGGCAGCACCTGTGATCAACCTTCTCCGATATCCATCTTCGATAAGTTGGGTCAATCTCAGGGTCTGACCAGAACATGACGCTCCAGGGCGGAAACCTACTTGATCACTCGTTAGGTTTTCCTCAGTGACACCATTTATCTTCTGTAAAATGAGTCGCTCAAACAATTTGTAAGATATACAGAGCAATGAGATTGGTCTGTAGCTCTTGGAGGATGATGGATCTTTCCCCTGTTTGAGAATGGCAATCACTCTGGCCTTTCGCCACAAGTTTGGAATCTTAAATGTTTTCAGACAGTTGTTCAGCATGCCAGTAAGCCATGATAAACCTATGCTACGTAAGTTTAAAAGCATCTCGGTTAGAAGATCATCCGGTCCTGCTGCTTTACCCTTCTTTAAGGGCGTTCACAAGCTCTTCCATATCGAATGGTCGAGTGGCGAGCGATAGCTTTTGATCATATTTGGGCAGGAGTGTGGATAGGTGCAGACCGGTTGGGCTCTGCCTGTGTTCGCTTTTGCCATTCGCCACTAGCTGTCTACCGATTTGGTTGGGGCTCACATCTGACACTGTCGGTGGTGTCGTACTATCGTCGTTTAAACGCTTGATTGCGACCCATGCTTTCTTACTGTTGTTCGTCATGTTGATGTTTTCGATAAGCTTGCGCCAGTTTTTGCATCTTTCCTTCCGAGATTGGTTGCAGGAGGGCTTCTCCGAGCTCTATGATTCTTTCGAAAAAGGGATCCCTCTTGTGCATCTGCTCATATTTAGCAAGGAGTTTTGATCCATCTTTGTTCAAGCCAGCAATGTAGCCATTTCTACATCCCCTTGCGATATGTGCTCGGGCTACTTGTTTGGCAAAACAGTTTGATAAAACAAAGGACCCATGTTCCACGGTCCAAGGGATGGAAAGCTTATGTTTAATTTGGCTTTAGGGATATAAAACCTATAAAATATGCATTAATATGTAGTTCCCCAGCATCAGCCGCTGTCGTTCTGTGGGTTATTTATGGGAGCGATCACCAGTCCACGCAAACGTCTGGAAATGCTAAAGCGTACTTTCCAAGTAATGATAGTTGGGTAAAGATTAAGGGTATTACATGACTTTTAAAAAAGATACCAAAAAAATTACCTTGTTATATTGTTGTCAAGGTAAGGTAAAAAATGTAGGAACAAACTGTTCCAGCTGCTAATATACTGTTCTACAAGGACCCTTCCACTTACCAAGCAGGCATTAACAAAACAAAATGACAATATTGGTGACAAGCTGCAGTTTAATTTGCAAAAAGTAAAACAGTGATGTATTAACATTATCACGGATATTATTGCACGAAACATTTTACGCTGTTATCACCACTTCCATTACCACCAAATCAGTCCATCAAATCTGATAGCGTATTTATCAGCAACTCAAAATAATGATAATGTAGAAGCAATAAATAAAATATGGTTCTCTGGCCTTGGATATTAATAAAATTTCATATTCCATAGCCAATATTAATTGAAATAAAACTGAGAAGTCGCTTATACAATTCAACACGTAAACCAAATTACGTAAACCTGATTTTACAACTCAGATGTGTGAAGGGAAAATCTAAGTATTAAATATTCAAACATCTTCAAAATATGTAATAAATTTTCCTCCTATGCCGAGTCCAATATTAGGAAAACGAAAATTTATAACAAAAACACGTGAAGGTGTGGAAAACGTTACTTCATAACAAAAACAGTGAATGTGTAGAAAAAGTAAGTAAATAACAAAAACATGCGAATAAAAACGTAAATATAATTTTTGGCGTTCATATATATTTAAATTGTTACAACGATAGAACTGTAATAATGGTAATGCATTATCCTCATACTTTCCTCAGGCATTACAGCGTCAATACACGAAGTGTCTACTATTCTGAAATCAGAATACATTCTTGTAAAGTTTCAACATTCAATTTACGTGCCACTTGGGGGGCTTCCACAAAGTACACACACACAACCATTGGCCAAAATGTGCCAAACTGGCAAGAAAACGCTTTGTAGATAATCTGTCGATGCGTAGGTACGTTTTCAATAACACCATGCTTCTACCCCGTTTCATAAAACATGGATTTGCATCACCCAAAGTACAAATGACTGGTGTTTGTCAGGAATGGAAACTTGTCAAAAAAAGGTGGCGTCTCGACTTGAGAAAGTAAGCATTCAAAAGGAATGTACTATTACTACGATTTGAAGCTTTCGCAGGCCATGCATGTATTACTCACTGAAAACTAATAATTTAAAGGATGGCCTGGCTCAAATCTTTTCATTGTGTATCTTTATGAGTCACGTTTTTATAAGTCATGCAATAAATGGTAGCGTTGCGATAAAGTGAGCCTGAAATAGGACAGAATGCGATCACCAAGGTACAAAATGTGATCAACAAACCTTGCACACTTATTTTTCGAAGTATACACATATTGCCAGCTATTATTATCAAAGATGAAGAGTCAGTTGTTTTGGGTGCAGCTCACATTTAAGGGTCAAACCCTAGAACAATTAGAAACGAATACAATCTTGTATTTTGTGCCTTGTGAAAGGTGCTAGTCATTTTGCTTTAGTTGCTACTGCAGGTAATGGAAATATAGGGTTGCAGTTTGTAAAAACTGTTACGTATTGTCACTGTTGACCCTCCCCTTACATGCGTGCGTTATCATGTGAATGGTCTCTGGGCCTTTTTGGTATCACAAAATGTTTACACTTTGACAAAATAGTTTGTAAAGCTGTGACAATAACCATCACAGGAAGTATCACGTGTCATTTGGGAATTTCATAGCTGCAATGGACGAAAATCCTTATAGCTTTGACTTGCATTTTGTTTTTTTGTCCTTGGAATGATTCACAAAACAATTTGGATTAAACCTTCGCAGAATATTCAAGTAAAACAATGACCGGTGTTTACATGACAGATGACACCCATAGAATTAATGACAGGAATGAAAAGCCAGGACTACGCGTGTTCAAGGAGGCTAAGGGGATTTAGTCCCCTCACATTTGTGACAAAACGATTAACATTTTTTAAGAAAAATCTCTCCACATCCTTGAATAACACTCTTTACACACAAAATTATATATTGCAAATACAATATGAGAATTATATATTGCAAATACAATATATTAAATTAAAATTGTTTATGCACGTGGCTATGTTTTTTTTGTTAGAGACTTGTTTTTAGTAGTTGGTGGCAGAGCAAAGGTCATTATCTTTATAATGCTTTGAAGAGAAGTCTTCTTTCAAAATGAAGATAGACTGTCGCGCGCGTGTGTGTGTGTGTGTGTGTGTAAGATTTAAAATTAAAAAACGCTAGATAGCAAAAGTTACTTTAAATAGAAAGAAAGGAGTCAAAAGAATAAAGTCGTCTGTGAAAATAGTAGGGGGCTAAAGACTGGAGAAAAACAGCAATAGGTTCAATGTCGAACGAAACTTGGGTCGATGAAGAGAGTATTGCAACGAAGCCGAATCAACTCAGCAGCACCTTGTTTTATTATTTATGACGAAGTAAGAACCGTGTTTCATTTATGAAAAGGTCTAGCAACATTTGGATATGGAGAAAAACAATGAGGGCGCTTTCTTATCTACTGTGTTTTGTAACTGGAAAAAGGCCTTAACAAACTTCAAAGATCACCAAAATTCAAAATGCCATCTTCCAGCTNGTGTGTGTGTGTGTGTGTGTGTGTGTGTGTGTGTGTGTAAGATAGGGGGAATATGAAGAATTAAAAAACGCTAGATAGCAAAAGTTACTTTAAATAGAAAGAAAGGAGTCAAAAGAATAAAGTCGTCTGTGAAAATAGTAGGGGGCTAAAGACTGGAGAAAAACAGCAATAGGTTCAATGTCGAACGAAACTTTGGTCGATGAAGAGAGTATTGCAACGAAGCCGAATCAACTCAGCAGCACCTTGTTTTATTATTTATGACGAAGTAAGAACCGTGTTTCATTTATGAAAAGGTCTAGCAACATTTGGATATGGAGAAAAACAATGAGGGCGCTTTCTTATCTACTGTGTTTTGTAACTGGAAAAAGGCCTTAACAAACTTCAAAGATCACCAAAATTCAAAATGCCATCTTCCAGCTCTCAGCTTGGGCGTAAATCCTGTTAAACATGCGATAACAGGGAGAGCATTTTCAAGGCAAGAGGCATCAAGACATAGATGAAATCAACCATGCTGCTTTCAAGGTTCAACTCAGTTTCAATCCCCAAGTCTCACAAAAAAAAAAAAGAACTGGTCGCCTTCACATTGTAAAAATGGCAAATGCACACACTGAATCAATAGATTACAGACTGCGTTTATTTGAATAGTTCACGAAAAATGATTTGCAATTAATATTTATAAGCATTTTCCTATGTTTGCTTGTCTTTGGAAAATAAGTTTCTATTCTCTTACTGTTTACGATTTGAGTACTTTACCCTTGGAAAAAACCCCTTTTTAGCAGAATGGAATGCATTTAAGCGAATCTTGAGGACTGAAATTCCTTGGGCCTCCTTAAACACTACATTATAGGCTCTTTCACTAATTTTTTTCGCTCTGCCAGCCTTGCTGGCTCAGTAATTTTTAATTTTGGGGTTATCTCGGGCTCAAATGTTTCTTATTTTATTCTGAACCTGTCACTAGCAATTAAGTTAATATAAAAGTTTACCACTGGACTTAAAAACCAATTTAAGCTCATTTGCTTGATTTTTTCCCATGTCAGATTATCTGTCACTAACATAACTTGACAATAGAATGTCTGACTTCTTTTGAACGGTTAGCTGTGGAGGTTTAATTGTTTTTTAAGGCCGTTAAGTTGCAGGAGATAAAATTGTTAAATGTTGCTGATGCGAAGCCCAAAGTTGACATGTCAGTACTCCACACAGGAGGTTAAAAACAAGAAAGGTCTGCATGTCCATTTTTGTGGAGGCATGCACAAACTGCAGGCTATTAGTTGCAGATTTCTGCCAAATCACGTTGTACATCTTAAAATAGCACGAGTTTATATACTGCACAAGCAACTAGCAATTAAAAGAAATTCATCAAGTTAAAATCTCGTAGTCCGAAGTTGAATGACGTCGTGGTTGTGTTGTGAGGAAATCCATTGTTAAAAATTCAAATCAGTGGCTACTATCGAGCGGTTTACGTGAAGAGATACTGTATTAAATTTCGAAATGGCTCAGGATGAAAAAATAGATACGTGCTGCCTGAAGCTCTGTTCGACTGTAGAGTCTCAGCACCAGCTATGTTAAACCCTAGTGAACAACTTGCAGTTTCCTCAAACTCACAAGGTAAGATTAACAATGATGAAGGACGACATATCTCTTACATTGTTGAAAGAGACGATGATGAAAATGACATGTTTGTGCATTTTCTTACCTAATGCATGCAATCATATCAGGATATGATAACGATGACATCACAGTATACTTTGATATTTTTTATATCTGGTATGTGATATAATGTTGTCGTAACAACATAATTGAAGATCACCCGATTCCATAAGTAGCGATTCCGAGTACTCTCGAGCCCGGAATAGACAACCCTCGCGGCTTTATACATATTTTAAGAATCCTTACCATTCTTATTTTGATCCCCCTCCTCGGTTACTAATTTCTATGCCAAGAGCGCGGTAAAAATTCAGAGAGAGAAAAAAACAACTCACAAAACAATATTTTGTTTAGCCTTCGGGTAGCCGGTATCTGACATTGCTGAAAGCGACACCTTCCATTTGTGTGTGAGAAGGCTGGAGCGCCTGACCTTTTGGAAAGACGTGACGACAATGGTGATGTGGAACACTTTTGGGGACAAACTGCGCACGTAAGAGTGAGTGGCCATCCAGCGTGGAAGGGACTTGGAATCCCCACCACGTAAGTTCAAGACAGCCATTAAATCAGTAAACCTATTGACAGATTAGTCATTTGGATGAAGCTGCCCCAAACCCCCTGCTTCAGACTACAATGTAAATATTCACAAGGAAGAGAGTTCAAGGCCAGATAGTAGGTCTGTTAATAATGATAAATCTAAAGGAAACCTTTCAATGGCTGTAGACTCAGACCCACCAAGACTTAACACTAGACGAGGAAATCTAAAAGTAGCGACATGAAACGTTAGGACCATGTACTCTACAGGAAAACTCCACAATATTGAGCAGGAAATGAAGGCACTATCTCTAGATGTGTTAGGTGTAACTGAGGTGAGATGGGCAGAATTGGGCGAGATGAGTAGGGAAGATTGCAAGTTTTTATATTCCGGGAGTGATGTTCACGCAGTAGGCATGTTTCTGGCATCATCGGTGTCACACAATCTTCTTATATAGCTTCGATACAATTGCTTAAGGTAACCGAGATCTCTAGAATTAAAAGGCCCAATGCTCATTATAATTGAATCCAGAGTATAAAATTCCTCAGACAGAATAAACTAAAGCTTCTTTATCAAAAAGAATACTATAAATATATATATCCAAATCTGAGCATTTATAATCGATTACAAATTGTTGCCCAAAATTTTGATCTTTTTTTCATATTTCCTATAAAAAAACCCAAATCATTGTTGATAAAACGGGCTTTCATTACCAAAAAAAGCATTGTATATATATATATACACAATGCTATATATATTTATATATATACCAAAAATTTCAATCTTTTTTTATGGGTGGACCCTTGTCTATAGTCTATACAGGTTGCTTCTTGAATAAAATGGAAAGTGAGAAAGTCAAACCGATGAAACCCAACTTTTACAAGAGAATCATCGATGACATTTATGTTAGAAGAAATAAATTCGAACATGATGTAAAATTTGATACACTAAACAATTTTCATCCAAACATAAAGTTAACAATTGAGGTTAATCCTGTTCTGTTTCGGGACAACGAAATAACCAGAAAAGATGGCGGCATCAACACATTCAGGGTCATGAACAAAGACCATTCCACTGGACCAAGGTGATCTCAATCGGGCAAAGCGTATTGGCAACTCATTGAACAAGGAAATCGATAAAATCAATTCCAAATACAACAAGGCCGGCTATCCTTTGCGCTTCATTGAATCACAAATAAAGTCGTTAAATACTCCGCGTGAAGATTTGATTATTCCACCGTGGTTGTTCGAGGAGAGGAAAAAAGTCTTTGTCCAAATACCTTTTTGTCCCAAAAATGAAACAAAATTTAGAAAAGTCGTAGAACAAATTGAATGTTTCTGTAATGACAAGGTGCAAGTAATCTATACATGAAAAACGTCGAAAATAAGGTCGCTTTTCCCATTAAAAGACAAAGTCCAACATGAAAACAATGTCATTTACAATGGAGAATGTGTATCCCAAGCTAAATACACAGTAGAAACAAACCAGAATCCAGCAACTCGATGGGAGGAAATCGGAACCTTTGCACTTTGTAAAATACCTAACTCACGAATTCCATTGGTTGGTGAAAGAGGGAGCTCCATAAGACACAAGAAAGTGTCAAATACTCCAAACGTATCATATTATGATAAATAAACCACCCGTGAATGATCAAATGGATATTAAAGTTTTCTGAGTTTTAATGTTTATTAGGTTTTTTGTCACCAGGTCATTACTTTTGGTCGTTATATTCACTATTATGGATTTGCTCATTACCTATTTGTTAGCTTTCTTTGGATTTTCTATTTTGTGCCTATGTCCCAAGTGATTTGTTTCAGAAATTGCCTTTACAGAAATATTGCATTGTTCTTTTTAATTAGTTCTTAAATGCAGATATTTGTATAGATCCTTCAAAAATTTTTAAATTTTCAAAAATCAAATTAACTAAAATGCTGGGAAAAACAAATCGAAACACAAATCACATCCGGCACCTTTATGGCTTCAAAACATAGACTAAGTAGAAATTCCCTTGCTATTGGATCAACACGTTGCCGTCGTACAACAGCTTGCGTGTTCCTTTGACTCTGGAGGTGATACCAGCTTGGATTCAATCGTGCAGGAGCAACAACAGACGAGGAACCAGACGAAGGATGATCCAACCCGGCGTTTAGACAAGGCTTGCCTTCTCCAGAACCCACATTTCCATTCATGAATAGTACAAGGAAAGATTATATATATATACTGGATCGGTCCGCGTTTCTGCTGAACGAAGCCCGGCAGACTCGAAAAATAAGCTAGACTGCGACACCATACATAAGAACATCAACCTTGGAACAAGACTAAGAAGCATGTCACTGAATGTGGAGGGTATCTCAATGCAAAAATGGGACTAACTTGCAAGAATTCTAAAAGACCAGGACATTGATATTCTCCTCCTGCAAAAGAGAGCCATTTAGAACAACAGTCAGCTTCCTCTAGGTCTAACATCACTGGCTATACAGAAATAAACAAGCATATATCCAACATTTATCAACCTCCAACAATCACCTGGTTCCAAGCCCCAAAACATCAACTTCAACACCCAATTCTAATCATCGGTGATTTCAAGTCATCACAATAACTGGGGTTACTAGGAAGCCAACAACCCAGGTCAGGAACTAAACGAGTGGGCAATTCAATTAAATGTTTTCCTTCTCTATACCCCAAGTACCCGAGGCACATTTAAATCTGCACGCTGGAAAAAAGAATATACTCCAGCCCTCGCATTTGTCACAAAGGATAAGAACCGAATGCCCCTTGCTGCAACTCATGAAGTACTAGCTGACTTCCCAAACAGCCAGCATAGACCTATTGTAATAACAACAGGTATTGAGATTGTAAAAATTCAGGCAATACCAAAACCAAGGTGTAATTTCAGAAAAGCTAATTGGGAACAATATACATCATATACAGACAGAACATGCCAAAGAATCTCATCCGCCTTAGACAACAACACAAGATTCTGCAAGCTTATGCTAAAAAGCTAAAAAAAGAATATACCAAGAGGGGTTAGGAAATGGCACATTCCATGTTGGTCAGAAGCCAGTGAAAATCTACTCCAAGAATATGAAAGAACTCAAGATCATGGAGTACCAAAACAACTACTAGATACATTGTTAGAAGATAGAAGACAAAGATGTATTGATACAGTTGAGAACTTAGACATGAGGCACTCTAGCCGTCACGCATGGCAACGTATAAAGAAATTAAATTCTGAACAGAGCCAAATCAAAACTGCTCCAGTCGTCAAAGCAGACGACGTGGCTAAAGAAATTAAACAACGTGGTCAACATATTCCAAACCATGCATTTGAGAGTAAGATACAGAAAAATACAAAAGAATCTGGAACTCTCTACCAAAAGAAGGCTCAATGTAGACATTACCAATTAGCTACACGGAAGTAGACTCAGCGATAAAGGACATGAAAAATGGCAAAGCGGCTGGAATAGATGGCATCTACCCTGACATGATCACCCACCTTGGACCCAAGGCAAGGGAATGGCTAGCTGCCTCTATGACTGACATCCTCGGAAGGGGAAAATACCCGCAGGCCTGGAATCATGCAAAAGTGATTGCCATCCTCAAACCAGGGAAACCTGCAACTGATCCATCTAGCTATAGAACCACCTCTTTACTTTGCTGCCTCTATAAACTACTAGAAAAGATTATTCTCACTCGAATAACATCAGCTTTGAGCCTTACTACCCCAATGGAGCAAGCAGGATTCCAACAGAATAGGTGCACTACAGAACAGGTCCTTGCTCTCACTTCCCATATAGAAGCAGGCTTTGAGCGAAAAGAAAAAACAGGCACAGTACTAATTGACCTTTCGGCTGCATATGACACAGTGGGGATAGACGATCTCATACTGAAACTGGCGAAAACAATACGCTGCAGGAAAACTCTGAAACAGCTTGCACAAATGACCGGGCCTAGAAAATTCCACGTTGTACTCGGTGGAACTACCAGCAAAGTTAAAAGGATAAAGAATTGAGTGCCACAGGGCTCAGTTCTGGCTCCAGCACTCTTCAATATATATATA
>RDPX01000432.1:381473-414132 GCA_003991215.1 Morbakka virulenta | reverse complement strand
CGACGCAGACTCGAAGACGGTGACTGACGCATATGTCCGGTCTCTTAAACACAGCTAGTGGTGTATAAGAGACAGCCCCTGACGGGAGCAGCAGAAAGATGAAGAAGAAGAAGAAGATATGTACGAGAGCCGTTGGGAGTTGTATTATACGTGACGTATCAGCAGCTGTATTGGCTCCGGTCAATGGTTGATCGCATGTGCCTTCCTCTCGAACACACAACTCTTACTAAAGGCTCCTGGAAAGTTTTTATGCACGACATTGACCACCACTCTGCACACCGCTTTAGCTGGTGTACTAAACGTAGTAAGCAGTGGGCTTTGGCTTCACTAGGTCCCCAAAATGAAAAGACCCGGAAACGAACTTGAACACATCCACAATGGTACTGGGGAAAACCTCTGGGGGATCCCAGATGCAGATATAATCAGAGCCCAGCATCAGCAAAGTGCACAAATATGCGACTTGGAATGTTAGAACAATGGATTTGGAAGGAATGGAACAATGGATTTGGAAGGAATGGAACAATGGATTTGGAAGGAATGGAACTAATTAAAATAGAAAGGATGCATAGAAATATTGGAATACTAGGCAAGTGGTCAACAAGTTGGGTCAGTAAACGTCACTGTCAAAGCACAAGATCATGTTTGTTGGTGATGATAAGCAGAGGCAAAATGGACTCGCAGTTATCTGTGACAAAACTTTTTCACGACTGGTCATAGGGTTTTAGCCCAGTAAACGAAAGGCTGATTTCTGTGCAAGTTAAAGGCCATCCACAAAATGCATCCACAATATTGGCATAAGCTACTAACAACAATTGCAAATGAAGACAACATTGATGGATTTTAGAATGCACTTCAAAAACCTGATCGATCATACACCAACAGGTGTAAGTTTGGTGATTATGGGCAATTTAATTGCAAAGGTAGGAGTTAAATAAACTGCTGTACTCACTGGGCAATTTTGGCGCCGAACTTGAAATGAAGGAGGAGAGCGACAAGTAGAACTGTGCAACAGAAACGATTTCATGATTTGCAATGCTACATTTGAACAGCTGAACCACAAACTCTTCACGTGGAGATTACCAGATGGTCAAAACTGAAATCAAATTGAATACAATATAATTAGAAAACGGTGGTGTAGCGCTGTTCAATCAACAAATAAGTTATCAGGTGCTTGCTGCAGTTCACACCATAAACTCTTATGTTCTAAGGTACGTGTCAAACTGCGAAAGACTTAATAACACCCCCTGCGGTACGACCTGGAACAGATTCTGCTGAAATTCTGCATTGATAAGTCCAATCGACTTAGTAACTTGAAACCGTTTTAAATCTCTGGAAATGAACTATAGCCTAACATTAAAAACGTAGTTAAAGATGTTGCCAAGTAACAAATGCCAAGTGCATCCAAAACCCCCAAAGTCGAAATGGCTTTCTGACAGTGGCATAGGCATCGTGAATCAATGAAGGGTGATGAAGACTACAGTACTAGAAGTACCTCTGAAGATGTCAAATGTTTGAATGCTGACTTGAAAGGCAAACCAGGAAAGAAAAGAGTACACTACACAAAGAAAGTTCCGTAGCAGTGAAAACGACAACAAAGTTGGCAAAACAAGGGATTTGTTCAAAAAGCTAGTCACAGGGGTGAACTGAAGTGCAAAAGAAATGGTATGATATATTCACATGGCAATTTACTAACATTGCAAGAACAAATTAAATCCAGTTGGAAAGAGTATACGGAACGATTACAAATGAAAGATGACAGCTTAGAAGGTACGTTTGAAGAACTAGAACATAAAAAGGAGCCAGAATCAAATATATTTTAGCAGCTAAAAGTCCAGGTTCTGATGACATACAAACAGAGCTAATATAGAGCCAGGAGAAAAACCTGTTCCTATTCTCACAGACCTTTGGAAAGAAGATATGGGTTGAAAGATCAAAAAAATAGATTTATCTACCATTATCAAAGAAAGAAGATGTAACGGAGTGCCCAAATAATAGGACCATTGCTCTGATATCTCATATTGGCAAGATCTTAACCAAACTAATACAATAACAAATAGAGCAACCCATAGTAAGCGAACTCACACAAGAACAAGCTGGGTTTAGAAGAGGTAGGAGCACACGAGATTATATTGCCCAGTTGAGAAGGATAGGAGAAAATCTTTGACTAATTTCAAAAAAAGCTGAACCTTTGTTTCATGGCCTTCAACAAAGCCTTCGACTGTACCCACTATGATTAACTTTAGCTGGCGTAAAGAGAACTGAGGATATCTGAGCATATTATAGTACTCTTTCGTGACATATACCGAGTTTACGAGGCTGTGGTGTTCGCTGAATTTGGTGAAAGCGAATCCTTTGCAATAGGCAAACGAGTTAGACAGGGGAGTATCTTGCCGCCACCAATGCTACTCCTCCTCCTCAGGTGCCATGTCCTTGCAGAACGTCGGCGGTCATGCTTCTCCACTTGAACCTGTCCTTCGACTTTCTCAAAATTTCACTCTCCTCGACTTTAGCCCATGCAGATAGGCTCTTTATGAACGTATGCTACTAAGTCTTAATACTGAAGGTATTACACCTAAGGTTAATCTTGAAGATCTTAACAAAATTAAAATTGCTGGAAGAAATATTACAAACCTTAAATAGGCTGACGTTACAACACTAATGTCGGAAACAGACGAAGAAAAGAAGAGCCCTCTGTTCCTTTGTCTGATCTATCATGTAACGAACGCTAGTGAAAATGCAGGGTTAAAACTGAACAGCAAGAAAACAAAGGTAATGACTAATTAAGGTATCACTAAATTCAATAGAGACGATGGAGAAAGAAATGAAGTACTAAACCAGAGTAACTTCCTTAAATCACGATTTGATGTGAAATGGAACTGCTAAAGTGCCAAATATACACAAAAGGCTCACAATCAGATGAAATAGAGTGGTCAGCTTACATCGATTGTGGAAAGACAGAATTTAAAATACAAAACAGACGTTGACGTAAACCATTGTTTTGCCCATTGTTATGTATGGTTGTGAGTATAGAACCCCTCTTAAATACGATCTGAATAAAATTTATGGCTTCGAGGTGTGGTGCTGGAAGCGCATGTTACGGATACTGTGAACTGCTAGGCGATCCAATAAATCCATATTATAGGAGCTTAAACCAGACATGCCCTTGCAAGCCTCGATACTTCAACAGACGTTAACGTATTTTTTGTGAGAAAAAATTTTGATAGAATGGAGTGGGCAATGATGTTGTGCATTTACCAGGGCAAAAAGACCCTGCAGCAGATGGTTGCATGGCATCTACAGGGAAGGCTCTGTGCACCAACTGATAGATCTAATTGGAAATCGGAACAGCTGGAGATGTGTCGTCACGGGCATTACCAGCAGTAAAACATGACTTGATGGAATAAGATAACAAGGTAATATAGCCAACATAGGTGCTCTTACTTTTAGTAATTCTGTTGATGAAAAGTGGATAACTTATTTGGGGTTACGGGAGAAGGATGATTAATATCTGGAAGAAAAATGACGGATAAAAACGACGGATGAAAAGTCAAAGACCCCAAAATAGCTGAACAAAGATTGAGTGAATATAAAAGAACTTAGTGACAAGGGCAACGGAAATTAAAAAGAACTAAATAGTATAACTAACGACAATATTTACAAGGAGTTTCAAGGGTTAAGATGGTGGATAAAAAATTATTCAAGACGCATGTAAAGAAGGTGAGTGGTGTTTTATAAAACTGCGTCAGCTGAAAGTAATACAACTGAAAAGAATAATTTTGTAAAAGCGCCACACAAGGCTGTGTCACCTTGATAGGAGGCTAAGTAGGTCTCGACCCTAAATAAATCAATTAAGATACATAAATTTATCAATATGCTCAAAAGAAAGAGAAAGGAAGATTGATTAAAAAAGAAAAAATATTAGGAACTTGCACAGAAATATAGGATAAAAGAAAGGGGGTTGAAACTCATATTAGAAGACCTGAAGCAAGTGTTTATAGCAAAACGTATGAAAATTATAAGGTATGATTAGAAAACTGTACAATAGAAGATTAATAGATTGTTAAAGCAAGACCAAAAACGGGGTTTACCAACGTCAAATAGGAAAATAAAAAGCTGAAAAAACCTGAATCTGGTGGGAATAAATGGTTCTGCAGTGACATTTGGGATACCAAAATAGATAATAAGAAAGATCGTGAATGGGTCAGAGGAATACGAAAGTTTAAAAGATGATGGTAAACAGCATGAGGTTAAAAATATGAATGAGGTGGTGACCCAGCAAAAAAGAAAGATTCCAAACTGGACATGCCTAGGGTCAAATGGGGTACATGGTGCTGGTTGAAAAATTTCACGGCATCCCATAAGAGAATGGCAAATTAACCAAATAACATGGGTAACAACGTTGTTAAAATATTTTAATGGACGATGACTGATGAGATTGCTCTATGCCAAAAAGATATTAGCAAAAGAAATACAGTCAACAACTATTGACAAATCTTTTGTTTACTCTTAGTGTGGAAAATGATTACCTGGATCATGTCCAGCGTTTAATACGGCTTTTAGGAGGGTACCGATAAGGTACCAAATAAGCAGGAAGAAAAGCAGGGAGATAAAGGACCATCTTAAGAGTATTCGAACACTGCAGAAAGAGCAATACAAGCTGGGAATGCCATGATCGATCAAAAGAATGATCAATGAAGAACTGGTACCCTGTACTGTTATGGCTAAAGGTCAATACCAGGCTAGAGATTTTCAAGGGAGACGAGTCTTTCACCTCAGTTGATATCTGTAAGATCTCTCTTAGAGAAATATTACGGAGAACCCCAACAGGTTGTATTCTGAAAGGTGGCCAAAAGTTCAACTTGGATTATCTGAAGATCTAAAGGAAGAATTAATGTGAAATTAATACATTGGTCTCTACTGTACAGATATTCTCAAATGATACAGAGGTAAAATAAAAGACCACGAGAGGTGAAATACCTATTTTGGAACAAGAAAAGGAAATAAAATTTGATAGTTTACAGTTACCCAGTAGTGAAAGAATTAATGAAATCTAACAACGTGGATATAAATACGTTGGAATCCCAGCGTTCGATAAAATCAAGGGCAGTGCAATGAAAAAAGGAGAGAATACTTGCACAGCACAAAAGCCATCATGGAATTTGGACTACATGGAAGGAATAAAATTGTGCCGTTCAATAAACGTTCAGTGTCGTCAACGGGGTATTGGGCTAAGTAAAATGTGCTCAGCTTGTTGAGATGGGCCGGAAGAACCTGTATATTATGACGTTGATCGGTCTGCAAAAACTGTGTTGTTACAACAGAAAAGTACGTGAAATGCTATGTAGAATCATTGTTAGTTGCAGTAAAGAGCAGGACCACCAGGTCAGTTCCAAAGAATCAATGAAACAAAAGGAGTTTAAAAAAACCCTCAAAACAAAGAGAAAGAATTACCACCTGGAAAGCTATGATAATGCACGGCCAATAGCGATCATTCACATATTACGTAATCAACTTTCGGCCTATCTGACATCTCCCTCTTGTAATTAATTGTAATCATTTGGTGACCCCCTATCAAAATTACGTCATCATCTACTTACCCCCTCCCCTCCCAAATTCAATTTTACAGTAATTGGTGAACGCTTCAAAAAAGTACTTTATGATCTACCCCAGCCATATCAAGAATTAAATAAACAAATATTGTTGAATACCTACCTTTAAACAAAAGAAAAACACATTATTGAAGATCAATACAACAGATTTAAAAAGTCCAAAACAATCGTTTATCTGGTCAAAGATATTTCGATCATCAGCAATGGTGGTCGGTTCTGATTCTATGTGGTCATCGCTTTCAACTTCACTGATATCACTTTCGTCGGATGGTTCTTCTGCTGCTTCCTTGTTCTTTTTGCATACGAGTTTCTGCGTTTTCATTGCAGAAATTGTCGAATGACAAATATTAAACTTTACATGCATGGCGTTCGATGATTCTTTCGCCTTTATTATTCCTTTGTTGGAGTGATGGTCAATACTCATTGTAGCAAACATCCAATTTCAATGACGAGGGAGTGAACTGGGACTGAAACAAGGATCGCAGTGAGCCTGTCGCTTGGTCGATTGTCAAACCACTTTTTGATGTGCCTATTGGTATCCGAGATGGCAAAAATCGCCGACGAAAAAAATTGATGTAGTTTGTTCTCGATTCTTTGCAGCAAGACTCATCAGTGCACTTCATTATCTGTAACATGTACTGTGACTGGTGAACATGTTTTGCTTTCCACTTTTCAGACTTATGAAACAAGACTTCGCTATGCTCTTCTTCAGGAAGGGGGGGGGGGGTATGCATACGAAGCAACGACTAGATCGTCAATGGCTCATTCCCACCAAATTTCTGCAAGGACTTAATAAATGTAGAATTCTTTTAAAATCGTTAGAATAGGTTTCTGTACACCTTTTGTCATGTTAACCACTTCTGATGGAAATAAATGCAGGGCTATTGTAACTTATTTCACCATCCTTTTTAAACAGGATGCATGCACAGAGGGAATAAGTTTTTGTTTCTCCCCTATCGGAAAATCATGGTCCGGTAAAATCAAGTTGTATTCCAAATGCATTAATATTGCTGTTTGCTTCTTAGAAACGGGCAATCCCAAGGCTACAACTGCTTTATCATATTGGGACAGAAAAAACACGCGGCCATCTCCAAATAAGTTGGTAATTTCTCTGCCAAAGAGAACTGATGCTATTGCAAAAGGACCATCGGGATGCCTCTTTCTTAAATCGTTTTGTGGCTGTTGAAGAACGGTATGAACATGTCTCTTCACATCTTCGAGACACATTCGCCGGTAAGAGCCTATGATAAGTTTCTGTTCTGCTAAATTTATAGCCCTTTTTCTCTAAATAGTGTTTCAAATCATCCAGGGTGCGCAAATAGTTTTAAACCTCCGACTTGCGCCATTTGTGACTTCAAATTTGATCGCCTGGCTGTAGTTTTTACCCCAAGCTTCTTGATTTTGATGCTTCCTCAGGATGTTCAGCCGCTATTTCCTTGAGAACTTGCTTTCATTTGCCCAAGAGTTTTTGTTGGCTTTTAGCTAGCATCTTCTTTTCAATGATCTCTCTGCTATCAATACTTTCAAATGTGTTAACTCTCTGATGTTAAACCATTTTTTTTCTCCAGGCTTGAGATTGATTCATTCCGGACGTGCAATCTTGCAGTGCATTTGTCTTGGGCTGGTGTTTCGCTCTTTTTCTTCTCACAACTTTTCTCTTCAGTCTTGCATTCAAAAACGATTTCCAAATCCTGAAGTAAACATGAAATCTATTTCACTATCAATTCTCCTTTATCTCTCCAAATAACCTGAAAATGAAGATGCTCAGAATCAAAATTCGATAACCTAGTACTACTCCTTAAAATTCTATTGATTTTTACTAAGAACAGGTTTGCCAACACTTGATTGATTCTCGTTCTCACTTTGACTGGTAATGTTGTTGAAGGTTCGACTCATTTTTGTGGAGGTTTTGACTTCAAATTTGACCAGAAGGCTAATTGTCTACTTTGCAAATCAACTAAGGTTTCTTCATATTTTTTCCCCATCGTTTTGAACATCGTTACAAAGTGTCTGTGCTTTCTGTAGTTGCAATGCCATTTTCAGATCAGTATATGCTTTCTTGTAGGCACTAACTAATTCGTTATACCTTTTTGTACTCGGGTCCATTACTTATGTTGACCAGAAAAGATTATAAAAGGGATCGTTGACAAATGAGGTCAACCACTTTTCACCATTTTTAATGCCCCTCCCCCTCTTGTCAACTCTTGGATTCTGACCCCCCTCCCCTAAAGTTGACGTTAATTTGTGGCACTTTTCTCCTGAACCTTTTCTGCAAACGAAGATAAAATATTGACACTATATTCTTAATTTATGGGTTTCTAACTATAAGGGGGTTAGAAGTTTGAAGCAGGGGTGATAAAAGTACCTCCGAGTGAAATGTAAAACTTGAGAGAAAAAAACAATTGCGTGAAATAACCTTTCGATTGAGCCTGTTTTTCACACTTCGAAAAAACTTTCAACGGCGTCAGAAATATTCCCATCAAATTCTACTCGTGAGGTAAAATCGTCAAAATCTCTGCTCTGTTCATCCTCTGATTCACTCGCATCGTTTTCATTCCCATTTAGATTCCTGAACATACGTCCGTCACTAACTCAGGCAGGTCTGTTGTTGAATGGACACAGCAGCCAACAACTGAAGGGAGGGAACTGACATGGTTAAAAGGTTGCTTATAAACTCCCGAGTGAGTTAAAAGAAGGTTTAAGCTTTTAGAACTATTGAACGTTTTTCAAGAATGTCAACTTTCATGTTGTCAACTTATGTCAGCATTTAGGTATCCCCTCCCCTCCTCTAAGTGGTTGACGTCATTTGTGAACGATCCCTAAACTAAAATAAAATGATTCTTCTATCATTTCTCTGGTTTCTCAGGAAATTCGAAATGCAATTGCGAATTCCATTGCAAGTCACACAATGGAAAAGCTCCTTTGATAGTGACGTCCAGAGCTATTCAGAATTACAATTTAAAAAGAACAAAGAGAAAAAAAAACAAAAGCGGGCCATCCATTTATTACGTTTGCACGAAATTGACCATTTTTCGAACCCCCCTGTTCGCAGGCAAGTACCCCCAGTCCGAACGTACGTTAAACTTATTTGACCGTCGTTGGTAGTTGTTATTTCGATAAAAAAGTTAAAAATTAACCTCTACATGTCGCTCCGCCTACCGAGGTGTACGCGCATCGCTATATCAATTCGGGACAAACAAACATGGCTTCCTGTAGTTTAGCCTATTTTCCAAACAACATTTCGGAAACGTATTTGACGTACAAAACCAACTCTTAGGCAGCGCCAGAGAGCGGATTTATACAGTCGCGAGCAATACCTTAATGTTGTGAGGATTCAGACCAACACTGGTGCCATCTTTTATGCGAGTGCGACCTGTTTTCGGAGTCGGCACAAAACCGAGAAACCGTATCATGTGCATCTCACTGTCGACGCAGAGTCGAAGACGGTGACAGAAGCATATTGCAAATGCAAAGCTGGGTAAGTGTATCTTGCATTGTCAGATAAAGCCTGTAATTAGTTTTCACTTGTCTGAACTTCAGCGCTTGCAGACTCAGATTAGTCTACCAGGGCCTGATCGAAAGCCTTTTGTTTTAATTTAGATCAGTAGGTAAGTAGGATAGGCCGTGAGAAAAGACTAGTGCAGTACTGTAGTAGGGATGTCAAGCCTAACAAAAACGGTGACAAGCCTGCCTTAGCTTGTTGATCGGTGCTTTGCTTAAATAAGACTTTCAGTCGCAGATTCTGAGTTGATCTAGCAAGCCAGTGTTGACAAATAGTGCATATCTGTCATCAAGCCTGCACATGCGTATACATGTGTGTTGTACTGTCATATCATAAGCCATACACTAATACAGGTAGGTGTTTACCATCTGACAGATCATCTGAGTGAATGCTGCATGTGAAAACCAGGCTAAAGATGAACTGCATTAGTTTCAAAAAATAATTAAGAAAGTATGGACTCTGTTCTAGTTTCAGTTGCTTCTTTGGGTCTGAAAAAGAAGGATAATTGTACAATATATTTTTATCATAACAATAAAAGCAGATATGTTTATCATATTTAGACCACAGCAATTGGCACGTTTTATGTATTAAAGCAAAGGTAATAAAAGAAGGTTTGCTTCTGCTAATTTCTGATTACTAAATCACTCATGTGGAAAGGGCATTAACAAATTACTCTGATACAGTTTGAGAAAACCAGGCTTATGTTGCCAGCAAGTGACTTTTCGGGTACATACATAAACAGTATTGAAACTTTCTTTTCAACTTGAAACTTTCTTTTCAACTTGAAACTTTCTTTTCAACTTGAAACTTTCTTTTCAACCTTTTCAACTTTCTTTTGAGGGCAGTGGCTTGGGCCGGGCCTGGGGCCTCGCTCTAGAATGGAGAAGTAAGGCGACTCCTTCCCTCCACTAGCCTGGGTGTTCACAGTTGGGCCTGTGATATTACACCCTTAGCCCCCCGTGTCAGGGAACGACATCGGCAATCTTGATTGTCAACTCGGCATCATTTTTGGCACCGGCAGTTGTGTTTGTCAACTCGGCATCGCTTCTGGCACCTGGCAGTTTTATCAATCAACTCGGTTGTAACTCTGGCACCACGCAACAGGCTCTATCCTTCGTAGCTGTCCTAGCTTCGCTTTGCCGCTGCACCAACAAGGGATCCTGCCAAGGGACATTGTTCTCACCCCAAACAATGTCGTCATTCATTGGGGTAGCCTTATAGTATAATGAAATGATGATAGATTTGAATGATGTTGATAATGTTACCGCATCAGGGGAAACTGATGCACCACAATCGTCGGTAGTGGTGGAAAACATACAAAACCCGACAAATCGTTACGAAAACTTATCGCTTGCTTCTTGGAATGTTAGAACAACTAATGACAGTGTTGATTCAGTCCGTCCAGAACGCGCAACAGCAATAATCTCGCGTGAATTACAAAATGCTCGCATCGATATATGTGCCATTAGCGAAGTTAGGAGAGAGGGTACTGGTAATCTGATTGAAAAGGAGTTTACTTTCTACTGGAGTGGAGGAGATAAAAAGGAGGCTGGAGTCGGTTTTGCAGTCTCAAACGTACTCTCCAATATTCATCTTGACATCTCGAACATTTCTGACAGACTTATGACTCTCAGAATTAAACTGAAATCTGGAAACCATTTGAAACTTGTAAGCGCCTACGCTCCAACAATGCAACGATCTCAAGAGGAAAAGGAACTGTTCTACAGCCAACTTATGAACGCAATCAAAACCAACAGTGACGACCATCTTATCATCCTCGGTGACTTTAACGCTCGTGTTGGTTGCGATTGGACGCTATGGCCCAAAGTACTAGGAAAGCATGGTGTTGGTAGGATGAACTCGAACGGTCTGATGCTCCTCGACTTTTGCACTGAGAACGATCTTTCAGTCATGGGTTCAATGTTTCAGATGAAAAACTCGCTCAAAACCACTTGGAAACATCCTAGATCGAAACACTGGCACCAGCTTGACCATGTCCTTGCAAACCACCTTGCTCGCCAATGCATTGATGTAGTCAAAGTCAATCTATCTGCAGACTGTTTTACAGATCACAGACTACTCGTTTGCAAATGTTCTTTCTCCCTAAAACGCAAAAAGAAAGGGAAAAAACCACCTACTAGACCATCAATCAAAGTAACACCGGAAATCATTGATCGACTTCACAGCTATTTCGACCAACATTTGACTAGACTTTCTCAAGAATGGGATGATCTCAAAGAGTGTCTTCAAAACGCAGCTACCTTTGCTTTTGGAAAGAAACGAAAGCAACAAAACGACTGGTTCGATGAGAATGATGCCGAAATCTATGCTCTCATTAAGGATCGACGTCAAAACAAGAAAGAAATACAACGTCAGGTTCGACAAATAAAGAACGATTGGTTTATGAATAAAGCTCTTCAAGCTGAGATTTTCTACAATCAAAATAACCTGAGAGAATTCTACTCAATACTGCGTGAAGTGTATGGTCCAAGGTCGAAAAGCTTGCACCAAATTCGTTCGAAAAACGGTATGCTTTTAACAACTGACAAAGAGATCAACGACCGTTGGATTGAACATTTTTCAGATCTCTTGAATATAGAATCTGATGCAGATATGGAAGTTCTGAATGATATCGATCAAATGCCCGTTGACGAATCACTCGATGGACCGTTCAATGAGGAAGAGTTCGATAAGGCGATTGAGAACATGAAGCCAGGGAAAAGTCCAGGACCAGATGGCATCCTTCCAGAGACTTTAAAGTATGGAGGTAACGCTTTGAAAAACTACCTTCTGACCTTCTTCAACCTATTCTGGATTACAGAACTTCTACCATCAGATCTCGTAAATCCAAATATCACAATACTGTTCAAGAAAGGAGACCGCAGCCAATGTGGGAATTATCGAGGTATCTCGCTTCTAAGTGTTGTTGGAAAGTTTCTTGCTGATATGATTTTGCAGAGACTGACTGTGCTTGCTCGTAAAATCTACCCTGAATCTCAACAAGGATACCGAGAAGGTCGTGGTACCATTGACGGAATATTTACCGTGCGACAAGTCATGGAAAAAAGCAGAGAACAACACCGTAATTTGTACATCGCTTTCATAGACTTTACCAAAGCTTTTGACACCGTAAATCGTCAATTGCTTTTTTCAATCTTGGAAAAGATCGGCTGTCCACCGAAGCTGTTAAAACTGATTAAACTTTTATACACCAACGTCAATGCTCGTTTAATTGTCGATGGTGTCCTCTCAAAGCTTTTTGAATACACTAGCGGCGTGAAGCAGGGCTGTAAACTTGCACCGACTCTGTTTGGAATATACGCAGCTGTTCTACTTCTCGTTGCTTTTAAAGAAATCAAACACAGTCGTTCGATCTTGATAAGGTTCCGAACAGATGGAAAATTTTTCGACTTGAGACGCTTAAAAGCCAGCTCAAAAGTCATGTACGAATTCATTCGAGAGGCTCAATATGCAGACGATATTGCATTGATGAGCGATTCTCCTGAAGGTTTACAAGAACTCCTTGATGCTTACAATGCGGCAGCCAAACGATTTGGACTACGCATCAACGCTGGAAAAACCGAAGTACTATGTATGGGTCCGGAAGTGATCTTCTTTGTCGACGAAATACCCCTGAAAAATGTTGATCGTTTCAAGTATCTTGGTAGCTTTGTTTCAAAAGATTGTAAACTGCAAGTCGAGCTTACTTCTCGTATCCAAGCTACATCAAGTGCGTTTGGTAGGCTTAGACATCGAGTATTCGATAACCACGATCTGACGATCACCACTAAAATCGCAGTATACAAACAATGTTTACTACCGATTCTGTTGTACGGAAGTGAGACGTGGACTCTATATTCATACGAAATTCGACAACTTCGTACCTTCCAGCAACGCCACCTTCGCTCAATTATGCGAATCAAATGGGACGACTACGTAAGCAATGAACAAGTTTTGAATAGAGCTAACATCGATGACATTGAAATTTTAATTGCAAAGAGTCGTTTACGATGGCTTGGCCACGTCGGCCGTATGGATGATGCTAGAGCAGCTAAGATGATATTGTTCGGTGAACTTGAACATGGCTCACGCTCAGTTGGACGACCAAAACTTAGATACAAAGATAACTGTAAACAGCTCTTGAAGAGAATTGATTTACTTGATTGGAATATTGTTGCAAAGAACCGTTCGTTGTGGCGTTCGAAAATTCAGGCTGTTTGTGAAAGCTTGAATGTTCTACGAACTGATAGATATCGAAGAAGAAAAGAAAGAAGAAAAAGATAGAATATATATTTTTAATGTTTTTCTCGAATGAATCTGTTGTTAATTATTTACGCTAGTTTATGCTCGCTTACGAGCAAAGGCTATTATTATTATTGAAACTTTCATTACATGCATTAATTTTTATATTTTAGTGGTTGGACTTCTTAACATTAATTTGCCAAAAGCAATCCACACTGATATTGGCCCAGTTTTCTCAAGCTGTATCTTCTGTTATTCCCACACAGACATGGTTTTGCTGTCTGGAAGAATTCTTTCAACATGAAGAAAATGGTTCTTCCAGTTACACGACACTTTCAAATTCAAGTACATGTGGTCCCTTTTCAGAGGCAGTGCCTTCGTTTTCTAAGAACAGTTTGGTTGTCTAAAATTACAAATTGTGAAAGGATGTTGAATGAAAGAATGATTGAATGAATGAATCGTCTGATACAATGGCTACTCTTGGGTGCCTAATAGAAGTGGGGGTTGGAATAAATGGGGGGTGGACCAAAAATGACCAAAAATGTAATAGACGGGGGGTCTGGTCAAAAAGTATAAAAAAAGAAACCAAGAATCAAAAAATGAAGTCAATAATCGACCTAAACAAAAGAATGCATGTGTGATAAGCGTGATTTTCATATTTTAATAAAGATATTTTCTTGCTCGCCAAAGTACCTCATCAAAAAATTGTCATGGGTGGGAGATTACTTAAAAATTAATTCCATCTCGGAAATGGGATAAATTTCACACACCCTGCTAGTCTTTCCGGGTATCGAGTGTACGATCGGCACGTTCCCCAAACGCATTTCTTCACCATACTTGCAGTGTTGTTGGCACTTTCACTTTCCCCGATATGGACTGCGTGCCTCGAAAAATGGCGGATGGCTTGACCGGAGGGAGGTGTGTCTGAATAACACGCGCTGCCTGGCTGCGCTGCCTGGCTGCGCTGCCAGGGGTTAACTATATCATTGATTCTCCTTTTCTTGAAGCCAACGTGCTTAAATCCTCAAAGTAAAAAATTAACTCCAGGCTATGAATGAAAGCAATCATAACAAGATACAAACCGAATACAAACGAAAGTAATTCCATATAAACAAACAAATACGTAAAATCAGATAAGAATAATTACATCTGCACATCTGTCTTTTGCTGCCACTACTTTGTGAAAACTGTAGGCAAATTTTTTTTAATGTGAATGTTCTCACCTTGTGAACCCCACTCCCCCGTTTGCTTTTGTTCGTTTTTAGGATACCCCTCCCCATCATGGCAAACGTAATAAATGGATGGCCCCAAGAACTGTTCAGAATCTTAGTGTATATTGAATTATATATTTTTTTCCATGATACGAATGAAAACGATTACCAAAAAGAGCATAACAAAACAAAGTACGCTCTTAATTATTTTATGATTTGCCTGTGTCATCAAACCTGTTGACCCGTCCCCAATAATCAAGCATAGTCAATTTTGATGACCCCCTCCACCCTTGATTACGTAATATGTGAATGATCCCATACCTCAGAGAAATAAATGACAAAGACGAGGCTAACATCTGGAGATGATTACGAAAAGTGATTTAAATGAGGAGGACGAGCTTGAAAAGATTAGTACAAATCGTTGATATATAAACCAATGTTGCCATAAACATTGATTTCAATTTCCGTGACGAGATACCGGATGGTAACAAGAAAGAGAAAACGCATATTCTAGCTGAGCCCTTCAAAAGCCAACAAATAAAACACTTTTCCAAGCACAGCATCTTTCACAACAAAAGCTGTCAACCAAGTGTAAAGTGATGAAATAGCTGACCTCTATGAACTGAGCTATCAGCACCTTACCTTAACCGTTCCCAGTTTTATGATTGAGAGTTGACAACATAACTTTCCTTCGAGTTCTACTTCCAATCCGTTTTAAGCCCCGGATGATCATGCTCCAAAAAAAACTGTCTTGAAGATGAAGTACAGTAAATTCCAAATGAAGTGGCAATAAACCAGGTGACTCCAAATATCTTGAAAAGTGTTCCACCACCAAAATAATTACTAGTTTTCAGGTTGAAACAAATAGAATTTTTTCCCTTTGAACAAAACACCAAAAATAAAATAGAAGTGTGACTGCTTTATTTTATCCTAAATACAGTAGGCCATAGTCTTCCATACTGAACAAGCTATACAATAATCTGAAAGGTCTTGAACATCTACTCTCCACACAATAAACTATGTTTGTTTTGTTGACTGGTTAAAGATTTAAACTATACTCCATCATATTTGTCCTGTTAAGAAACAAATACTAAAGTCCAAAAACCTTGGTTGCATTAAGAAAACAGTGTGCTACAACATCCAAGTACAACCCGTTTCTGACTTCCGTTAGTGTTTTTAGTACACTCCCCAAATGAACTGAAGACATGAAATTAGCTCCATCCAGTACATAGCCATACGGAGCATTAGACTCAATCAAAAGTCGATCACTTGGAACTTCTCTTATTCCTGCAAGCCTAGCATCTCCATATGTGAGAATTGCACTTGAAAAGCTGAAATAACAGTTGCGATAAGCAGCTGTCCAATTTCTTACTTCATTTTTACCTCCATGAAAATCATGTAAAACAAGCACCCTAGACCGTGGATACTCATCCAACACAACTTCAAGTAACCTACCATAGCTCTCAGCATCACTTATTGATGATGGATTGTCCAAATGTAAAATTATTGGTCTTCCTCTTAAAGGTAATTGAAATGCCCGTCTAAGCACCACCTCTTGCAGTGGCCAAAGGTCTCTAGGACATGTAAAATCTAGCCCAACATCACCACAAGCAACTACTGAATCTTTCTGAAGAGCCAATTCTAACCAATGCCAATGTTCATCGAGCATACTAACACTTTTCCTAGGGTGAATTCCAACTGCTGACTTCCAACCTTTATTCCCGATGAAATCTGTTGGGTACAGTTCTGGATCTGAAAAAATAGCAAGTCCACCAGTAACTTTTACAGGTATTTGTGGACTGCCAGACTCACACATCACCTCTTCAACCATGGCTGATGACACTGTACCAAACAGCTGTGCTCTACACCAGTCCAAATGAAAATGTGTGTCGAGTACCCGTGCTATTTCAAAGTTTTCATCTGTCCCAATGGTACCCTTTGACCCAGCAGATGTATCACTCGTTGGCAAAAGATCCTGTGACTTGCACGTAGTTGTGTTGCTACCAACACTTTCTTTCATCACATAAGCTTGTTGGTCATATAATCTGGAGGATATTGTTGAGGGGCTACTAACTTGGAAATTATAACTTTGATGTGACTGGTTATCAGCTTGTCCATATGACTGGCTTTCAATACTTTCATTTTTCTCATCTTCAACACTTTCATACATGAGGCAAGCCCCCTTTATCCATTTATGCTGTGTAGGAAGAGGTTCCATATTGTCAAGAAAAAATCTGCGTCCGATTTTTGGTTCTAAATCATGAAATTCAAGCAAATCTTCAGGAGTTAACTTCCCAATAACAAATGCCAATACTCTCCAATGTAGCATTACTGCTGGGGCTGACAATGGCTTAACTGAAAAGGCATCAGTAAATATCCATCCAATGTATTTAGAAAAAACCTGCATTGCATATATATGCTCCTGACGCATATAAACACGTTTTGGAAGGCTACAGCTTTGATCTGCGTAATGCATCAACTTTTCCAATGACTCAGATCCTACTAGTCGTTTACTAAGCCAAGTCATGCAGTTTAATCTTGCCTGTAACAAACTGCTGTCTGCCAACTCCTCACTACTGTAACGATCCCCTAGGCATTTGGGGAGATGACAATGAACTACATGATCCCTCATACGCTTTTTTCTAAGAGAACATTGTACCACCGGACACATTTGCCCAGCATAAGGCTGTTTTGCGCTTTTTGCTACACATTCCTTTCCTTCTAGCTTTATAGAGCTTTCTTCATCTAAAGTATTTACTTCTACCATAGTGTTGATGTCTCCTTTCCCACTACATTGGATCTTAGAACCCAGTGGCTCTGTGTTAGCTCCTGAAAGATGGCCCTGTTTTTTATGAAATTTTTTCCTTTTCTTGCTCTTTCTGGTATTCGCTTCTCTTTTTTTTGAGTTTTTGCGCAACCTTTTTTCATTTAAAAAACTTCCACCAAAAGTTGCTTGGGAAGGTGGTTTTGAAACCCAGCCTGACCAATTTGTTCCTTCCGAAGACCAACCGGCTTTGTGAAGTAATCTGTTTCTTTCAAATGTTTCCAAATTTCTTCCAAGATCTTCACCTTTATTGTTTAACATGGTATCATTACCATTACTCATCCTTCCTAATCCAACATTCAAGTCCTGCAACATTGCTAAGCCAACCAAAGTACTGGTATCACTTCTTCTTCCTGTCAGTTCTTTTGTTCCTTTTACACCCCCAGATAAAAGGTCTGCTGATTGCTTCCGTAACATGATATCTCTTGTCATATTGGGTAAGCTATACCCACTGGCCATCTACAAGAAAAGAAAAAAAATCGATACTTAAAGAAACCGATCTTTTAATGCACGAAAATCCTACAAATGAATAATGGGTAGTTAATACCTTTATGTCTAATGTTAAGTAAAAGAATAAGTTGCAGGCAAAAACAAATGAAATACTCTATTTTAACAGGCAGAGGTCTCTTCGTATTTCTCAAAATTCGAGAACACGTGGTTTACAATTGTGACATGGTGATGTTTTCCAGAATTACTCAAATGACTTTTAATACTAGTTCAAAGGAGTCTAATTTTTACTATTTAATAATGGAACCTTCTTAGATGCAAAACCTCTTGGTCGCTCTTGGTCGTGGAGTTAAATGAGCAACATGAACACATAAAATCAATACTACATCCTCTCAAATATGACAAACACTGACGAATCATATCCCTGGAACTAGAAATGGCCAAATTCTAACTTGGCCAACATGGAGGTAAACAAAATATTGATGTTTCCTGTGTTAAAGAAATAGGCTAAGGGCAAACAGGAACTCTGGCCGCTTCAAGAAAGTTTGACTGTTGGTAATATGAATGTTATACATCCCTTGTTGCAGGGGGGAAAATCATCATCAAACTTGCTCAAATTTTTTAGGATTAAGAAGCATACAAGGCACAATAACACTAAGTGTATGACACTGTGAAAAATGGGGGGAAATGAAGAACATAAAGCAGAGAGACGAGTTAACCTTAGACTTAAAATTTTTAAGTCATATGGTGTAGGAAAGCACTCAGAACCCAAAGAGGTCAGGCGCAAGGTAATCTCAATCACAATACAAAGAACCACCCAACATACTGGCAGATTTGCCAATGGAGTGAATATAGGAACCCCAAGAAAGATCTGCAGAAAATGTCAAACGAAGCATCCTCATTGAAGAGCATTCCTCAAGAGGGGAAGCAAACTCATCAGAGTTAACATCAGAATGATATTCCACAAACATTGGTGAGAAATAAGGCCTAAGGTTTCTACTGAACAACAACAGCTGCGTTTTAGCCACGTTGAAAGAAAACCATCCACTTCCACCCCCATTCCCTAACACCCTGAAGGTCAGATCCTAAACGATCCTCAAATTTGACTTGTTCTCGTCGAGCTGCCTTGCAATCAATGCCAGAGTAATGGGTATTGTCATCAGTCATAGGTGTGAACCAAGGATAGAAAGTTGAACACCAGCTTTAATAGAATACTCATTAGATGTAATCGCACCCAATATGACAAGCATTTTGCTATCTGTGATCATGGACTGAAACATCCAAAAGACCTTTCCCAAATACCATAATCAGAAAGGCTAACAAACTGGCAAGTATACCACACTCGGCCAAAATGCCTTGGTAATCGCAAGGGCTACAGACTTATCCATAAACCTATAGATACGTTCCGTGATTACAGTCAAAAGGTCACCAGTGGAGCGGGGTCCTCTCAACCCATACTGAACATCAACAACGAGACCTAGATTCTGCAAAAATCCAAGCGCATTGTTTAAAAAATTGTTCAACATACTTACCAACAACAAAAAGAAGACCAAAAGACTTGCAGGTTGATGTTTACGAGGATCAGATGGATCAAATAACGAAAAACATAAAAAACTATTCCAAGAGGCCCGAAAACAGGACTATCTCCAAAGGTTAAAAAGTTTGGGCAGGAATAAAGACAGCTCAGAAGCACGCTCTTTCAAAACAAACTACAGATATCAATTTTGGACCACGAGCTTCAGACTAATCAAGCCCATAATATTTGCAACAGATGGCAATGTCCAAAAACTGATCAGTTTGCGGAGAGAATTATGGTAAAGAAAGACCAATGTCATTTTGAGCGGAATTGATCGAAAACCGTCAAAGGGAGGAATAACCAAATTGCCACACCAGAATTCAAAACACTATTGTTAATCTTCCAGTAATTTCGACTTTCAAATTTTTGAGTTGAAATAGATTTCCAAACTCGCTCAGCATGGGGAGATTCAGCATTAGAAGTCACCCTTTTACAACCAATGCTTGGCCGTCTGAAAGAAACACGAGATTCACCAGCTCCATCATGTTGAAGCTGAACTTTTAAAAGATTGCGAGGAGCAATCTTTTTAAAGCTTTATGGTCTTACTATTTGAGAAATAAAAAAGTTGAATGTACACATTAACAGATGTGCCAGTAAAAAATTATGATCTTAAAAAGCTTAACTAATGTAACACTTTAAATTAAAAAGGGGCATGTTTAAAACCCATAAGCAATATTATGAAAATTTGTTTACAATCAATACTTGACAAGCTATACTTTGTTTTTATGCTAGAAATATCTGATCCTTACAAGATACATATACATTGTAAAATGATGTATGGTAATGGTGGGCAATTTCGGCGAACAGCAAACCGTGGTCTATGTTCTGACCAGGGTTTTTTTCCTTTGCCTGACAGTATTTTTGCACAAGCATGTCACCATTACAAAGAGTATATGCAACTCTTCATGCTTTCATTTAGGTATGGTATCAAAACATTTTATCACAGACCACTATGCTCATTTCGTGCAAAATTATTTTGAAAGCAACTATTTAATTTGATTGCTTTGTTTGTGCCAATCTACTTTGATCTTCAAAAACACGCAAACCACTATTTATTAGACTGTCTCTGATTCTTCAAAAGGCTACTTTAACGAGCCACTGAAAATGTCAGGACGGGCTGTTTAAGGTTTTAATGCATGCGGGGTCGTAAGAGCATGAAAATGAGAATAAGCTATGTGAGATTTCCAATCAAAGTTTTTGCACCGGCAAACAAGTTTGCATTGTGAGATACACTACATATTTAATCCAATTTTGTAAAGATGGAGAAAAGAAGTGGAAACTCGAAAGGAAAAATAAAGAAAAGCAGAGTTTGTTGTGCTGTTGGTGGCTGCAGCAAAAACAAAGTTGATCCAGAAATCAGCTTTCATCGTTTCCCGGCCGACTAAGAGCGACGAGTTTGTAGCTCCAAAAATTTCCTAGTATTCATTACGTTTTACTCCTAACTACCAGTTTCCTTTTGTGTTCAAGTATCTTATTTGCTAAACTAAAATGATTTCCAATTTCAATTTTACTATACCTATACCTATGTTTGTAGAGTACTTATCAGAGGTTAAGATCTCATAAATAAGGCATCGGTAAACCTGACCATGAATTGATTCATCCGTAGAATGCACTTCACGTCATCCATGATTTCCGGGTTTGTAAACCCGATAACATGGCTGACTTGGGGAATCAAATGAATACTATTGGAAATTCCTAATCCACCATGACGGCTGTAAAGACCACTAGCAAGGCCAAGAGAGTGCTAAGCAAAATATGTTTCAAACCAGTGTGGACACTTGCGAAGCCAGTGTGCCTTACCACAGCTGTTGTGAAGCCTTAGGGTGTCAGCCTAGGCCCATTTTGTAATTGCATCACGCATTTTCATCAATAAATACAGCCAGAAAGTAGATTTTGAAAAAAAAGATAAAATCATTAAATCTGTCTGATCAATTATGTTATTACGTATTATGTATATTCAATAACTGTTTGAGGTTTAGATATATGAATACACAAAAATTAGTCCAAGTCATTCTAGATCTTCATTCAGTAGAATTCTAGGCAAAATAAAACACCCCCTTTGTACTAATGCTTCTTTAAAATTTTCAATCTACTTTCAAAACACTTTCTTTAGGAAACACTATGAAACTAATTAAAGAGACATACCTACAGATAAAGACAGCTCTAAATCTATTAAAATGTATACTTCTATTATTTAGATTACTGGGGGAATGTTATTTCAGTTCTTTTCTCCCTTTGCGCATTTAAACAGGGAAAGTTCTGCGATCTGGAAGTTTTTCTTGTTGATCACCTTTGCCTCCCTGTTTTCAATCGAAAGCAACACAAGGTTATCAGGTCTTCCTTGGCTTACTGCTGATCTATATTAGGTCCTAGTAAGTTTCAGTTTAAAAAAGCTCAGTTACTGGTATCGTCATGATGAGCCGATTCGTTTTATAAAGCTCGGTAAATGATAAACTAATCCTACTCGCATGCATCAAATTTACAATATCAATTACACTGGTCAACAGCACTTTTGTTGCCAGATAGTTTAATATCATTTACGGTACAGTTTGGGGCGCTGAACACGAATCTGGGCTTAGGCCCAGTTTTTTTAAAATTTAATTTTCAAAATTTTTTAAATATGGTTTCGTATTGCTGATCAACTAGGTTGATTTCGTGTAAAAACATGCAGGTACAGGGATTCCAGGGTGTCTCAGTTGTTAATCAAGCATTCTGTGTTATACTGTTACTACAACGGAGGGACTTTGATGCAAAAGATGTCAATTCACTTTCAATACCTGGGCTATTCATTACGTAATTTCATAAAATCATAATATTTGTGAATTACATAATTTCATGATCAGAACAAAGATTCTCACATGTAGTCTCTCTTTGTTCCACACTTGAGTCTCTATTGGCTTTTGTTTAATCAGACTTTAGCCGCTGTCTATTTGCTCTTAAACAAGACAAGAAAGGATTAGGCCTGCTCGAGAAATGAAGCTACTGATAATGCCTTGTTCATTTCTTAAACAAAGTTATTCAGATTCGGTTGTGTTGTCATTCTTAGCCGCTCATCTCGAAGATAGTGTAATACTTAACTACTCTGTGCAAAACATATTATTCTCAACAAAATGCCCCCTCGAAGAGGATGTAAAAACAATCCTGATAGCTTTTGCTACATTTGTGGAAAATTCATTTTTAAATCACAACGCAAGCCACTAAGTCAAGCTGTATGCAGTGCTTATAGTGATTATTTTGAGTGTGCAGTTGGTGATCAGGATAAGCAATGGGCACCTCACAGCTGTTGTACATCTTGTTATGTGACATTACTTGCTTGGAAACGAGGTGAGGATAGAAAAATGTCATTCGCTGTGCCTGCTGTATGGCGGGAACCAGTTGACCATGTGTCTGATTGCTACTTTTGTTTAACGCAAGTTCAAGGCTATTCCCGAAAATCGGAGCTTACTGTACAGCATCCAAATGTTACATCTGTACACCTGCCAGTACCACACGGTGTCGAGCTTCCAGTTCCATCATCTACACAAGAACGGACCGACTCATCTACTGGCAGCGACGAGCCTTCAACAAGTTACAGTGACGGATCCAGTCCATACAAACCATCAACAGCTGAGCCGCATCTCGTTACTCAAGCCGAGCTCAACGATTTAGCCAGGGATCTGGCGCTTTCCAAACAGCGTGCTGAAGTACTAGCGTCACGTTTGAAGGAGTGGAATCTTCTTGGTCCAGATGCCCGGATCTCTTCATTTCGAAGTAGGATTACACCATTCTCCAGTTTCTTTACAAAGACTGGTTTACTCTGTCACTGTACTGATGTTCAGGGATTGTTTCGTACACTTGAACTGCATCACGATCCTACAGAATGGAGGCTATTCATAGATGCATCTGTAGTAAGTCTTAAAGCTGTCCTCCTGCATAATGGTAATGAACAACCACCAATTCCAGTTGCACATGCAGTTGGTATGAAAGAAACATACCAAGCTATGGAGGAGGATTTAAGTGCCATAAAATATGAAGAATACCGGTGGAAGATATGTGGTGATCTTAAAGTTCTTGGCTTGCTCTTAGGATTACAAGGTGGTTACACCAAACATTCTTGTTTTTTGTGCCTATGGGACAGCAGAGCAGATGAAAAGCACTATAGACAGAAAGTATGGCCGAGACGATCAAGCTTCATACCAGGTGAGCACAACGTACAGCACCCTCCTCTGGTTGATCAACAAAATATACTTCTACCTCCACTGCACATAAAGCTCGGCCTGATGAAGCAGTTTGTACGGGCAATGGATAAAAGCGGAGAAGCATTCATCTTCTTGCAGCAAAAATTCCCCCGAATTAGCGATGCAAAACTCAAAGCTGGCATATTTGTTGGACCTCAAATCCGACAGCTACTTAGGGATGACAAATTCCACAATATTCTCAGGGACAAAGAACTACAGGCCTGGACTGCTTTAAAGTCTGTTGTGGAGAACTTTCTTGGAAACAAGCGCGCAAGTAACTACCAGGAAGTAATTTCTAATCTGTTGCTCAGCTTCAAGGAAATGGGGTGCAGAATGTCGGTGAAAGTCCACTATCTTCACTCCCATCTCGACTTCTTTCCAGATAACCTCGGAGCTGTAAGTGACGAGCATGGTGAACATTTTCATCAAATAATCTCAACGCTTGAGCACCGCTATCAAGGCCGATGGGACGAGTCCATGCTTGGAGACTATTGCTGGTTCTTAAAACGAGACACAACTGTTGCACACAACAGAGCGACTCGAACATTTTTCGAATTGTGAACTTTTTATTCTGGCTCCTCCTTTATATTGTTTGGACAACGATTTGAAGTACGAATTCAGTATTAAACTTTATTAAAATTGATGTTTACGTTGTATTGCATTTTTTGTTTGAGTTATATTGAAAATGTGATCTTAAGTATCCAATATTACCATTCAGGGTGAAGAGCTTTGTGTGAAGAAGACTGTACTTACCTTGACTTGAATTGCTTTCAAAGGGAATAGTATTTTTTGTAATATTTATTGGTCGCTATGCAATATCTAATTTTCAAATGTCTCACTTGTATGCAGATAGCTCAATAAAAATGGTATTAGATTGATAGACTTTTGGTATTTGTTGAATCAACTTTTGTATTTTTGAAAAAAAGTTCACTCCAAGGGAATTTGTGGTTTTCATGGGAATTTTCTAAAAACAACTTACGTGCTAGAGAAAAACGGATTTCATATTTGGAATCAGAATGTGAAACTTGGTTAGAAATGTACAATTTGGTTCCGGTAACAGAGAAAAAATATTATTTTGTTGCGCTTAGTTTTAAATCTTCGGTGAAATGCTTTTGGTACTTATCAGTTACTTTTCTTGCCAAAACTGATAGGTCAGCAAAGTCTTATTGCACCAAAGCTTTTGGATATCGAAAAGTGACAAGACTCGTCACCAAATTTTGCCCTTAAAATCTAATTCGATGGTCTTGTAAAAACTCGCACTTCAAAGGGTTATTCGCTGTAATCGAGACATTTATCCAGGTACTATTCATCAAAGAAACGTTTGGCTCTTGGGGTTCCTTTTTGAGTGAAGATGAGCGAATCCATGATTTTGCCAAACCTGTCAGCCCGAGTCCAAGGAGACTCGAAGAATTTACAATCTGGAAACGGTCTGGCAGCTGAGAAGCCTTGATGCAACAGGAAGATCCAGCTTGGTGAACTACAGCTTTCAAGTTGTAGTGTTAATTGCATATACGTTTCTTTCCGATATTTTAACAACAAAATGAATTAATAACTATCCAATTTCTCTGTGAAAATGTTGGCGTCATCTCTCTCCTTTTCCTTCCGTCAAGACTTTGCGAGTTAAAATATTCAAGATACGGGGGTGGGGTGGGGGATCCATCTCTTACTGCACGAGCGGCGTCAACCCTTTAAGTCCACCAAGTTTTAACTTACCTTTTGAGAGTGAGAGATCCGGGATTAGCGCACCATCGCAGCTCCTTACACCCAGACAAAGGCTGTACAAAGGAATTGAAAATTTCGTTGTTTAAACCAAACGATCCTTTATTTCCAACTACTGACTCCACAGCAGCATTATTCACGAGGCTCAGGGTTCAACGAGCTTGCTTCCTGAATCAAGCTTTGCACACCTGCATGACCTCCAATTTGAACACTAGCTACATTATAGCCTTGCCCCTTTATCGTTCTGAACTTCATTCAAACAATTGCAATTAACATTTTCGCAGCAGAGGCTACTCCGTTTCTTATCAGGACTATTTACCTTCACAAAACTCAATAACCTCAATCAACGTGCTATTATCCCCCTCACTCTGTATCCATAGTACGAAAACGCCAAGTGATTAAGTCCAAAAATATCACCCTTTAAATCTCAGAAAATCGACCAAAATGAGAACACTAATCCTCTTAAAAAGAGAATTTATCACTGCATTTGCAAGGAGCTCTAACAATTTTTTCTGGATAGCAAACCTAAGGTGCTTTGTAGCCCTGACAGGGAGAGGGTAAGGGGTGTTGTGAAAGACCTTTTTAAAGCACTTTATCGTATTCTGCTAATAACGCAACTGGCCCTAGTTTGTTCGACATATTACATCCTTGAATTCTTCTCTCTGTCCTCTGATGCCAGAGTGAATATGATGGTTACAGTATGATTATGAATTTTCACCTCAATAGACGAGTTTAATCAAAGCTTACGTTTGTTCTTTTCAAATAGAGCTCATGGGCAAAGATAAACAGATTTGCTGTCCGAGCAGCCACTGCAACTGACCAAATATGCCGGCAAGGCTTGACTTAGTCTTGCCCAATGGATAACGTCTTTAGTCTGTCGAGGGAGGAGACTTGGTAATGCAAAAGCCAGTTATCCTTAATATCTCTGCATGAAGTTCTATGGAAATGGCTATGGAAAGGTATCACCACACCGGCTCTAGCGTCGCCCAGTTCAACATGGTTTGCACCCTTAGATTAGCAGAATGGAATGTTAGGACTATACTGGACAGAATACGCTAAGGGAGACCAGAGCAACAAACTGCTCTTGTGCCCAAAGAAGTAGAGAGATATGGCATTGACATTGCAGCCATACGAGACTACCAGACTACCTTAGCACAATCCGATAGCTTAGTTGACTGTGGGTATACATTTCCGGAGTGGCAGAGGCAAGTAGGAGAAAAGAGAGGCTGCATTAGGGTTTGCTATCACGAGCAGCATAGCACAAAAATAGAACATGACCCATCTCCTGTGAGTGATCGAATTATGACACTCCGTCTCCCTCTGCAGAAAGATGCTTACCTAACAGTGATCAGTGCCTGTGCTCCAAACATGACCAACCCTGAGGACTATTACAATCCGAAAAGAGATGTGCTAAGACAAATACCATAAAAATGACAAAGAAGAATAAAGCAGCTGGCAGTGTCGAATTCCAACGGAAACGTGAAAGTCGGTGGCCCAAAATTGCAGAAGCTCTTTGATTCGATTAAAGACATATGGGAAAAAGAGGAAATGCCGCAAGTCTGAAGGCCGCAAATATCATAACGATATTTAAGAAAGGAGATTGCAAGGGCTATGAAAACTATCGTGGGATATCTCTCCTGTCCACACCGGTAGGATTATGGCCCGTTTACTATCCAACAAACTAAATAAAGAAATATGGCCAAACATACTGTCCAGGACTGTGTGGGTTCCGCGAAGGAAGGAGCACCATGGATATGCTTTTCAGCCCTCGCCAAATTCAGAAAAAGTCCCAGAACTAAAATATGCCATTATATACCGTATGTATCGACTTTCCTAGAGCCTTTCAAACGGTATTAAGAGAGCGACTATGGGCAGTGCGAAAGAAGGTTGGTGGCACCAAAAATATTGTGAACCTGGTAAGCACCCCCAAATGGTTCAAGGAACGGCAGGCTCCAACAAATCTATAGTTACAAACGGTGTCAAGCAGAGCTGTGTGCTGACTCCTACAGCTTGAAGTTGCTTTTAGATATGATAGAGAAGGAGTATACATTCAAATAAGGCACGATGCTTACCTTTTCAAGGTCACTTATTTCAAATCCAGGGCATGCAAGACCAGATACCCTGTCATGGAGATACTGTTTGGAGATAACAGTGCTTTGGTTGCCCACCCTAAAGTATAAAGGAAACTGGTTATATCTAACAATTTGTGAAGCTGCTGAGTCCACCACCAGTATCGGAGGAAATTACTATCAACAAAGAATCCATAGTACAGTGAAAAATTTTAGGTACTTGGGAAGCAGTTTCGAGTAATGCAAAAATAGAAAAAGAACTTCAACATAGAACTGGAAATACCAGTACAGCTTTTGATAAACTTCAGGATCGTCTGTCTCAGTCGGGGTTAAGTGCAAAGTATGCAGTGTTGTGGAAGTGTAAACTTTGCTGTAAGCAGGAAAAACCTGGTCCCTGTATTGGACAAAGGTTAACAATTACATGCATATATGTGACAGCTTAGAACAATCTAGAAGATCACCTGGAAAGACAAAGTAACAAATAAAGGAGTTCTTTAACGTGCGGCCCTTCCATCAATGACACACCTTAGATGGTTTTGTTATGTACACAAGATGGTAAAGTTGTCGATTCCACTGGTTGTTTTCTTCATCAGAAGCTTTCACTGATTTCCACCTACTCTTTACAGCTACTGCTTTGATGACGAATTTTCCTATTGTCTTATCTTCTCTAGTAAGTCGGGCCCTGTACCAAAAATATTCCAATGACATCCTAGCTAATCAAATGAAAACTGTCAACTCGCTAACTTCTAATTAAAATTTGAGTACTAATTTGAGTACCAAAAGTTCCTTGAGCTTCCAAATTTTTAAAACAAAGTTTTTCAAGCTTTTTCAACGGTTAGGTATTATTCCAGTACCTTTTGAGTAAGAAGAATCATCAATTAGTAAAAATAAAGCGAAACTATTTTAGGGATTTATCTTATTAGATTAAATGGTCTCTTAAGTTATATTTCCCCAAATATTAAAGTTTTTTAATTTCTGAATATTGAGTTCCATCCTGAAAGCAACGAATTTATTACGATGTAATTTGGCAGCAGGGTTGTGTCGTAAAGGTAATCACAGTTAACTACATCATCGACCAGAGGTACTAAAATTGAAACAAAACGCATGAAATATTTATTTTAACGGGGCAGGGCTAAAAAAGAATCGAGTTCCAACAAGAATAGCGATGAAACTGATAAAACAGATGACATCGACGATTTCCATTTCTCCCCATTTTCTTAGCCTGGTGCCATTCTGCATCCCCGGGAAGGTTTAAAATCTTTGAACCAGCCTGTTTCTGCCTGGGACATGGCTAGAAAATGGTATGTTTCATTATTTATTGAAAGAAAAATAAACAGAAATCTATATTGAAAGGCCCATACAATGGGGCCTTGGCAGACAAAAATGGGCTGGTCAACGGCTTGAAAACTTGACCGTTTAAGCCAAAAATGTTTTTGAAGGACATCTGAATGCAAATTTATTAAACGGGGTGAAATGGAACGTACTCCAATATGATAACGTGAAACAAACAAAATAAACCACCAAAAATTATATCTTAAAATTAACTATTTAAATATAATTACAAGTTAACTACCCTTTATACAAAGACGGGGAATAGGGTTTTAACCAACACAAACATCTTCGGCTTAACAGTTATGTTGATCGTGTTACATTGTGCTTTCGATAAATGTTAACATGAAGGATGTGGCTGTAACTGCCCAGACCAAAAAAAGAACTGAGATCTGAGAACCCTTTCATATAAGTTCAAAAGTTCTTTTTACGTTTTGTATGTGTCAATTTACAAAACTCTTGCGTGTTATTATTTCACTCCTTTATTTTGTCCGAATTCTTAACCTAATATATATATATATATATATATATGCCTGACGATCGAAATATCGTGAAACTATTAGTTGCAATCACAGTTCTTATTTTTCGTGTTTTACCTTATGTATATACACATATCCATATATATGTCGGCACTGCATAACAATAATCCAGGAATCAATACGAATGGTTTGGTCTTTTACTTTCCAACAATTACAAAGTTTTTTACATGTGTAAAACTTGGTCTCCTGCACCATATCTGGCATATTCTCTTCTGTTTAAATGCTACATTCGAATGATTGTGTGTTTAATGTTATCAGCCACTACCCATACTATTGGATTTCAGTAAATTGTAAAGCTTGTTGAAAGTAATGTAAAATTTAAAATTGTATGTTTTAATACTGTGGTGATCACCTGGACTCGTTCGTTCTAAATGAACAGACCATTACACCTTTGATTCAACTGAAGACTGAAAAACAGTGAATCAGCACAGGCTGAATTCAGTCTGAGGACAAACAAGAATAATTTAAAGATTTCATTGGCACGAATTTTTAAAGATATTTCGGAATAATTTCTCATGTGGATGCAACAAAAAAGTAAAAATTTTGGGACCCTCTTTATTTTTTGTCGTTATCCAGAAACAAATGATCATGAGATCTAGCCTTCATGTGAATTTTCCAATATTTTTTTTCTTGAAAATATTCCTTTGACTAAGACCAAGTTGCTGTCATTAATTACATTAATCTGAAAATTTCAGATGGTAAAGATAATAAAAATTAAATTCTCTAAGGGTTTGAGAAGGAATTTTAAGTCTCTTCATTGTTTTTTTAACAGTCTTTCCTGTTCTCTCCAAATCCAATTAAATCTGGATGATGATGACGTACCTCCTCCTCCTCATCATCATATTCGGTTTAATGTCCGTTTTACATGCTAGCATGTGTTGGGCGCTTTCTTGAAATTGACTTCCAAGTTATCCTATCATTCACCAAGTCTCTGCTGACACCTTTTTCTTTAAGATCCATCCTTATCACTTCCTCCCATGTTTTCTTCGGTCTTCCTCTGCCAGTGGTTCCCGTCACCTTGAATGTTCTGCGTCTACTTGCCCAAGCATTCTTGTTCATTCTCTCCACATGACCAAACCAACCAAGCCTCCTATTCTGCATACAGCTGCCAATACTGTCCAGATTCAATCTCCTTCTGAGATCATTAGAACTGAGCCTGTCCTTTAGACTTACGTTGCACATCCATCTTATCATTCTCATGTCATTTAGCTCCATGCGGCTGACATCTTCAGCTTTCACTGGCCAAGTTTCACTGCCATACACCATTGTGCTACGTACACATGCCTGGTAGACTCTACATTTGGTAGGTAATAGCAGAGCTCTGCTAGTTAACAATGGCATTAGCTCCCTGAACTTACTCCATCCACTGTTAACCCTTGCTGTTACACTTGCACCAGCTCCTCCCTCAGCTCCAAGGGTGTCACCAAGGTAGCAAAACCTCTGGACAACTTCAATTTCCTCACCCTCCAAATGCACTTTCCATAGGTCTAAGTCACAGGTTGCCTCTCCTTCTATGCACCTCTTGCAGCTAAAACAGTTAGTTTCTGTCAGTGTGCCCTTAATTCCACTGCACCGTTTATGTACCCAGTGCTTGCAAGTACCACAGTAGATTGAGTTGCTACAAACTCCCTTTCCACAGACTGAACAAGGAAACTTTCCTTTCTCCAATGGCTTTCCTAAATTGCGACCACTGACCATCACTTTTGTCTTTCCTATGTTCACTCTCAAACCTTTACCTTCCAAACCCTTCTTCCAAGTCTCTAACTTAGCAAGTAGACCATCGAATGTCTCACTGGAGAGAACCAGGTCATCTGCATATAGCAATTCCTCTGGGCAACCCTTTCAAAACTCTCTTGACAGTGGTTCCAAAACACAAATAAAAAGCAGTGGACTTAATGCAGATCTCTGATGAACTCCAACTCCCACACTAAAACTCTTAGTATAGGAACTGTTGACCCTTACCCGACTTTTAGCATTTCTGTACATTGCCTGAACAACCTTAATCAGTGATTCACTTAATCCTAGTTTCCGTAAAGCCCACCAAACAACTTCTCTTGGCACTCTGTCAAAGGCTTTTTCCAAATCCACAAAGGCAAAGTACAGCTTTTTGTTCTTCCAAAGGTACTTCTCTTGCATTTGTCTAAGGATAAAAATGGCATCAATAGTTCCTTGTCCAGGCATAAAACCAAATTGCATGTCATCGATGTTTATTTCACTTCTAATTTGTTTTTCCATAACTGTTTCAACAACTTTCAGGACTTGGTCCATTGGCCTTATTCCTCTGTAATTACCTCTTTCTAGAGCTTCTCGTTTTCCTTTGTAACAGTTGATAATTGAACTTATTTCCCAGTATTCAGGAATGACACCATCTCTTATGATCTGATTTGTTAGATCAGTGACCATCTCTATACCTCTTTCACCTGCAGCTTTGACCACCTCTGCCACAATTCCTGAAGGACTGGTTGCTTTGCCTTTCTTCATTTTCTTTACAGCTCCCCTCAGCATTTTTTTCTCAATGAAAATGGCTGGTCCAGATACTGTTTCCACCTCTCCAAGATTTTCTCTGTCGCATGAAAACTGTGTTCAACAATCTCTCATAATAGCACTTCCAGGCATTGTCCTTTTCAAGTTCACTTGTTGCAAGTTCTCCATCATTATTCCTGACATCCTGATTAGTCTTGATCATCTGCTTAGCTATCTTGAATACTTCATTCTTCTGGTCATTTCTATGCATTATGTCTGGAAACCTTCTTTTCTGGTCACCCATCTTTGCTTTGTAGATTGCTTGCCTAGCTGCTCTCTTGGCCTCCAGATAACTTTGTTAACTAGCCCCTTTTCCCATTGACTCCACAGCCTTCTCTTCTCTTTTACATAATTTTCAACAGAAGCAATCCACCACCATGTCACTCTATGATGTGGAGGCCCTTTTGTCCAGCCACAGACTTGGTCTGTGGCTTTCAAAAGTGTATCCTTGATCTTATCCCATTGCTTGCCCACACTTCCTAGGTCTTTTCCTGGGCTAGCACCCACAATTGCATTGACTTGATCTTCAAAGGCCTGCTTTACTTGTCCATCATTTAGTTTCCTCACCTTTCTCCTTGGGATATACTTTCTTTTCACTTTATAGACTTTCTTAATCCTGAAGTCACAAATCACTTGCTTATGCTGGGTCACAAATTCTTCACCAGGTATCACTTTTACATCTTGCAAATACTTCCTGTCTTTTGTCTTTACCAAAATGTAGTCCACTTGAGTCATAGCTGTCCCAGACTCATAGGTTACCAGATGGCTATTCCTTTTCTTAAAAATAGTATTTGCCACCAACATGTCCATGGCAAGTTCAAACTCTAGAATTCTTTCACCCTCCTTATTTCG
>RDPX01000432.1:343771-381244 GCA_003991215.1 Morbakka virulenta | reverse complement strand
AGTCTGTGGCTTTCAAAAGTGTATCCTTGATCTTCTCCCATTGCTCGTCTACACTTTGTAGGTCTTTTCCTGGACTAGCACCCACAATTCCATTCACTTGATCTTCAAAGGCCTGCTTTACTTGTCCATCATTTAGTTTCCTCACCTTTCTCCTTGGGATATACTTTCTTTTCACTTTATAGACTTTCTTAATCCTGAAGTCACAAATCACTTGCTTATGCTGGGTCACAAATTCTTCACCAGGTATCACTTTTACATCTTGCAAATACTTCCTGTCTTTTGTCTTTACCAAAATGTAGTCCACTTGAGTCATAGCTGTCCCAGACTCATAGGTTACCAGATGGCTATTCCTTTTCTTAAAAATAGTATTTGCCACCAACATGTCCATGGCAAGTTCAAACTCTAGAATTCTTTCACCCTCCTTATTTTGGTCACCATATCCATTTCCGCCATGGACTCCCTGAAACCCAGATGCTGTTCTTCCAACATAGCCATTTAGATCACCTGCAATAGCAACAACTTCTTTCTCTGCCAGCTTACCAGTGACTGCAATGAGACTGTCATATAATTCATTCTTGACCATTTTCACTCAAGCCACATTGTGGTGCATCCACTGATATTGCTGTGAAGATTGTCTCACCTATCATCAGTTTAATCAGCATAATTCGATCACTTATGTGTCTGACATCAATCAACTTGTCTATCCATTTCTCTGCCACAAGGATACCTACTCCACCTGTGCCTTTTCCATTACCAATCCGAAAGAGCTTGTATGTTGCCTTTTTCCCTTCTATCATTCTTACAGATTTTCCTCTCCATCGTGTTTCTTGGATGCAGCATAAATCAATGTGTCTTCGCTCAAGGAACTCTGCTACTTCACCAGATCTACCTCTCAAACTCCCCACATTCAGACTAGAGTCTGAAGCTCATCGTCACTTCTTTCGGTTGATGTAGTAGCTTGATAACGGTCTGATTTTGCCTACATTGAACAAAAGTCCTACCATGTGTGACACCTTTACTTAAATTAGTTCCAGTCTCGTTTATGCAGTTATGCATGATATCTTTGGATATCATTTCATGGTATGACGAGGCAGTGTTTTTATAGGCCAGATGCCCTTCCTGAAACCAACCCATTAAGGTAATGGGGACCAGTGTTTTTATTGAGACACCATCTCTAGGTGATTGCCATCCAATGCTGAAGAGTGCTTCAACTGCCCATGAGAGAAAGACTATTCCCTGCCAGTCCTCAAACTGGTATTTCATGCTTCATTGAGACCTATCACAAAGAAAACCCCACTGCATTGCTGGTCAAAAGTTGAATTGAAGACCTCAATCACTGAGAAAGACTTGATGTGATGTGGTGTGAAAACATTTCATTCTGTATTTGGAAGCAAAGATCAAAGAATTTTGATGTACAATGTAAATGTACCATCATAATGTAGTTGTTTCTTAAGACAGTAAGATTATTTGCTTCTTTCATCCAAGGTAATATGTAACATACACAAAACTATGTGTAAAGGCAGATGTTGTTTAAGCAATTGATGTTGATGTTGGGGCTGTCAAATTAAATAAAATACCTGAGTATCCATGAGTTAAAACTGGAGAACATGGTGAATACTTACCAAAAACAATTTACAAGTCTGGGGAAAACACTAAAATGCTGGAGTGCTGAGTACGTTCAAATCTACGATGAACTCATCACTTGGCCTAACCAGTTTTTCTTCAGTCCTTTTTTTCAGCCCATAAATGTAGTGGCTTTATGTCTTGTAAGGTTTTTACCCAAAAAATGTAGGATTAAAACAGGTTTTAAACATACTGACTGGCACATACATGCATTTACATTTCATTTATGACATTCATGAGATAAAAAATAATGCTAAAAAGCAAAGAAGTAAAGCATTGTTTACTAGTGACGACTGGGCATCACTAGTTAGTCGTAGGATGTCCACTGGGGACCATATAAAAGCTTGCATATTTGAGGGGTTTTGTAACCCAAAATGGTGAGATTATAGCAGATGTAAAAAAATCACTTGGCAGAGTTGTTGGAACATTTTGATCGATGGCGTACGTATGGCAGTTTTAGATCAAGATCATGTTGCATATGTCAACAATAATCTACAATACTCTATGCCAGTGAGGCATGAAAAAGCATGATGAAAATCGATGACATGCAATTTGGTTTTATGCCTGGACAAGGAACTATTGATGCCATTTTTATACTTAGACAAATGCAAGAGAAGTACCTTTGGAAGAACAAAAAGCTGTACTTTGCCTTTGTGGATTTGGAAAAAGCCTTTGACAGAGTGCCAAGAGAAGTTGTTTGGTGGGCTTTACGGAAACTAGGATTAAGTGAATCACTGATTAAGGTTGTTCAGGCAATGTACAGAAATGCTAAAAGTCGGGTAAGGGTCAACAGTTCCTATACTAAGAGTTTTAGTGTGGGAGTTGGAGTTCATCAGAGATCTGCATTAAGTCCACTGCTTTTTATTTGTGTTTTGGAACCACTGTCAAGAGAGTTTTGAAAGGGTTGCCCAGAGGAATTGCTATATGCAGATGACCTGGTTCTCTCCAGTGAGACATTCGATGGTCTACTTGCTAAGTTAGAGACTTGGAAGAAGGGTTTGGAAGGTAAAGGTTTGAGAGTGAACATAGGAAAGACAAAAGTGATGGTCAGTGGTCGCAATTTAGGAAAGCCATTGGAGAAAGGAAAGTTTCCTTGTTCAGTCTGTGGAAAGGGAGTTTGTAGCAACTCAATCTACTGTGGTACTTGCAAGCACTGGGTACATAAACGGTGCAGTGGAATTAAGGGCACACTGACAGAAACTAACTGTTTTAGCTGCAAGAGGTGCATAGAAGGAGAGGCAACCTGTGACTTAGACCTATGGAAAGTGCATTTGGAGGGTGAGGAAATTGAAGTTGTCCAGAGGTTTTGCTACCTTGGTGACACCCTTGGAGCTGAGGGAGGAGCTGGTGCAAGTGTAACAGCAAGGGTTAACAGTGGATGGAGTAAGTTCAGGGAGCTAATGCCATTGTTAACTAGCAGAGCTCTGCTATTACCTACCAAATGTAGAGTCTACCAGGCATGTGTACGTAGCACAATGGTGTATGGCAGTGAAACTTGGCCAGTGAAAGCTGAAGATGTCAGCCGCATGGAGCTAAATGACATGAGAATGATAAGATGGATGTGCAACTAAAGTCTAAAGGACAGGCTTAGTTCTAATGAATGAGTAACTTCTGTTTGAAATCCAACTCAAAGGTAGTTATATTAACTACATGAACCTTAAAAAAGTGAAAATAAATCTTTTGTTAGGCACATTTTCATTCATTATGTTAAGTGCTTCAAAAAGCTTTACATTGTATATTTACAAGTTCACTGATGACCTCCAAGTACAAATTTGACCACATTTCCTAATTGTATTCAGAAAGGACCTGGCATCTTTTCAAAATGAAATAAATATAAAGCAATGTTTACAGGTTCTTTATGAATGCAAAAACTTTGTGCATGTGACAGGCATTATTATATGGTGTTATACATATTTGAATATAGTTAAATATAGATTTTATTCTTTTAAATAAAAATATCAATTATTCTGAAGAACTCTGGTGTGTCTTGTGATACAAGCATTAAAAAATATTTTGATATACTTTAATTTTCTTGCATTGTTTATAACTGTCACTAAATAAAAACCATCAATGTGCATGGTTGGAACTTTTGCTTTCCAAACAGGCTTGACACTAACCTGGGGTATTGTTACCTGATATGTCTGCCTAAATTGCACTGAACACTGGCCAAACCATCTGGTAACTTTTTGAATGTTAAATCAAGGCCTCTTTGTATAGAAAATATCCCAACAAGTACCCTTAAAAGTATTGTCCAAGTCTACAACATCAATAAGTTACATGGAATCTCACTTCATACAATGACCCAAAAGAAGCAATCTTGTGTGTGAGCAATACCACCAACAGAAAGTTGCCTTCCCCAGCAATCTGAGTTTGGTCTATTCATAACAGCTATTGATAATTTTTTTCACTATCATTTTTGGTTTTAACACCATTTTCCCCTGGTAACTGGGGCTCTGACTGTGCCCTTCACAAGGACTTGGATTCGCCAGTGAGTAATTTCTTGGCTGGATGCCCTTCCTGATGCCAACTTATGGCTTTATCTTTTGTGAATTTCCAAAGTCGTCCACTTGGGAAATTGCGCCATGGCTTCTCCATTACAGCTACAGCTATTGATCATATTGACTAGAATCCTAGCTCAACCATGACAGAGGATTCCTTCAAGCCACAGCCATACCTGGTATAAATGTTTGAAAACACATCTCTTTTTCACTCTTGAGGTTACCAGAGTAAAAAACAGAGTGATGGAAATATCACCATTCTGGCTGGAGCACTTCAACAGGTAACTGATGCAACTATCAGAACAATCAAATTTATATCTGAAGAAAATTGTTTCACCTGAGATAAGTTGGGATGTAAGGGATGACTTAAAGTGGCTAATGCCCTAATCTTAATCTTACGATATTATCAAAAGTAAAAAGTATTTCAAAACAGTTTGAATCCATAGTAAGTCTTGCTGCCTTATCTCTTGAAATAAAATGTGATGTTCTTTGGGACATTGTGTTTTCGTTGTTACCAATGCTCAACGGTCTCTAACCGTTTTCTCTGAAACATAAAAGCTAAGATTTGCTTTTTCTTTTTGTAAAGCAAGTTACAAAGGTGTATTTTGTCATTTGCAATGTGAATTGCAAAATTAAATTTCTAACATAAGGCGACGTAACGCACTGTGGCAGGTAATGTCCGGATGCATCGTGAAACTTGAAATGTAAATAAAGCTTTACGGTGCCTTAATTCCCTGAAAACATATGCTTCGTCAAGTTATACCGAAATTGTCAAAGGTTTACATTCTCCCCAAAACTGATTGACGTTGCTATTTTCGTAAAAAGGTCCGAATGAAAACCTATGACGGAGGTGCATCAGGCCTTACAAGAAACTGCCCCGGATCCACAAGTAAAATGTTGCAAAAAGTGTGACCTGCTTTTTGTCATAAGAACAAATCGAGTGATTTGATGATAAAATAAAATGCATTTTCAAGAGTCTCTACAAAATGATGCGTGTTAAAAAGTCTGGATTACACTTACCCTGTGAAGTAAATTGGGTCAAACAAAATGAAGCAGTTAAAGCTTTCTTGCCTTACTATTCACAGAAACTGGTGCAAGTTTCGTCGATTGCGCAAAAGCCAGCTTTTTTCTTTCGTTGGTTTTGAAAATGAGACTGGATTCAAAAACGGCGATTGATGATACGAGGCTCGTGGCTGGATCACCTCAAAGTCCATGAATCGATCTTGGTGCCGTGCCAAAATTCTGGCGTTGCGGGTAACCACAACATCCTTCTCCTGGCGATTCTTTAGACCCTGAATGAGCATAGTGGGTCTCCAACCAGTTGCACTTTCTAACCATTCCCAGTGCGTAGTTCTTTGTCTTCCCCTTGATCTTTTTCCTTCTACACGGCCAGTCAGCACAACCTCTCCAAGCTTCTCCTTCCTCATTACATGCCTAACAAACCGAATTTGCCTGTTCACAATCATCTGTAATAAACATCTATAAGTCCTTGCCTTACGCAGAACGTCCACATTGGTTATCCTGTCTACCCATGACACCCTCGACATTCTCCTTGTAAACCGCATTTCCACTGCTCTAATACTGTCTTCCAGACTTTTAGTAACAGTCCAACTCTCGCAACAACATAGTGGACTTGACCACACGTGGCATTTAAGTAGCCTAATTCTAGTTTCAAATGTTACACTACTTGACCGTAGAACCTTCTCCAGCTTTTTGAAGTTTGTTTTCCCAATGCCAATTGTCTTTATTTCCACCTCTGATCTAGTGTCTGCTGAAACCAAACTACTCAAATAAACAAATTGTTCAACTTTCTCCAGTTCTTGGTCCTTAATCAGGATCTTACATCACGTCTCCTTCTTCTTTGAAAATACCATCACAAATGACTTCTTTCTGTTTATCTCCAAACCTTTCTTCTCGCTTTCTTCTACCACTGTATCCACAATGTTTTGTAGTTTTCCTCATTGTCTGCTATCAATGCTGTGTCATCTGCATATCAGATGTTGTTAACATTTATTCCACCAATAGATATTCCTTTCATGTCCTTAATGTTGTGCATGATCATGTCCGTGTAAAGTGAGAACAGGTCAGGAGATAATATATTACCTGTCTCACTCCCCTCCCTATTTCGACATATCCACTAACTTCACCATTGAGTCTCAGAGCTGCCTTTTGTTCCTGGTATAAGTTTTTTAACAGCTCAATATCCTGTCCTTTTAGATCTAATGCTTCCAGGATTTCAAACAAAGGCTAAAGTCTAATTCGAGTCAATGAAACAAACATGTACTTCATTTTGCATACTAACTACTTTCTCCACTAATATTTTCAGTATAAAAAGGGCATTTCATCTGCCTTTATCGGCTGTGAAACCAAACTGTTCTTCTGCTACTCCTCCAACTATTCAACCCCGCAGTCTACCTAGAAAAACTCTTAGAATCAGCTTTGTTAGTTGGCTCATTAAGCTCATTAAGAGTGATAAAGATAGATCTGCACATTATCTCTGGAAAATGACTTTTCTCATATATTTTATTTGCTGATCTTGTTATTTGGTCTATTCCAAACTCTTCTAGTGCCAAGATCGTTTCTGCCACAATCCCATCCGGGGCGCCAGATTTACTTCTTTCATGTTCTTTACAGCTTTTCCTATTTCTACTTTTAAAATCGGGTTGCCTCCTTATTTCTGGGAAACATTTTTTTTTCCTCTGTTATCAGCAAACAACTCTTCTATATACTCTTTCCATCGATATAACATTTCCTCTTAATTAACCATAATACTTCCACCATTTGCTTCAATGTAGCTGGGTGTAACACTCTTTTTACTTGAGGTTACCCGTCGCACCATGTCATGTAACTTCTGTGGGTTAGTCTTCTCCATTCGTTCCAGTTATTTACACTGTTTCATATACATACACTCCTTTGCTTGCTGACATTTTAGGCGGACCTCCCTGTTTAATCTGTCATATTCTTCTGTCCATCTCTTTACTGTTCTACGCCTTTCCATTAGTTCTAAAATCTCGTCCGTCATCCATTCCTGCTTCCTCCTTTGTGTTACAGGAGGTATGATTTCAACAGTAGCTTTATTAATTGCCGAACAAATTTGTTCACCGCTCTTTTGTTTTCCGTATCATTTTTAATTTGGAGTTTAACCTTTTGTTTAAAAGCTGTTTTCACATCATTGGATTTCAGTTGGTCTAGGTCTGGCAGTATCACCTTTGATCTTTTTAGTTTCTTCAATTCCAGCTTGACAGAAGCAACTAATAGAGCATGGTCACTGTTGCAATCTGCACCTAGATGGCATTTCGCTTGTGTGGCAGCATTTTTGAATCTCTTATTGATTGTTATGAACTCAATCTGGTTCCTTGAGCAATCATTTGGGCTTCTCCATGTCCATAGACGTCTGGGATGACGTTGAAAGTACATATTAGTGATCACCTGGTTATTTCCTTCACACCACTGAACCCAGGCATCCCCATGATAATTTTGTTTGCCCAGTCCATGTGATCCTACAACATTTGATTGATCACTAATAATAACTAACTACCTTTACCAATTTTAGCATTTGGGTCACCAAAGACAAACACAATCTCTTGAGATTTGCATTGTGCTATGGCTTTATCCAGGTTTGCATAAAAGTTATTAATGTCATTTCCATTGCTATTGGATGTTGGTGCATATACTTGAATGATAGATGTAAGAGCTTTATCATGTCGTGAGTCGTAAGCTTTTTCCCAGCTACGTTTCGAGAGATACTTCTCCCACTTGAATGATGGTGGTGTTAAATGGGATTCCTTTCAATTTAATCACAATTATTTGATCGGAAACAGCCCAGTAGCCAAGCAGACAATCTACTATGTTTGGGCCTAGCAGGATTTTAACACTGTGAGTGCGTTTTGTATCTGGTCCTGAGTGAAAGAATATGGTGTTGTTATCTAACTTAATTTTTCATCTAACACTCAGCGAGGCAAAGTTGTTTCTAGCCACCATCTTTCTGCTTCTTCTTTCGGCTGCTCCCTCTTATCCGCGGTCGCCGCAGCTAATTTTTAAATCTTCATATGGTACGGTCTTCATTGTCTTCGCATCTAAGCTCCTTTTCGGTCATATCAGCTTTGCTGCCATCCATCCATCTTTCATTTGGCCTTCCCTCTTTTTTTCCTTCCTCGTATGCCAATCTTGAGCGCTTTCGTCCCAACGTAGTCCTCTTCACTTCCCTCCACGTGTCGGAACCACCTCAACCTCAATTCTCTTATCTTCTGACAGAGTTCTCCAACGCCAGGCCTGCCTCTCACTACCTCGTTGCGCAACATATGTCTTCGGGTGACACCCAGAGACCATCGAAGCATCCTCATTTCGACTACATTCATCTGCTTCTCGAGTCCTGCTGTCAAAGAAACTGTTACCATGCCGTACATCCTTGCTGGTCTCACCATTTTCCTATAGATTTTTCCCTTTACTCTCACTGACACTCTGTTGTTGCAGGTCATCACAGTCGTCTTTTGACAACTGCCTCATCCAGCCTTAATCCTTTTCTTTACCTCTTTGTCACTACATCTGTCATCTTGTGCAGTTGACACCTATGTACGTGAATTCCGTCACTTTCAGGACCTCCTAACCAGTGATTGGTGGTAGATTATCTGCTTTCTTGATACACATGTATTCTGTTTGTGACCGGTTGACCTTCATCCTTCTCTCCAACGGTTCCCTCCAATTCTCCAGTTCTTCTTTCGCTTCTTCCTTCTTTCCATATTTCAGTACAACATCATCTGCGAATATGGTGTTTCCAGGGCTTGACCTTCTGATGGAATCAGTGAGCATGTTCATTACCACTGCAAACTGGAAAGGACTCAAAGCTGAAACTTGATGTAATCCAACTTCAACTTTGAATGGGTTAGTCTTTTCAGCTGAGCACTTCACTAATGTCTTACATCCACTGTACATAACTTGTATGCGCTTCACATACTGTTCTGTAGTACCTCTTTTTCTCATGGTGAATCATACTTCCCTTCATGGTACCCGATCCTAGGCCTTTTCTAAGTCAATAAATATGCAATAAGGCTTCTTCTTCCCTTCCCGATGATTTTCTGTTATCTTTCACAAAGCGAAAATGGAATCTGTTGTACTCCTCTTCGGCATGAAGTTGAACTGCTCCTCACTGATCTCACCTTCCCTCCTGATCCTGCTAACAAAGAGTCTGTCCTACAGCTTCATTGAGTGACTCATGAGTTTGATACACCGGTAGTTGGAGCAGTTCTGCACAGCTTCCTTGCACATCTCCCTCTCTCTGGCCGCCATCTTTAATGGTGAGAAAAAGCTAGCTGCGAAGAGGATCTGTATAGAATCATGCAACAAACATTGGCAATTTGATATAATCAAAGATCTTAGTTCGACCAAATAACGTGATAATAAATTAACTCAGGTGCTTCTGGTGATTTAAACAATTCTTTGAAATCACCAGAACCACCCGAAATCACCAGCTAAGAAAATTTCAGGTAGGTTATTTTCAATCTGTTTATCACATTTTTCAGTCTTAATTCATAAAGTTACTTGTCACTTGGTAAAACAGCTGTTGTGACGCAGTAATTCTCATTTTCTGATACAAAGCCACAGGCAAACGATACCCCGCATAGCTCTCAGTCGATATTTAATTCGTGTGAAAAGAAGTTAATTGTTTTTCGTATAGGGGTCGTTTTGTACTGACCCCTATATTTGACCTCTATATTTTTCTTTCATTTCTTTCTCTGTTTTTTTAATCCTTTCTTTCGTTAATTTTTTCCATTTACTCTTTCTCATTTTTTCTATCCAGCTCAGTTCCATCCTGAAACTTCTTGCCTGTCTCTTCGTCGCCTGATACCAATTTTCTCCTCCCTTCTGCTGCTCTGTTATTACCACTCTGCTTAGCCCTTCCTTGTCTGATGTGATCAGGTTTTGATAAAGCATCATTCTTTGGTATTTTTTCTTTCACTGGCCATATACCTCTTTCTTTTAGTATCCGCAGATATGGAGTTGATTTTGGAAGGTTTAGCATGGCTTTTCGGATTTTTCCTTGAATCTTTTCCAGTTGGTTTATTTTAATTGTGAGATTTGCTTTGTTTTCAATGCAGCTACTAATTGATGCAGCAAGAATGTGAAGCAGTTTCAGTTCAATTCGTCAAATCAGCAACTTTGCATACATCCTCCTGTTCGGGAGTTAATTAGAGATTACTTAATTTTACTTAGAATGTGTTTAGAATGTTTCAGGAATGGACCCTCTAGTAATAGAAAATGAAGTTTTGTGTGTTACACTTAACGTTTTGTTATATAAACATGTAGAATAATCTGTCCCTTCTAGGTCAATTATAAGTAGGTCTGAGAGAATAACGTCATCTGAGTTCAGAATAAGAGTATTAAAATAACTATTAAATCGTAAACTTTCAGGCCAGGTAAATTTTTACTTGAGTTTTAAAACAGGGTTTCCTTAATAGCAGCTTGAACACTGTAGCAGATTAAATCACTCTGTGCTTATATAAGAAATGACAAGTGGCGATTGTTGTTATAACATCATATGGTGGGGCAAACAAAAGTTAGCCCATATGTTATATATATATACATGTTTAATTCTGTCCCTACCTCATTCAGTCCAGTGTGCCATCATTACTATGTCTACCATCTTGTATCCAGTTCTGTTACATACAAACCACTCTATGTCCTTCATGTATCAACCAGTACTTAGAAGTTGAATTAGATTGATAAACATGGCTTAATGTTGTTATATCTTGCTTGTTAGAATCTTGTTTAATCTTGAGTAGTATTGACTACAAAAACTTTACACCATATAGATTAAACGAACATTTTAGTTTTTAAGAACATTCACCGGAAAAGTAGTAAGCACTTCCGTAATTTCTAACTTTTGGTGCAATATGAAGGATAACTCAGTCCTAAAAAAATGGTTATATGGTAATCCTACAACATTTGAAAATTTCTGTATTTTATTCTGAGGTTATTTTTTTTGAACATTCAACAAACTGGATTTTATACAAGAAGATAACTCTCTAAAAACCACGTGCCTCTAAACGTTAAAGAATTAAAAATCTATAATCATTAGAAATATTTCCAATTTTTTACGTTCTTAAAGAGTTTTTTGAAAATGAAACCCAAAATTTATTCGAACAAATAAATGCTTGACAGTGCTACTTTTGAAATAAAATAATGAAAGAGAAAATTAAGGAATTTGGAAAATGTATTGCCCAACTGTCACAACCCTCAAAATTTTTGTCCTTCACACAAAAATGTTTAGTGGCCATGTAGAGTTTCAAAGAGTACCAGAAAGTTTTTAGCACCACGCGAAAGAAGTCAAAGCAAATTTACGAAAAAAAATCCTTTAAAACCAAGCAGCCATACTGCCAAATTTCAAATTTAGAAAAGTGTATTTGTGAATAAGTGTTTTCCTGTGCGAAAAATTGCTTTGAGGACAAGGTATACAGCAACAACGTAATAAATCCAGAATGCAAAATGACATTATGGGTAAAAAAACTTTGGGTATTATTGCAGCTTACTTCCAAAAGCTCCACCAAGGACGGTCCAAAGCCCGGCTGAAAAAGAAGGAGGGTTGAGCGTGAAGCCAGCAATCCCAACCTTAAAAACCTAAGCTTCAGAAACATCGACTACAGCACAACAAGCAAAAGACTTGGGAGAGGAAAGGCCTTCTCCAGGGAGGATTAAATAAAAAAAAAGAAAAACAACAGTGAATCAAAAGGATTCTTTAAGGCTCATTGGTGATTTTATGTTCTTTATTTTCAAATTGTCCTACACAACACTGTGTAGTGGATGAGACACGAACAGGGTTTCAAACAGAACGGTCGACACATATGGAATTGGAAAACTTAAAACGAAGTCTACGGGGCATTCAAAATCCAATGGTTTTGTAAAATGTTTCAGCAAAAGCAGATGGTACCAATATGAAACCATGGATCGTATTCAAGGGTGCTGTTAAAGATCCTATGTCTTCGGTGCGCACTCCGGTAAAACGACAAAAGTAAATACTCCAGTTCCTGAGAGAACTGTATGTATAAACAATATTCCATTTCCAAACAGAAAAACCAAACTAATAAATACAATCTATTTCAATATACCTAACGAAAGTCTAACATTAAAGTCACGAAAAATCCCGCTCTCAACAATCTATCGGACCATTCCTGGATCCTTGTTACTACTGAACGAATTACAAGCATTTAAATACACTTGGCTTTCCCACATGACACATCATCGAGTTAAGCTATTCCTAAATAACCTACGTAATTAAGCATACTAATAAAAACACATCCTAAATCATTTAAATTATTTTCTGTTACAACCAAATTACTAAATATCTGTCAAAAACTAAAATAATTACAAGTTACGTCAAATATACCATGCACAGTACACCAAATGTACCACTCCTAGTATAGGAAAGGTAAAATGACACAGCATCATTAGCATGGAGAAAGAAAATCCCCAATAGCACTATGGGTAATCCCTTAGCAGGTTCCAAGAGTGAATTAAAGACAGTCAATAAAGGATTGGAATTGGGATCTGTAATAGGATCTTCCCCCAATGGATGGATGAATAAAGGATTGATATTAGGTCTACGGGTATGAAGGTCTTTTACGAACACCTTATGTGGGCGTGCGGACATCAGGGAAATAGGCAATTCGGTCCGGTCAATATATGATCACTCTCGGGGAGTAGTGTAGAACCTGGCTTGCCCCCCTGATAAAGGCAATGGGGAACCATCTCAGTATACCTCCAACGACATCATGACCACAAATCTAAGCAGAGAAAATGATAACGACATCAACGGTTCTTACATGCGGCACTGGGTCCGGCAGGGGAGAAAATAGAGACTCCCAGGCCGTCATCCTGCAAAACCCCTGTAATGTAGATTTGAGGATCGGCACTTGGAATGTGGGGAGCATGGTTTAACCAGAATGTCTCTAGTCCATCAAGAGAGAAATGGAAAGATACAAAGTCAACATTCTGTAACTTACAGAGACCACATGGAAAGATGTGGGTGACATCAGGAGTGATAAATACAGACTTATCTATTCAGAGTTGGTTTGCTGCTAAACAAACAGGCAGCAAGGGCTTTCAAGGGAGTGGATGTAGTGAGTGACAGATTAGTGGTTGTACAAATAAAAGCGAATCCAACAGACCTTAACATTATGATTATACATCTGTTCACCTCTGATTACGAAGATCGAGACATCGAGGATTTGTATGAGCAGTTGGAAGAGAAGTAGGATAGTATGCTAAGGAAGAAGTATACTGCTGTGCTTGGGTCAGAAGGAACTGTGGTAGGATCACGTGAGATAGGGACTAGGAACAGAAGGGGAAAGATGTTAGTAGACTTCTGCACAAGGAATAGACATTGCATCATGAATACATGGTTCAAGCACCCAGTGAGAAGAAAATACACATGGAATTCACCAGAAGACAGAGATCGGTACCAGCTAGAGTATATGATGATTCCAGACAGTTACAAAAACAGTGTGAAAGACGCCAACTCTGACCACGACCTAGTCATGATGAAAGTTTGACGACGCCTGAAGCGACCACGGAAAGGAAAGAAGAGACCTGCTTAGAGGAAGGAAAGGTTAAAGAGTAGAGATGCTGCTCAGACGTTCAATAGTTCAAAGAAGATTGAAAAAAACTGTGACAAGTGCTTGGGAAGATTCAGGTGATGTGGCACCAAAGTGGCAGAATTGGAAAAAGGAATACTGACTGGGGCAGCAGAAGTCATTGAAGTGACACAGAAAAAGGGTCCCAAGAAAACTTGGGGGACAGAAGAGATGGTAGATGGAGATGAAACAGAGAAGGAAATGCAAGCGAGTGGCGACTGAGGATAGAAGTAAGATGTACAAACGACTAAAGAATCAACTAAGGAAAGAAACTGATAGAGAAAAGAGAAATGGCTGACTGAACAGTGTCATGAGATAGAGCAGCAAGAGAAAAATTGACAGATGGATGCGAGGTATCAAAAGATAAGAGAGCTTACAACAACAAGCAGAGGAAGGAAGGATGTAACAACAGTCATAAACTGCGACGAGAAACTGCTTACAGAGATGGGAGATATTAAAACCAGACAGAAAGACTGCATTTTAGAGTTGTATGACCGGAAACAAAAGCCAGTAGAGATCCGTCTTGAAAGTAAGTATTGAGGTGGTCGGAAGGCAAGGTATGGGTCCAGACGTGCTGACGGGAGAAGTAGAGGAAGCGATATGACTTCTAAGTAAAAGAAAAGGAAGAATGTCTGGAAAACATTCCTGCAGAATTCATCCTTTCCTTGGATGGTGAGCCGAGAGGAAAGTTTATTCAATTGTGTCAAATGATATATGCGGAAGGAACCTGGTCTCAAGATTTCTTACAAATTATGATGGTACCTCTAGAGAAGGAAAAGAATGGGGTGCGATGCAAAGAATTCCGAACCATCAGCCTAATATCGCATCCATCCACGGTTGTGCTGCGGACATCAGCCAGGCGGCTGGAGAAAAAGGCAGAAGATTTTTTGGGAAAGAACCAGTTTGGTTTTCGAAGGGAACAAGCCACAAGAGAGACAATCGGTGTGCTGATATGTCGTGCTACGTGAAGTATTGAATTCAACCAGGATTTGTATATGTGCTTTGTTGACTACGAGAAAGTCTTCGACCGAGTGAACTGAACGAAACATATGGAAATCCTGCCCGGTATCGGAGTGGACTGGGGAGATAGAAGGCTTACCAAAGAGCTGGTTGTACATGGGACAAACAGTTGTCGTGAGATTGAACCGAGAATTGACAGAGCCCCGTGATATTAGTAGAGGTGTTTGATAAGGATGTCTTATCCCTCCAGTGTTTTCAAAATATACGCAGGGCAATGACGAAGGAAACTCTTGATGATCTAAATGAAGAAGTCAAGCTCGGAGGTGAATTTGTGCAAGTCAAACGCTTTGATGATGATCAAACTATAATCGCTAGCACCGAGGGCGGATTGCAAAGAATTATGGACGCCACAAACAGAATTGTCAAGAGCTATGGAATGAGAATAAACATCAGGAAGACAAAGGTAATAAAGAAAGGAAGAAAACAAGGAGATATGAAGATCACGATGGATGGAGGGGATATACAGCATGTGGTGGATTTTTTAAATATCTGGATAGTATGAGTTCAGGGAACGGGTATGCAGAAAAAGACATTTGAGCCCGAATTGGAATGGCCAAAGACGCATTCAACAAATATAAATGAGTGTTGAATGGTGGAATTTGCAAGGATTGAAAAAAAATGATCCTGGTGTGGAGTGTTGTGATGCATGCATCTAAATCCTGGACCCTGAGAAAATCAGACATTTAAAGGGTGGAGGTATTTCAAATGCAGGCATAGAGAAGAATGGATAAAGTAAAATGGACTAACAAACTAAGTAACACGCAATTCTTCAGACGAGTAGGAATTCCGTGTACTCGAGCATCTTGCAAGTCTCACAACTTAAAGCATCATTGTTGATACTCACAAATTGCCACCGTCGATGATTAAGAACTTACTGTTGTCTCAAAAGATAGTCCAGGGAGTCCATGTCGATCACTTATTGTTGGACTATTTGATTTACGGTAATCATTACTGTGATGCATTTACATTTTAAACACACATTTAAGCACCAACTTCTGCTTTTGTTTTCACGTTATTTTGTTAAGAATCAGAAATGATGATTTTACACAAGTGGTAAATCATTATAATCTATGTAATATTTAAAAGCTATACCAACCGAAATTTGTGATCTATCAATTTTTCAAGTGCATTTCCTGCTGGTACTGTATTATATGCTAATATTCTTGGTTGTAGCAAGCAGTTGATTTTTTGTTGTACAAGATGTTCATTCTTCCTTTGCAAGCGCAATAATTGTTGCAAATGAAAAAGGGAATACTTTAGGCACTACTCTTCTTCTTAGTACATTATTCCTATTAATACCGTCATGTGTCATCAGAATTGACATTGCAGCTCTATGTCAGTTTCTAAGACATGATACTACTCTTCTTGATCCTGGTGTGAAACTCAACTTCGGTCGTACAAAGAATAAGAATTCTAATTTTGTTGTTCACAAAGCCATTGAGGAGCAAGAAACAAATTCTTAGAGCAGGACATACCAACACAGCTGTAATTAATTTGCAACTACAGGAAAAAATAAATACACTAAATATTCCAATCATAAATAGTCGTTTATCTGCTAAAGAATTTTTTTGCGAACGGATCAACTGTCATCTGAGCAGCTAAACCTTTCTTACTCAAATCTCCCTTAAGGCCAAAGGATAAATGCCTTTGTGGCCGCGCCCATAGTGGAAAATCAAAAGCCCAAGGCGAAACCACTTCTTTCCCTATTAAGCTACATGTAGGTAATCTAGTTTACTTTAGACATAAACGTGATAAAAATAAATCATGCAACCAGTACATTATAATAAAATGAAAGTTTTTACTGGGTTACTTAAGAATTCCGACAGATGTTGGGCCATTAGTTGATGACAAGAGTCAAGACAGTTCAACTAAAAATTTTTGAGCTTATACACTCAAAATGATTTTTATTTCTGTGTTTTATGCAATGCACTCTTGACTTCATCAGTTGTTTTATCATTCCAGTCAGTTTCTAGAAGGTTTTTCCTTACTCCAGTTATTTTTTCAAAAATCTTTTAATGTCCTGTGTATCAACAATTCCAATTCTTTCTTTCGCTACTTCCCTTTTCAATTTTTTTGGGTTTGTTTTGAAAGTATTGGTTTGTTTGAGCTTTGCTCTTTTCTCAAATTTGTGCTTTCTTTTAGTCTCAGCCTGCATTTTCTGTTTTACGGTCTCTTCGACTCTATTAACATTTTCCGTATTTAACTCATATTTCCTTTTGAGTCTGCGGTTGATTCTCCTTTGACAAATATGCCTTGCTGGAGTGCAAATAGTACAGATAGCTCCCCTCGCATTCTTTCTATTTCTTTTTACAGTTTCTCTTTCCACTTTGGTTTTGTTGTTTTTGTATGGTTTCTTTTTCCTTATCTTAATACTGCATTCATAGGTAACTGTTTTTTCAGTTGCGTATATTAGTTGGGTTTTTTCAGTTGCATCATAATCATATTCTTGTTGTTCTAATACGATTCTTAATGACTCGTTCCCCAATCTAATTTTGCTGCTTTTGTTTCTGTTGTTTTGGACTTTTGGAAAGGATTCCTGTCGTTCATGCAGTAAACCTAATTGTAACGAATTTCTCGAGGAAATCATACGTAGTTTTTCAATCAGTATCCGTTCCTTTTTAGAGAATGAGGCAACTCTGAATTCACTAACTTCAGCTCTCACTACCTCATTGCTTACTAATTCGATAGTATCTTGATTAACTTCTAATACACCTCCAACTACATAACCAACACGCTCTTCACGTATTTGTTCTTCAGATGATCTTTCTGGGCTATTCAAAGGAACTCCAACTGTATCAGTGTGAATACTATCTATAATCTCGTTGATTTCTGCTTCCATTAGCCGTCTGTTTTTAATGATATTTCAACGGACGTTTGCAAAGAATATTAGGGTTTGAATTTATTTCAATATTTATGTTACGCTCTCTCAAAATGTTGAAAGTTCTTTCAGTGGAATTTATTTCGGATGAGATTTCTAATGCCAGCTAGTAGCAAAATATTACATCCTGATAATCATCTCTGCTCCATTTAATACGCTTTTTCTTCTCTACAGTTGTTCGTGGTACAGTCTCTCCTGGGTTCGTGTTAGGTGTATCTTAATTTGAATTTCCAGGCAGAGTTGCGATGGATGAGTTTAACTGAGTAGCCAATTGTATTGAAAGTACAAACTCTTAGTAACAGTTTTCATGTAATTCATTTCATGTAATCTAATAGGACACCCTACTTAGATATTATCGAGTCATCCTGTTGTGATAATTCTCGGAGTTACCTGCTGGTCGTTTTCAGGATAGATTTGTTTAATGTTTTGTTTATGTTTTGTGCTGAAGTTCAATTTATTGATTTGAAATTCCTATTTTTCTTGTACCAATATCTGAATCCCTATTACTCTGTATCGACCGATGTAATACCAATTTTACATCCTCTGGCTGATTTCTACCTGAGGTATGGGCTTCTTGGTTTCCCATGCAACGAGAGATGCCGGATGAATATTTTTTCATTTTTATATTATTTTTCATTACTTGTTGCATTTTATCCTCTCTGCTGGATATATTGTGCCAGTTGCCAACTGGTATTTGTAATGAATTTTTCCCGTGTGTACCAAAATGAGGATCGTGGTGATAGGCCGACACAAACACTGGTATTTCTATTGAGACACCATCTCAGGGGTTGTGAACAATGGGTAAGGAGACCCTCACCCACATGTGACTACCTTAACCCCGCCACATGCCAACGTAGTATTTCAGGTCAACAGGTGCCACATCTTGCCTAAAATTGACCTGGAGGTAGATGTGGTAATAAGCAATCTCGTTCGCCCATAGCAAAACTCCACAATTGGATCCAGTTTTATGTCAATAGGTTATTACTATTACATTTTTTCCACGTTATGCTCTGGCTGTCGGAATTGCCATCATTACAAGAGCTAACAAGACCTTTCTCTCTCTTTCTTTCTCTCTCTCTCTCTCTCTCTCGTTCTCTCTCTTTCTCTCTCTCTCTCTTTCTCTCTTTCTCTCTCTCTCTCTTTCTCACCTCTAACATTCTCATCTCTAACATTCTCCTCAGGATCCTTGCAGCTCCTAACAAGGCATTTTTTTGTACAACTTCAGCATCACGCGGTACCTCAAATTGTTCAATTTACCTATCAAATTCTTTTGTCTCACTTTCAAGGTCACCTACAACCACAGAATTGAGTTGCACCTCCCCTGTTGCCACAGTCTTCCAATTTCCTTCCTCAAGCTCCCGTATCTTTCCNTCTCTCTCTCTCTCTCTCTCTCTCTCGTTCTCTCTCTATCTCTCTCTTTCTCTCTCTCTCTCTCTTTCTCTCTTTCTCTCTCTCTCTCTTTCTCACCTCTAACATTCTCATCTCTAACATTCACCTCAGGATCCTTGCAGCTCCTAACAAGGCATTTTTTTGTACAACTTCAGCATCACGCGGTACCTCAAATTGTTCAATTTACCTATCAAATTCTTTTGTCTCACTTTCAAGGTCACCTACAACCACAGAATTGAGTTGCACCTTCCCCTGTTGCCACAGTCTTCCAATTTCCTTCCTCAAGCTCCCGTATCTTTCCACCTTATCTCTTTCCTTTTCATGTACAATTATACACCTTTTACCTTTTTTATCAATTGTAACAATGTATTGCCTTTTTGCTTCTATCACATTGTCGCATTTCATATCCCACGACAATTTTACATCTTCATTCCTCCACTCTCTCCAGGCTATGTTATTTGTGTTCTTATGCATTTTTTTAAACAGCTCCCAATGAATTTTCTTTGCTACATTATCATGATGTCTCTTCTATTCTTTCTGAGCTAATTTCTCACATTCAATTACTATAAGTTGTAAACTTTCTCCTCTCTTTCCACTCATTCTACAGAGGGGATTGCCAATACTCTTATCAATGTGGTGTTTGACATAACTTGTTCTGATCGTCTGTTCCTGTGCAGCACATACCAACGCCTCTTTCTCAACCTTTAAATCACTTCTGACTTAACAATCCCAACTTTTTTTCTTATCTGTCTTCTCCGCCATTTCCCTGATAAACTCTCCGTACATCCTTTTCTCCGTCCGTCTGTGTTTACGCTCTTGCGCATTCTTTCATTTGAATTCACTTTTATTGATAGTTCTTTCTATCTGAATGTTCCTTGATGTACGAATTGTCTGAATTTGTTTTTGCGCGGAATTAATTACGTAGAAGCTCAAGGCCTTCTCCTCTGCTCTAACGAAGTGTCCTTTTTGGCGTTCCATATGTCACCCCAAAACCTTCTACACCCTTGAGCATTAGGCACATCATTTAAACTATTTCCCCTTCAATTCAGTTTTTGTGCAGCTTCTTCTGATCAACTTTTAACACCCTATTCTGTTTGAATTGGGTGATTTTCTGCTCAAATCTTTTAACCTTTGCGCTCTTCGCAATCATCGGTTATTGTTTTAAGCCCTTTTGCTTTAACTCTACATCTTGCATCCAGATCTTGCAGTTTACTTTTATTCTTTGTTCCAAGTTCACCTTTCTTTTCCCTTTGCAGCAAATTAAACTTCTTTTTCAATCTTTTAATATTCTCCTCGATTCTACGTTTTCATCCAGCTTCATCTTTCTTCCTATAAGTGATTTTCTTCAACCCTAGCTATTCTGCAACCTAAACCCCTGCGGCCATGGTTACCTTTTTTGCGTAATGTTGCTAGTTTTTATATACTTGATTGCTCCATTAACTTTTTCAGTTTTATATCTTAGTATTTTTGTCCATCTTTTTTAAACGTTATTGCTGCAGTATTTCTTTCAGTTGCTCAATAACACAGGGAAACAATTTTGGGGGGCTCTCATGTTTTCTTTAAAAATAAGTGTTTCTGGACCAATTTTTCGTGTTGAATCCAAAAATGATATCCATTTGTTCCCACCACGTCTAGTTTTTGCGGAATAGGATTCATTTTTTTTTACTCAACCCTATTTCGTATGGTGGTTGGCGCCACCGTCTCGGTTTTCTCCCGAATATTTTCCAAATGGAACCAGCTGTGAACTCAAAGCTTTTTTACTTTTATCGAGGCATATTTTTACAGTTTTACTGCAATTTTCAAGCGTATGTGATGACCCAGTCCAAGTTTATGGCCGTTTTGTCACTGGACTTTTGGTCAAAGTTGGCACTCGGCCAACATGTGATTTTTTTGACTGTGAAATTGATGGCATCATTCTTTTTCATCATTCATTGAAAAATGCATTTAAAAAGTGATCAGATTCATTTCAGGGCCATTCTGTACAAAAATTTGGTTCATTCTGCGATTTAAATATTTTGGCCAAAATCGCCAAATTCCAATGGCCAATAAATATGATGATGTCACCGATCGTCTGATGACATCATCACCAAAAATTTGTATTTTAATTTCTTTGGAGCATTGTTCTTCTGCCACCTTACCAAGTTTCAAGACTGCAGCTAGAATAGATCCTAAGATTTTAGGGGGCAGAATCCGTGCCCATATATTCGCTGACCAAAAATGCACCGTATAGAATAGGATAAAATTAAGGCAAAGTTGGCGCCTGATCTTGTTGTCATATGAAAGAGTATGCAAATAAATTCAAGCAAACCAAACGAGAGGAAAAATGAACAAGAGACTTTTAAAAAAATTAAAACAAAATACTTACAAAAAGTTTTTTTACAGTTAACTAAGGAAGAAATTTCCTTTTCCTTGACTTCCTTCTGTGTTTGATGTCTGGGCAGTCTCTCTTAATAGACCAGCAGTAATCAGCCATCATATTTACATCCCATCTGCCCTGATATCGCTGTTCCATCACTTTAATATCTTGGTGGAACCGTTCACCTTGTTCATCACTTATGTCACCCAGGTTATCAGGGAATCTGTCCAAGTGGCTGAACAAAAAATGGACCTTAATACTCATATTGCAGCCCAATTTCTGGAATGCTTTCAACATATTTTTGACATGGTCTTTGTAGTCTACAGACTTTTTCTTGCCAAGGAAGTTATCAATAACACTGACAAATGTGTCCCATGCAGTTCTCTCCAAAACAGTCATTGATAAAGGGAACTGTTTGTCATTCTTCATTTTCCTGATTTGGGGGCCGTCAAATATTCCAGCCTTCAATTTTTCCTCACTAAGGCCAGGAAAAGATCGTCGAAGGTACTTGAAACAATCACTTTCTTTGTTAAGGGCTTTAACAAATTGTTTCATCAGCCCCAATTTAATGTGCAGTGGTGGGAAGACTATTTTCTGGCGATCTACTAATGGCTGATTTATGATATTTGACAGCCCAACATCAAGAGAATCGCGATTTGTCCATTCCTGTTGCACCCAATGCTTGTCTTTTGCACGGCTATCCCACAGACATAGAAAGCATGGGAATTTGGTGAAGCCGCTTTGCTGTCCCAGCAAGAAATTTACCATTTTCAGGTCGACACAGATGATCCACTTATGGTCATCGTAGTGTATTAGTTCGAGCACCTTCTTTACGGCTTCATAGTTCTCCTTGGCTGTCACGGAATGGCCAATAGGGATTGACCCATACAGGTTACCATTATGAAGGAGAACACATTTGAGGCTTCTTTTGGAACTGTCAATAAAGAGCCTCCATTCATCAGGGTTGTAGGACGCAACACCTAATTTTGATAACAGTCCTTTGATGTCTACGCAAGTGACAAACATGCTATCTTCTTGAAAATAATGTCTAAATTCCCTGTCCCTATTTCGATAAAATGAAACATTGACACCCGGCTTCAACAGGTGCTTCTCGCTAAGCCGAGAAGCTAGCAATTCAGCCAGTTTCTTTGATAAGCCAAGATCACGGACAAGATCATTTATTTCACTGTGATCAAAGCATTCCATTTGAGTTGATGAGGTCAAACTTGCAGCTGGTATGTCACCAAAGTCAGCATCATCACTGTCATTTTGACTCTCCGATAAATGTTTTATGTCTATGTCTTCACCTTCATGTCTTGTACAGTTCACAGGAAGAAGAGAATGAAAAGATTTCTGGAGGGCATCATCACTAGGTAGCCCATGAAAAATTGGCTGTGGAAGCTCATTTGAATGTGGTATTGGTGGAATTGCTGATGGTACACTAGGGTAAACAATTTTATGCCTATTTTTGGCACTATATCCAAATGTCTTTACCACACAAAAATAACAATCATCAACATGATTTGTTGGCTCTCGCCAAACCATTGGCACTCCAAAATTAAGAGATCGTTTCCCTTCTGTCCATTGACGTAATCTGGTAACACAGGAATTGCAAACTTTGTGTGGAGCCCAGTTTTTGTCCTGATCAGCAAGTAGAACACCAAAGTATGCCAGATATGCCTTTTTAACGAAATCCGAGATTGGCTTTCTTTGAGATGGAAACGTGAATTGTCCACAAATATAACAGAAAGAATTTGTGTCGTTTTTACACCTCCTTCGTCTGCTTGCCATATTTAATCTGCATCACAAATAAATCGCTGAATAATTTCAAGCAGCAAACTATTCACAAATTGCTGAAGACCACTGACAAAGGAATATTTGCATTATGTTGCCAAAATAGCCTCTCAAGAACAAACTCTGTTGACAGCTGTCACACTAACACAACCGATCCATCTCTTCTCAGATCTCAAGAGGAAACAGGAAACCACAAAAAAATGCAACTGAATGACTGACTGACTGAAATGTCACCTTATTGTAAATACTCAGCCAATTAGCGATAATAGGGAAAACTGCTTGCATACTATGTGAATGGCCCCATGAAAGGATTAACAAGGAACCAAAGAAATCCAGAAATCAATTGTGATTCAATCAGAATATCACCATCAATTAGGTGAAAAAGAATGGCAACAACCACATTTTAGCCCTCTTTATTGATTTGAAAGGACATCCCATGACCAGAAGAAAGTTTTTCCCAATGCTAAAGCAGAATTTTTTATGAAAACTAGGTGTAACATGGGCAGAAAAAACTAGATGTGATGGGAACAAATGGATATCATTTTTGGATTCAGCACGAAAAATTGGTTCAGAAACACTTTTATTTTTAAAGAAAACATGAGAGTCCCAAAACATTGTACCCCTGTGTAATTGGTTCAAGCTTCATTTATATCAAGTCTTATTACATCACAATCATCTACCTGATTATTATCAGCTCCCTGGTCGTTTTTGACCTCAGTTTCCTCATTCGAAATTTCAACCTGATCCTCATTCTCCAGACTACCATCCACGTTCTGTTCTTCATCTTGCATTTTACATTTAATCATTTCCAACTCAAGTTCTTCTAGCCATCCGTTTTTTCTTACGTCCCTCACCTGGTCACAGACAGGCTGTTCGTTTTAGTCAAACAATTCTCCATTCTCTAAACATTCTTTGCCTGTAGCCTCTAACGGTCCTCCCTTTTTCATTAAATGGGTTACTTCCACAAAAGCATTCCACAACTACCTTATTTACTTCTTTATTCCATTTCTTTCTGGCAGTAGTAGTATAACGACCACCCTCTCTCTGCTCACTCGAGGAACACCTGCCGGACGAAGGGCCTTTATATGAAGTTCCAGCACAATTCATGTCGTTATTGGATACACTATGATTTGGCATTTAGCACTCATATTGTTTTTTGTCATTGTTACTATTGTTATTATGATTCATGTTCACCTGCTTATTTCTGTTTTAGTTTTCAAAATCAAAATACCAGGTCTCACCCAAAGAGCGGAGATGTGGTTGAAGGCTGCACTCTGAATAAAGAGAAATTTTATTTGTTAAATTGATACTTTTTTAAGGAGGTGAGTATATATGTTTAAGACGGTTTTCTGAATTTCTGTCAAATGAATTCTTCCAGGCAGTTTATCAATATGTTTCTGACAATTTCTAGTGCTTCTACAACTATCGGAACAGTAGTTCTTTTCAACTGCCACATTCATTCAGTCTCAATTTGTTTTTTTAATTAGTTTTTCAAACTCCTTGGCACCAACATTCTCGTGGTTTGGGATTCTCATATCAACCAAAGAAAAGGGTTTCTTTTTCAGTCTTTATAACTTTATCTGGTCTACTAGCTTCATTGTTTCTATCAGTGTTTACTTTTAAATCCCAAGTACAGTGATTCTATCATCCTCAACAACAGCTGGTGGCTTATGCTCGTACTATTTAGATCTAAATGAGAGTGGCCAGTATTGGCATAGAAACCACTGTAGGTAATGACCAACATAATCATGTTGATTCTTATATTCAGTAGTACTGAGGCCCCAGAGACCGGGTGGCCAAGGGTCTTGAAGAATGTTTCCCAAAATCGACAGTTTGGGTCTGCACCATTTTTTATAACATGGGCCTAATACTTGTGGGTAAAAAGACTTTCATCCTGAGCAGCAATCATGAATCCCTCTGTTTCAGCTTTCAATTCAGCTCAGCTTCACATAACCACTTATAAGCGTTGCTCTCACCTACATCAGCTTCACTTACAGGAGCAGGAATTCTACCGTGAAGTGCTTTTGATTTCCATCTGTCTTTGATTGCATTAAGACCTTTTCTTTTGGCCCTCTGTTCAATCCAGCTCTTACGGTTGTAACTCGAAGTCAGCTTAATCAACATCTAAGAGGTTGAACTCATTTCTAAACTTAAAAGCCTCTTTACTGATAAGGTAGGTCCCTTTAAATTTTTTTCAGGATTAATAGTATTTTACTAAAGTGCAAAATGCTTAGGGGTATGATAACACTTAACCCAGCCATTGCTGGTCCCAACCCCAGATGAAAAAATGGGGAGGGTGGGCGTCGGGCTCGCAATCCATCCGCGGAACCACGTGAAAACATGTGGGGAAAGCTCTGCTTGCAACAGAAACAGTAATCGAAAGAAACAGGAATACTCAGCACGATGATGATAACTCAGAACACATTATGACGGAGTCTGGGCAAATCCGAGACGAACCCTGGCATCTGATGGAGAGTTCGACTTGCGGTGCAACCAAAATGACCAAGATTGCCACTTAGGATGTGAGAATACTTTTCCAAAGTTGAAGCTGGCGCAAACACTTAAAGAATTTACCAATTAAAAATTTAATATGCTCGAGTATTAGCGAAGTGATATGCTCCGGTAATGGCAAGGTCATTGACTCAGGAAGACCATCATTGGGCACAAATCTGATCATGCAAAAGGAGTAGGAATTAGTCTAGATAAAGACGCATCAAAAGCTCAAATCGGATGGAATCCAATTAATGATCGCATCCTCACTGCACGGTTTAATACAAGACTTGCGAAAACAACAATTGTTCAAGTTTATGCCCATACTGACGAAGCTGACGAAACGTTGAATGATACATTCTTCGAACAATTGCAAGACACAATCAGCAATATCTCCAATCATGACATTATCCTCCTCATGGGTGACTTCAACGGTCAAATCTCACCCGATGTACAAGGCTTTGAAAGAACTGTTGCTGCCTACCCATCCATCGACAGAACCAGACAATGGTGAGCGTTTTGTACTATTTTGCCACCTAAAAAGCCTATGTATCAGTAATACGTTTTTTCAACACAAACAAATTCACAAAAAGACCTGGGTTTCACCAGACGGCAGAGTGAAGAACGAAATTGACTTCATCTGCATCAGTGAACGTTCGATTCACGATGCCAGAAGTTGTCATGGTCCAGATGTCGGCTCAGATCATTACCTATTACAAGCACTTGTTAAGCTACTATCGAAACGTTTGAAACAAGTCGTAACAGTTAAACCATTTTCTGTAAAGAAATTAAAACATCAAACAACACTCGATCATTTCAAAACTCGAACATTCCAACAGATTTTACCAACTAATTGAGGCAGAGAATATTGAAGAAAAATAGTCTTTTCGGAAACACCGTAATCGAAGCAGCAGGAAACTCCAACGGACGCAGATGGAGTTTTCGGAAATTATTGACAGGAGAAAGGGTGCCACGAATGAATTAAATCAAGCTAGAAATCAAGTTAGAAACCGAAAGGAGAGAGAAAAACACATCCTATCGCGAGATTAATAGACTTGTTAAAAGAAGCTGCAAATCAGGCAAACGCGGATGGATTGAGTCGAAAGAACTAGAAGCTCAGAATCATTACCCGGGAAACAAAAAATAGCAGCTGAATTCCTCAAATGCGGAGGTGAGATTGTTGCAGATAAGCTCCTCAGCCTACTAAATGACTGCTGGACTGGTAAACAAGTCCCCCAGGACTGGCGAAATTATGTCGTAGTTAAACTCCCCAACAAAGGAGACTTGACGGACTGCAACAACTGGAGAGGCATTACTTTGGCAATACGAAAGTTTTCTGTTCCATCCAATTAGAGAGACTGCGATAGAGTATTAATAATCGTCTCAGAGAAGAGCAAACAGGCTTTCGTCCGCACAGATCATGCACAGAACAAATATTTACGTTGAGAAATATTGTTGAACAATGTATGAAATTCCAAAAACCAGTAACAATGAACTATTTCGACTTCAAAAAGGCATTTGATAGCGTTAATAGACATTCACTCTGGAAAATTCTTGCACTATTTGGTATTCCTGTCTGTCTGATAAGCGTCTTCAAAAACCTGTACGAAAACTTTTCATGCTGGGTTCGTACTGAGAAAGGGTTTACAGATTTGTTTGCTATATTAACCGTGTTAGGCAAGGGTGCATCCCATCGTCATTGTTTTTCGCTCTTATCATCGACTTCGTTATGCGTAAATCAACTCTGGAAATTTATGGATGGCATGAAATGGAACAGCTCCCAACTGATCGACTTAGATTTCTTAAGATGATATTGCTACAATCACCTTATCACGAGTAGGAAGGCAATATCTAACATTCAAAATTGAGACGGAAGCTGCAAATGTAGGACTAAAGATAAGCTGCGAAAAAACAAAGGATGTGCAAGTCTTTGGACCAGAACAGCCAACGATAATACTCAATAACAAACTGATCGAGGATGTGAAAACGTTCAAGTATCTCGGAAGCATGATTAGCCATTTTGGAAGTTCGGAAGCCGATATTAACAGCAAAATCGGTAAAGGTACAGGGACATTCAAAACATTAGCATCAGTATGGAAATCCTCAAGCATCAGTACTCCCTTGAAAATCAAATTACACAACTCGCTTGTCCTACCGACTGTTTTTACGGAAGTGAGACCTGGCACATGTCCAAGAAAACTAGCAAAAAGTTGGATGTTTTCGATCAGAGTTGCTTGCGGAAAATAGGATGAGATTACCCTTTGCCACAACTTACAGGTCACCTTTAAAGTGCAGCACCTTTCAGCTCTTCCTGAGACTGTGTAGTACCAGGTTAACATCTGATGGGGAGGGTAGATCTGTCTCGTGGCCAGTGGTATCTGGAAATATCATCTTGTTTTCTGATGTGGGATTATATTTCCGAGGGGGAATCGTGAAACTCTTTAGCCATTGTGCATCAATATGATAGAAAGGAAGTGCCTCTATATACACACCAAGTAAGGAAAACCTTACACAAATTAACCCATTTATATGATGATGGAAAAGAATTTTAAACCACATAATGGCATTGGTGGGACTGGATGTACTACTGAAGGTGTTGTGTCCAGCAGGTAGGTGGGTGTAAAACCAGGCTTCCCCTGGTTGTTACCCCGCTATTGGTAAGCCAAGTAGTTGATGAAGAAATTGGAGTGAAGAAAGAGAAAGGAAGAATGGAAAAGAAACAGATGAGGAAGAGGAGAATTGAGGATGACATAAAGTCAGCAGCAAATACTGGAATGAGAATATCACATTAAGCAGAAAAGTCTCTGTGTTGCTATGGAGGCCATGAAACAATGCATCCCCAGGGTGAAAGAGGTACATTGAATGCATTGCTCAATATCACCAAAACAAGGTCTTTTCTGTGAACCAAAAGCAGTTCTATAGGAATCTTGGTGGTAAAATAGGGTGTGTACCCTGAAACCCTGAACCAGCAACAGGCCTCGATTGCGTTGTTGGGTGAATCAGTACAACACAATTCAGAAGCAGAATGGTTACAGTAGGTTTGTTGAAGGGCGAACTAATCAGTGTGCCCAAAGAAGAACCCAAGGTTTTGGTTGGAATGGTTCACTATGTTGTATGATGCACTGGTATTTCACCTTAATGAGTGTGCAAGAAGACTCTTTTTCCCCAATGGATGGTAGAAAGGAAGACTAATCTGGTGAAAGATGCTGCTAAGGGATCAAAAGTTACAAATTACAGGCCAACCTCATGTCTAAGTTTGCTGTCTGGAAAGCACGAAGCTTCTCGAATAACACGTCATCTTTGAAAAAAACTCGGCATTTTGGAATAGAACCACTGAGGTCATTGATGTTATTGTTTCGTTTGTTATTTAAAAATTTGACCACCTAGGGATTTAAGTGTGGTATTATTTAGATATTCTAGAATATCGAAAGGTATCAATAGGGAAAGTTAATGTAAGATTGATAATTTTTACAAGTAACATAGAAAAATTATACGAATAGATTTAAGAGAACTTACGATTGTGAACATTTGAAAATACGATAAGACTTAACTTGTTCCCTGAAGATTACTTTACACTTATGAAAGAAAAGCGGAAATACTTGTTCAAGTAATTACACGCTTCCTCAGATTTATCCCTTTCGTCATATTTGCTATGGAAGGTGGTGACTGGCACACATGCCGATAAAATGTACGCACGGCTTGACGAGAAATGCAAAAAATACCAAGAATCATCCAGCCATCGATAAGATCATATTAAAAAACTGCTTGGATCGGAAAACTAACCACTGTATGACTTGGATGGATTTCAAGAAAGTGTATGGTATATCTCCGCACTCGTTGATCATACAGACCCTTCAAATGTTTAAAATCGCAGGCAATTTTTGTCAACTTATGGCCTGGGGCATGGGAAATTGGAACTTAGTGTTAATGGCAAAAAAGACAACTGGGTGTGTTGATATCGAGAGAGGAATTTTTCAAGGTAATTCATTTTAGCCACTGCTGTTCTTTCTTTGTAAAATTCCCTAACTATGGTACTGAGAAACATTAACATGGGTTACAAGCTGGACCAGAAAGGAACTGATCTGAATCATCTTGTATTTATGGATGACCTCAAGCTCTTTGCTTAGTCAGAAAACGAGATTGATCGACTTGTTCAAACAATATATGTGGTAAGCTCAGATATTGGGGTGGAATTTGGTATCTCAAAGTATGCCGTTGTGACGTTAAGGGGAGGAAAGCTAGCGGCCAGCAGGGGGAAAGAGCTGTGGTGGTGAAAAGTTGGTAAACACTTAAAGAAATGGTTACAAATACATGTATCTGGGAGTCATAGAACTTGATGAAATTATGACTAAGCCTCCTCCTCCTCAGGTGCCGTGTCCAGGAACGTTGGCGATCATGGCTCTCCACAGATTTCTGTCCTTCGCTGCCCTCAGTAGTTGTAGCTCGCTCTTTGTAGACCATGCTGCAATACTGCCCATGTACTTGGTTCTTGGTCGTCCTCTGCCTCGTTTCCCATCTATCTTTCCCGTCAGCGTCAACTCCTCAAGCTCTTCTTTCCTCATTATATGTCCTAGGAAGGACAGCTGCCTTTTTCGAATGGTGGACAACAGCTTTCTCTTGCATCCTGCTCTCCTCAAAACATCTTCATTCGTAACGTGTTCTGTCCAAGAAATCCGCAGTATTCGGCGTAGAAACCACATTTCTGCAGCTTCTAGCTTCTTTTCGAGGGTTGCTGTGATGGTCCAACTTTCACTCCCGTATGTAAGCACTGGGATTACGTAACAGTTGAGGACTCGGAGCCTGGTGTTCAAGGAAATAGTTTGGTTTTTCAGTATCTTAGACATTCGCTGGAATACCCCCTTTGCTGTGGCAATTCGTTTCCGTATTTCTACCATGCATCTTCCATCTGATGTAATCATGCTGCCAAGATAATTAAACTTATCTACTTGTTGAATGTCTTCTCCATCTATTGATATTTTGCAGCTCAAATTCTCATTCCTTTTGCTAACCGTCATGCAAAAAGTCTTCCGACGATTGATACTGAGACCCCTTGCCCCACTTTCCTCTACAACGGTGTCAAGCAGTTGTTGTAGCTTCTCTGGAGTGTCGGCTATGAGCGTCGTGTCGTCAGCATATCGTATATTATTCAAGTTGTACCCTCCGATCACAAAACCATGTTTTCCCTCGATACTTCTCATGATGTTTTCACTGTATAGATTAAATAGGTCTGGTGAGAAGACACAACCTTGTCTAACACCTCTTCGAATATTGCAGTATTTACCAACCTCGTTCTGCACTCTCACACCCGCAGTTTGCTCCCAGTATAAGTTTCTTATGAGTCTTATATCTTTTCCATCTATGTCTAGATCTTGTATCATTTCTATCATACACTCGTGTTTCACTTTATCAAATGCTTTTGAGTAGTCAATGAAACACAGGTATAGATCCCTCTGCATTTCGATGGCTCGTTCCGACAGCATCCTCATCACAAATATAGCGTTTCTTGTTCCAGCATCTTGGACAAAACCAAATTGCTGTTTCCCTATCTCTGGCCTCATTGCTCTCCTTGCTCTTGCCATTATGACTCGCATAAGTATCTTAGTTATATGACTCATTAGACTGATGGTTCGGTGGAGCTCGCACTCGGTAGCCCCTGGTTTCTTGGGCAGGGCGATGAATACAGATTTTGTTAAATCCGAAGGGATTTCTCCGCTGTCATATATATCGTTGAGTAGTTCGGTGACTTTGTTTATTCCAAATTCCTCGAGTGCCTTTATCATCTCAATGCAGATTCCATCTGGACCCATGGCTTTATTCGCCTTCATCTTCTTAATTGCCGCTTTCACTTCACATGATAGAATTCTAGGGCCTTCAATAACCTTCCTGATGGTTGGTTTTCCTCCCCTTTCATCCATGAACAACTCGTCAACATACTCTGCCCAACGCTCCATCAACTCTTCTTTCTCCATGATCATATGTCCATCCTTTGCTTTAATGCACCCACTTGAAGAGCAGGGTCTCTTTCCTACCAAATCCCCAATCTTTTTATGCATGAAACTAGGATCTGCAGTCTTGCAGCTTTCAATCTCTAGACATTTCTCATTTATCCAGGCTTCTTTCGCCTTTCTACATTCGTTTCTTATGTCACGATCCAAAGCTTTGTATTGGATTGAATCTTTCTCTGGAATTTTCTGTCTCTGTCTCATCTTTTGCAAAATTTCTGGCTTCATCCAAGCTTGCTTTTTCTCTTTTTTCTTGGGTTGGATGACTTCTTTTGCTGACTCTACTATTGCTTCTTTTAGCACTTCCCACATGCTGCCTTCTCTCTCGAGTACTTCAAACCGGTTCTGTACTGCAGCTGCATATTTCTCTCTGAGTTCTTGGTTTTCACGCAAGAGATTCCACTCTAGTTTTGCTTCTGGGGCTGTACGTTTTAGCCTACGAAGCTTCAGTTTGACTGTACATACAACCGGATTGTGGTCGCTCCCACAATCTGCTCCAGGATAGGACTTCGCTTGTTGAACAGCATTTCTAAAGCGACTGTTGATGGTCACGTAGTCGATTTGATTTTTATACCTGTCTCCAGGGTCTTTCCATGTCCACAAGCGTCTTTCATGATTTTTGAACCATGTGTTCATAATCACCTGATTATGTGCTGCACACCAGTCTATCCATCTTTCTCCTCTTTCATTTTGCATTCCTAGACCATGCTTTCCCACTATATTTCCTACTCTTTGGCTTCCAACCTTTGCATTCAGGTCTCCCATCACAATGACAACATCTTGGGATTTATGGTGCCTCATAGCTTCCTCAAGCTGTTCATAGAACATGTCTATCTCATCCTCACTACTGTCGGCTGTTGGTGCATACACTTGAATAACAGTTATGTCAAAAGGCTGTCCTTTCAGCTTTACCAGGAGAACTCTTTCTGAGAGGGTCCAATATCCTAAAACACACTTACTCAGCTCTTCGTCCAGAATTATGGCAACTCCTTTTTCGTGTTTATCTCCTCCAGAGTATATGACCTTATGTCCTTCTATGTCGAAACATCCTGTGTCAGTCCATCTTGTTTCACACAAACCGAGCAGATTCATATTCAGCCTTTCCATTTCCAACTTCACATTTGCTAGTCTCCCTGCTTGGTACAAAGTACGTACATTCCATGTTCCAATCCGCAAAGTGGTTCTGTTTCTGACAGTCGCAGGCTGACGGTCAGGTCTCACCTGTCGAACATGAGTGTCCCGACCGAGCGAGATGTTGATGACCTCAGTGTCATCAACCTCATTTACGCTGTTAGCGTTAGACATTAATCTTTGTATTGTCATGATTGTTCTTGGCAGGATACAGTGGTGGTTTGCCATTGCCTTCCACTGGCGGATGGCCACTCATACTATTGTCTCATTCGTGCCCTCAGCATACCGCGATGCGTGTGCAGATTACGCCTTCGTTGCCGTTGATCTCAATGTAGATTCTTCCGCCAACTCCGCCGCTTCCAGACTTCATGCGCTACAGTGCGAGACATGCACTTTCCCCAGTAACAAGTTACTGGGTACCCTCATGTCGTTTAGCCCGCCAGCTGAAGCGGTTTACCAGGGTGTGGCCACTGCCACGCACAAGCAGTTACTTGGAGCCAGACATGAGAGTTGGGTGCCATCAAGAGACCAGTAGGTCCATCGCCCGAAGGCCAGCTGATGGTTGCCACTGGATTGTACTCCATCTGGATGCCCCATACACCCCTATGACTAAGCAGACGGAGAAAAAAGGTACCCGGCATCTGTCCAGACAGATTAAGAAATGTACTGAACTCAAAGTTTAATTAGAGGAACCTTGTGTGTGTAATTAACATAGAGTAAAATGTGGTATATCCAGGGAGAACTGTTTGTCCCCACTTCTTTTCTGTCACATTTTGATGCCTCTTGGGGTCATACATTCATCACGTTCACACTAAGGGGGAGAGGTATCCTAAAAAGCGAACAGGGGAGTGGGGCTCACAAAGTGAGAATGTTCACATGAAAAAAAAATAAATTTTTGCTTACAGTTTTCCAAAGTCGTGACAGCGAAAGGCAGGTGTGCAGGTGTAATTATTCTTGTCTGTTTTTACACATTTATTGTTTGTTTATATGGGATTACTTTCGTTTGTATTTGGCTTGTTTTTTTTTGTTTTTTTTTTTTTTAGTTTTAACGTCATTTTTCCCCAGCAATTGGGGCTCAGACGGTGCCCTTCACAGGGACTTTGATTTGGCAGTGAGGAATTTCTTGGCCGGATGCCCTTCCTGACGCCAATCGATGGCTTTTTCTTTTCGCAAAGTTCTAAATTCTCCTCGACAGCTCGGGGAATCGAACCCGGACCTCTTGGTTACTGTGCAGTGCACTTTCATTTTTCACAATAGCCTGGCATCAATTTTTTACTTTCAAATTTAAGGGCGTGAGCTTCTATAAAAGAAGAATTAATGACATCATTTTCAAGTTATTTATCGAAATGGCAGCTACCAATGACTGTCAAAAAAAGTATAATGTACATTTGCAGTGGGGAGGTACTTGCCTGTGAACAGGTGCAAACAAGGGGGAGCTGGGTCAAAAAATGGCTAATGTCATATGAAGAGAATAAATGAATGGTCCGAAATGACATTACCTTTATTCAAGAAACCCATATCATCGAGTGCCAAGCTACATTTTTAATGACAACCTTGTTTGCACCTGTTCACAGGCAAGATGACAACCAGCTAGAAATTCATCATTCAAGTTTGAAAATGAAAGTAAATACAAGAGTTGGTATAGATCTTTCCCCCAAAGATAAAACTCTTAAGACAAAAACAACATCCTTAAAGGCAGAATACTCTCAACATCCATCATACTTCATGAAATCAAAATACCAGCTTTATGTGCTTGTGCATCAACTGCAAATAATGATGAATCAAGCAAACAACCATTTTTCAACATTCTTTGTAAATCAATACAAGATACCAAAAAGAAATGCCCTGATTGAAGATTGTCATCAGAGCAGATATGAATCCAACCACTAGCAGTGACTTTGATGGTTCTTGCTAATATTTGGGTACTAACAATGCTGATGTTGAGGCAAATGTCAATGGAATGAGATTTCTCACTTTATTAGAATGTAAACTATACATCATGAATTCCTTATTTAACTGAAAACCACATCATTGACACATGGTATTTCCCATCAGAACTTTTAAAATGTGTAGATTAAATCCTTACTGAGTGCCACGTAAAAAACTAAGCTCAAATTGCCATGTTTACCATAAAGCTGGTGTTCACTTTGCAACAGATCAGCATTAACTGGCATTGTCTAGCTATTTTTTATCAAAACGAAAGAGAAAAACTATTTCCCGAAACCAAAATGATGAGATAGATTGTATATTGACATAAAGGCAAAATATGTGGTAACTTTTCAAAAATGATAGACATGCTCCTAGTAGATGTGCACATTGTAAACAACGCAAACACATTTGAAAGGTTGTTCAAAGAATCCATAAAAAAAGTCTGCGAGAAAGAAATTCAAAGAACAAGCAACCTGTCAAAAAGATTTTCATGGTCAAATACAGAGTTCAGTACAGTGCTATATTAATGTCAAACAATGTAAAGACCCAAAATATCTCAAGGAACTCAGTAGGTTAATTCAAACCTGCAGTCAAAACTGAAAAATGAATATGTTGCTGACCTGGTAAAGGAAAGACTGTCTTTCAATGTGGATGGATGACAAACTTAAAGGGAAATCATAAATTATGTCAATCAACAGTATACCTGTTAAAGATGTATGAAAATTCAAGTACTTGGGAAACAACTGGAAACAAATGTTAAGACTTTCTGTTACCTAAGTCTCCACATTTCATCTCCCTTTTAAAAAATGGAATAAACTCAAGCACATACTAACCAAAAATAAAATATTGATGTATATTTGAATAAAAATTCTTAGAGCATGCATACAAAGCTGACTACTGTATAGCATTCTGGGCTGGGAGATAACAAGAGAATTAAGAAAAAATGAAACTGTGTGGCACAGTTTCCTTCAGAAAATGGTCATAAATGGTTTCAAATAAAAAAATTGTAGCTGCTGAATACTTCAATGCACTGAATAAATCTAAGATATCCAAACAAGAAACTGAGACAGACAAAGCAAACAGTGATGACTTAGGGCATTTCTATATTCACATCAAGGAGCACCTAAGAAGAATAACAAAAACCTTGAGTGCTGCTAATTTTCAAATGACAACACTTGAAATATACTACACATGTTACAAAACTGGAGAATGAGTCATTGTAAAACCAAATGCTCTTACAATGGATTCTAAGGAACATGCAGATCACCTGAAATAGAAGTAAACCTCGACAAAGGGCAAATTTGAAGGAAGATGCAAAATAAAACTGAGTTTATGCCCTTACTTGATTGGTCTGTTAAGTAGAGACACTCTAAAGATACAAAGGACCCAGTAAGATAAATATGATGATGATGATGATGATGATCATGATGATTATAAGTAACAATGAACTTCTGGTATGGACCTCAGTTCAGATAAATTGATGGTCATGTCATGTTCAACAGGAGTAACAACATCAATGGCAATATCACAATGAACAGGGAGCCACTGGAAGAAGTGGCCAGCTTTAAGTACCTGGGAGCAATCTTTTCAAAAGATGGCACAAGCTAAGCTGAGATCTGAACACAGATTGCCACAGTCACTGCAGCAAAGGTCAGGTTAAATAAAATATGGAAGAGTAATATCAGTTTCCTTGCCAACTTTAAACTCTTCAGCTCTTTTGTCAACTCCATCCTATTCTATTGGTGGGAGGCATGGACACTCCTGGTCAAGGCAGAAAGAAGGAACCATGCATTACAGACAAAGTATAGGATATTATGATATAAACAATCCTATATTTAAGCAATAAGAGCGCTTTGTGTAGTACTTCTTAAATATAAATCTTGGCAGTTGACATGAGAAATATATTCCATTTAATATTTCATCATTATCAATCGAAAGATTCTTATTTACAAACACAACCTCAAAACCTCAACAAAAAAATCTACTCAATATCCAAAGGACGCTATAGAGGTGTTATAAATTACACATCATTAGGAAACAAAACAATAGGGAAATGATAATACAAATGGAAAATTAACTAACAAGAAAACAATGGATACCAGGGAGCGGGAAAACGATAACAAAACAATTGTGTGTGATACATGAGGTAAAAGGATGAATCGCTACAAAAGTGCTTGATGAAACTCCTCCAAATTTCCTACCTGAGCCACTAATTCAATGGTTATGCAAAACCTTTCCTTGCCACCATCAAGAGACTTATCGAAATGATCGCACTACACTTGGTGGAGGAGTATTTATATTAGTTCATAAGGACCTTGTAGTAGTAGAACAACCCCAATTTATTACATCATGTGAAATTGTGTGGATTAAGATCTCTATAAAGGGAAGAAAGGACCTGTATATAGGCTCTTTTTACATGCCCCACAGAAATCAAGACGACCTTATTGAACTTGAAAAATCACTCGAATTAGTGCATGGCAAAGGAGATAAACATATCATCTTATGTGGCGATTTTAATTCTCCGAACATAGATTGGAAAACCCTATCAGTTGACCAAAATAGTACTGACAAGCAGCTCCACCTTAAACTCATTGACATCGCAAATCAGTACAGCCTCAGTCAGATGCATGAACAACCTACACGAGAAGACAACATCTTAGACCTTGTCTTTACTTCAATACCATCACTAGTAAAGAGTTCGGAAAGTGTACCTGGCATCTCTGACCATGATATGGTC
>RDPX01000432.1:298046-331187 GCA_003991215.1 Morbakka virulenta | reverse complement strand
CCTTTCCACCCCTTCCTACCCATTGGTTCCTCCGTGCGACTGCCATCCTTGGAACTTTCAACATTTTCACTTGCCTCCGGCCTAGAAACTTCCCCAGTTCTAATAAGAACTGTTTCCTGCGGGTCGTCAGAGACCCTCCGACTTCCAGGTTTCCCTTCAGTCGGTTTTTTCTTCAGAAAACTCATTGAAACAACACGAGAATTCGCAAACAACAACTCAGAAATACTTCCGGACTGTCTATATTCGGTTCACCTCTCAACAAAGAGAGGTTATCCAGGGGCACGAACTTAGGCGCATAAACTTTACCTCCATAATAATAATAATAATAATAGTAATGTCATCGTTCATTTCGCTTCAATTACTGAGGAAATGTCTCAGGAGCAATGAGGTGCATATCATCATTCTCCGTGAAGATCTTTTTCGCAGATCTTGAACCACGTAAACATAATAATTTACTGCGTAATAGGATGAAGCTGAGTCTGTTGCGCAGCCAGTTTTTCACAACATTTGTGTCATCCTCTCGTTTTTCAGCAATCATTTCTGCAAAGCGATGGTAAAATGCTAAACATTCTTTTGACATACCCCCGAAACATGTGAAAACAAGTGACGTGAAACTGCCGTGGTCGATGGAATTGACTCCTCTGTTGTAAGATATCTTTTTAGCGTTTTCATTGGAACGATGTGATGCTTGTAAGGTTTGAGTAAGGTACGTTTTAGCTGTAGGGTTAAATACCTTTACGTCCAAGTACGCTACTTGTCCCTTGACCCCAAATCCTCTTGCAGCTACGTCGACTCTTGATTCATCACTCTAAATGGCAGAAGGTGGCAACTCCTCTCAGGTAATCTGTTGAAGGACAGGTTCTACGGCTACGTCTTTGCAGCATTCGGATAGTGCATCTGCGGTTGTAGCGATTCATCCTTTATCCTCATGTATCGCGCACAATTGTTTTGTTATCGTTTTCCCGCTCCCTGGTATCCATTGTTTTCTTGTTAGTTAATTTTCCATTTGTATTATCATTTCCCTATTGTTTTGTTTCCTAATGATGTGTAATTAATAACACCTCTATAGCGTCCTTTGGATATTGAGTAGATTTTTTTGTTGAGGTTTTAAGGTTGTGTTTGTAAATAAGAATTTTTCGATTGATAATGATGAAATATTAAATGGAATATATTTCTCATGTCAACTGCCAAGATTTATATTTAAGAAGTACTAAACGAAGCGCTCTTATTGCTTAAATATAGGATTGTTTATATCACAATATCTTATAAGGTGACGTCTCTAATTTCGTTGTGTCTAAAGGCGATAAAACCTCCTTTTGGACACGAGAGGGCGTGATCTAATTTAATTTTGGTTACAGACACAGTATTGTGGTAGCCTCTTTAACGGGATATTATATCTGATATATAAACCGTCCCAGAATGATTGCTTATCAAGCAAGAATCCATACTGTTTGATTGGCAGAGTGGTTAGCCCATTAGAGGCTCCCTTTTCCATACTTGCTTCTAGACATCTTTCATTGATGGGATCAGAAATATTTTGCTTGAAATGTTCAAGTTTTTCGCTGTTGAGCTTCCGTACTGTAGATGCTTGAGCTAATTCAACTTTATCGTCGTATATTTCGACTTAGCGTTACACTTTTTCGACCATCGTTGTAGTGGCCTACGTGGAGTTACGGTATTCAATGGGTGATCTTTCAATTGGATTATGTATGGCTAAGCCACCTTGCTTCACAGGTAAGGAAAATAAACTTCTCTCCTCAGCATTACAAATGTAACCATTCAAAAGTGCAGGGAGAAACGAGTTTCTAATTGTTTCTTCAAGAGGTTTTAGTTCATTTTTAATATTCGGAATGGTTCTCATCACGTACGTGAATTTGTGTTGAAAACCAAAAACATATGCAGTGTAGGCACAATGTGGATAGGATTTAACAATGTCCGAAAGTGTTGTTAGCTCTTTCTTCCATGTCGTAACTAAATCTGACACATAATTCCTTCGATTTTGATCGCTCCCTAAAATTGCACCTGATTGCCGATTTCTTTCGATGGTAATGTTGACTCCCGTACCTTGGAATTCACGCGTGGCTTCCTCTAGATAATCTTCTTTCACTATTAGCCAACTCTTACTGGTTTTTGGATAATAACCAATATTTGGACCGTGTTGCCTTATTTCCTCGAACCATGAACGAAGACTCTTAACTGTTCCGACACCGGTGAAATCATCTGCGAATGCAATCTTTTGTGATTGCATTGATTTAGATTTAAGATTGAGTAGGGGTCTAATCCCAATAGCATGCATGGTCATTGCAACAGGGTCGCCCTGTGTTGTGCCTTCATTTGAACTTATTTCTTTTCCGCCGTCTACGAATAATCGAGCAGGTATCTGATAGCAATTAAAGATATACGTTGAAAACTCAGGCATAAAATTTTCATGTTGTGAAGGGTAACGGGCCTGTTGATCGAATTAAATACGCCTTGAGTATCATCATCATCGAACATATCGACGGCCGCATGAGCCGCAATTTCATATCCCGATTTAATTCCCGCACATAGGTGAAGATTTCCAGCCGCTTGCAGGGTGTCTTTTCTAACGCAAGCAACTACAGCTTTGCCAATGATACGTCGCACAACCTCTCCTATTCCTGTCGGAGGTAATCCTGAACATTTGTCCAGTGGTATGAGCATGCACACGATATATGGTTCCAAACTTTGTGGATCTGATACGCTTTCTGAGCATAACAAACGAGCGAATTTTGCAAGAGATCTTCGAAGATCAATGGATGCCGCTCCAAATATTTTACTTCCAATTACACGGCGCCATTCATCAGCATCCCACCCTGATTCTCCTGAAGAACCTTTTGTTTTTACTGCAGCTTTTAGTATAACACATTCATCTAAACTTTAAAAAATCACTGGATTGATATATTGATAAGGTGCCTCAAGTAGTAAATCTGAATTCAAGGGGCAAGCATCGGGATGTTTGAAGTACAGCTCATTCATTGTAATGTCATCCAGTGGTAAAATGTCATTGTATTGCTCTTCTGATAGTAAACGAAGAGCAGAATTCACTTTTCCTTTTATCATAAGCTTCTGGAATGTTTCACCAATATGTCCCTTGTCTTTTCTACGTGTCTCAGCCAGGCGAGTTTGAATGCCAAGACACTCTCCAACCAGTGATTCTTCTGTCTTGCCAGAGTTGTAATCTTCTCTCAAGAACTTTCCTGTTGTCAGATGCCGAACTTTTCGAGTTTACTCGTTGTAATAAAAGACTCGGAAGGACCATAAACATTTTCAAAGCTATATCTCTCAGGTGACTTGTTATTCCAGAGATCGATAGTACTTGTGAACTCCTGAACAAAACGCTTACCAACATGTCCCTTCGGTAGCTTAAAAATGTTGTTTCTCCATGTCGACATTTTGTTGTAGGCGTCGTGTATAGCATGTTTAAAGTCATTTCCGTTACCGTTTTTGCTTGTGTCATTTCTATCATTATGGTCATCTTACGCAGGTTTCTACGACTTGCAAGTCCTCCTATGGTTCTTCAAGCCAGTCAGACTTTTGCATGTTCGCTGCCCAGCTTCGCAAGTGTAGGTTGTCGTCGAAGCAGATTCGTNCTTGCCAGAGTTGTAATCTTCTCTCAAGAACTTTCCTGTTGTCAGATGCCGAACTTTTCGAGTTTACTCGTTGTAATAAAAGACTCGGAAGGACCATAAACATTTTCAAAGCTATATCTCTCAGGTGACTTGTTATTCCAGAGATCGATAGTACTTGTGAACTCCTGAACAAAACGCTTACCAACATGTCCCTTCGGTAGCTTAAAAATGTTGTTTCTCCATGTCGACATTTTGTTGTAGGCGTCGTGTATAGCATGTTTAAAGTCATTTCCGTTCCCGTTTTTGCTAGTGTCATTTCTATCATTATGGCCATCTTCCGCAGGTGTGTACGACTTGCAAGTTCTCTTATGGTTCTTCAAGCCAGTCAGACTTTTGCATGTTCGCTGACAAGTTTCGCAAGTGTAGGTTGTCGTCGAAGCAGATTCGTTGTTTGACGTGAGCTGCTGTGATGAAGCTGTGGTGTTGTTTGTTGACATAGCAGTTGGTTTCTTTCTGCAAATAAACTTAAAATCGGCGGTAAAAATACATCTTGTTCTTCTTAAACAGTTTCTGAGTTTTTAAACACTTGTTTAAAGAAGTTCAGAACGTATAATTTCGGTTTCTTGTTTACTTTTGAGCTCCGCCATCTTGAATCGTCAACCCAAACTCCACTAGTATAAGTGACAATTTTGGTGCCAAACATATATCACCCTTCGTTCCTGAAGGTTTAGCGTCCTCTCCATGTAGAAATTGTCTATCCTGCGGCAGTTGGTTTACATTATACTTGGGTAACTTATTAGGTACGTAATAATCTAATTGTAGTACACTCATCGTCTCATAACAGCCCTGGTGACACAACAATCCTGTGCACCGACTTCGTGCTCTACTTTTTGCCCACATTCTTGTCGAGTCCGGCTTGATCGTGACTGCTTTGTGGCTGGGTGCACGAATGATGTATTCTGCAACTTTGATCCAGTAGACAGAAACAGCTGACCATTTCCTCCGATGTGCTGGTTTCATGAAAAAAGAAGAAGATCGGTACTTTGTGTTTTAATGTCTTACAGGTGTTTTCCAACAGTAGCTGAGTGGTTGTCTGACAGAGATTTGGGTACAATGGGCGTCACCAGGATGAAATAGAGCGTAGTTTGAGAAAATGTTGGTAGGCTTTATTGAAAAAGATAAGTGAAGTTTTGAAGGTTTCATCCAATACTTTACACAGACGAACCGAAACATGTCATAAAACGAGCTATTTGGGATGTTTTGACGAGACACAAGCGGATTCGCATAAGCTATTGACTTGCTTCATTCCTGTGTTGCCAAAAAGGTTCCAAGAAAAACTCAGCGACATTTTGAAATTACCACCATTGGAAGACGAGAAAACCGATAAAGCTTAAAAGGAAGATGCACTAGTTGTCGAAGGCGGAAAGACAGGAAGAGGTGGGAAGGGTTCAGAAGCTCAATCTAGAAAATCAAAGGAATTGCCGGAGGAAATAAAATCTAACGAGGCTGTGAAATCAGGCGCAATTCCCAGTGCAACGTTGAAAATTCTTGAGTTGTTAGCGAGATTTGTTTCAAGCATTGAATGGCTTCTGTCGGGGCGAGAAAGAAGCCAGCCAAGCATTTTCGTTCCAAGCTCTCTCTTTGAAGCAAAGGGTGACACAATCCTTCGAGGAAGAAGACGAGTTTGAATACAATGAAAAGTTGGTTCATCCCTCTATTTTACATTCAGTCAAAACTGGGTTGCGGAATACTAGTGTTAGAGATAACATGCATCCATTCCAAGACAAGTCTAAAAACACCTAATAGCCTCTTAATTTCAGAAATGAGAATTGCCTGTTCAGACGAAACTGAGCGGAAGTCAAAATAGAATATAGTGACCTGACTGGAAGAGAAAAAGACAGTCAAATTTAATTAAATTTCTGTTGCTTGTCGCGGTATTAAAGAGCTGCTGTGTCAAATGAAAGCTATGACAGAGAAACTGAATAGGTTGGAAAATGAAGTGAAGAATTCAAAGAAGGAGGAGAAAGAGAAGAGTGGTGTTGCATGTGGAGGCGGTAAGACTCAATTTTGAATGCCGAATGGGCGTAATACCTGTCAGAAAAGTAAGAGTGTTGAATTTTTTTGTCACTGTTGGAAATGTGACGATAATTGTGAATTTTCACCTTCCTGTCCTTCAAATTAAAGAGGTTTCGGAGTCGAGACGTTCAGTGACCTCACAGAAAGAAAACCGTATAACAAGTGAAACTGCTGTGGCAAAGCTGCATTCAAGAAAGATGGCAAAATTAGCATTTGTGCTGGATGTAGAATGGAAATTATTGTGCCAAAAGGTGCCAAAAAAGCCATTGGAAAAGTCGCAAAGTTTTGTGTGCAGCGCTTCAGATGTCTGATGAAGAAGATAATCAGTAGCATGGACAGTGCTAATTTGTCAGTCATCTTGATCCAAAGCAACACAAATATGTTGTTGAGATTGTTGAGCGGAAATATATGGTTGATTGTGTAATTGATGAGAGCCAAACTCAAGCTTTATGGGGCACAGGTGCCCTGGTGAGTTCACTGATCCATTCGAGGTTGCAGAAATATATTACCTGAATTTGATCTGAAAGACCATTCCAAGCTCGTAGATGAATTGTTTGACGTTGAAGGTGTTGGAGGTGTCATTCCGTCCCTTATGAAGGGCATGTTGTGCTTCTTTCATGGATTGGAAATTTTCAGTTGATGCTTCCATTCTTGGTGACAAAGGAGTTATTTTTACATCCTATTGTTGGCTACAATGTTATACGAACTATTGCAAAAATTGGTGGCAAAGAGGAGATATCTATCCTTAAGAAGGTTTTTAAAGGACAACCATCCAAAAAAGATAAACTCTCTTGTGAACTTTCTGCGGGTAGAAAAACTACACAGATGATATATCAAAGGTGACAACTTTCAGAAAATTTCCGGTGATAAAAGTGTAAACTCATTATTAAATTCGTTATGTTATGTATATTAAGCGTCGATATGACAGACAGGAGTTGAACGAATGTTGTTGTGATGGAAAAAACAAGAACTGGTTTGTGACTGTCCAGAAAACGAAAACTTGAACGTACCATGACTTTACTATCAAGAGACAGGGGTTTAAGATTTTGCCTTTTACGATTAAAGATTTGTTGGTTTGACAAATTCTTGCTAGTTATCATTCCTTTTTATCTTGTGATATTTCTTGTTTGTATTATTTATGACAAACATCAGTATTGGGAAATCGACTCCTTCATTTTGTGGGAATTTGGAACTTAATTCACTACAAAAGTCAAAGCTACTGTATTAGTTTCTGTTAAGATTGAAGATGTTCAGGTGGACCAACGTACACCAGTCATTTCTAACCAATGTTGATACACTGTCTTCATGCATGAATCTCTTGTTACCCTAGAAAAAGGAGTTGTCTCTGGATCAATGTCCATGTTACTAATCTGTCAAGCAGAAGTATTAGGCTTCTTAGAAGGTTATGGATTGGTGAATTCGATCTCGTAAAATCAGGTACAGCTTTTAAAGTTAAATTGAAAGGGGTAATTTAAAGCCGAGTACTGATGATATTTCTGGGAATGATAGCTATGTTTTGAATACTGGAAGTCAGGTGGGCGAATGTGATGTATATATTGTAAAGGAAGTTAAGAGCTCAGGTGTTAAGTCAAGAGAGGACGTGGCCAAGGACTGGCAGGTAGTTAATGTGATGTCAGCTGGACTCGCAAACTCAATTAGTTCAAATAAGGTTCTTTCCATAAATCTTGCAGGTGAAAGGACGTGGAATGAAGAGCTACGAAGTGAAGTACAAGATGAGTTTTTTTAAGAAGCTTCACGAAAAAATGGAGCTCTCACACCTTACTGAAGATGAACAATTTCTTTTTTTTTAAAGTCATTTTTCCCTAGTAGCTGGGGCTCAGATGGTGCCCTTCACAGGGACTTGGATTTGGCAGTGAGGAATTTCTTGACCGGATGTCCTCCCTGACGCCAACCAATGGCTTTTTCTTTTAAGCCACGGCTCCCCACTGAAGATGAACAAATGATTACTAAAAATATGTTGTGGGAAGAACGTGTAGTGTTCTTAACTGATCCAAAAGGAATAGGCGAAGTTCATGATTTGGAGATGACGAAATTCCTTTTCAGTGCTCAGACAATGCTTCCTGAAAACCATTTTATGAAGAAGCTAAGATACTTATTGAATCGTGGGTAACAAAGATAACAAAGTCAAAGTCAGCATGGTCAACCCCGGTGGTGATTGTACAGAAGAAGGGGGTGGAAACCGTCTTCGTTGTGATTTCTGTAAGTTGATTGCAAAGACAATCCCTGATAGGCTTCCTGCTCCAAGAGTGCAGGATGCACTTGATAATTTGCCTGGCATTAGGTGGTTCAGTGTAGTTGACCAAAGCTGAGAGTTTTTGTTTAGTTGAGAGAGAAGGTAGTGAAATTGAAGTTGGGGAAATGTTCGTTTCTTCAGTGTCATGTTGAATATCTTGGTAAGATTGTGTTAGCTAAGGGGTATCAAAAAAGTTATTCGTGTTCTGAAAGAAAATGTACCTTAGAATGTTGGTGAAATCCATTGCATCTAGGGTTGCTTGAATATCATCAAAGCCATATTCAAGACTTTGCTTCTATTGCTGAACTATTAATTGATCGTCGATTGCTGAACCAAGGTACAGTCTTGTTGCAGTATAGTCGTCCCAATGTTCATCAATCTTAAATTACGGTAAGAAATAATCCCTACATAATAACTGTACAATTTACCGCAAATAAAATGTAAATGCTTGCTTTTACAATTAACTATACCCTAAGGGAGTCTTCTGCCCGTGGTAATGCAGCATTATTAAACTTCTCTGTTGATGTTTCCAGTTTTCTCTCTGCTTTTCGGTCCCAATACGGCGATCAGGCCATTTTACTTTTCGCCGTGTCTTGTGAACAATTTTAGCTCGACCCAGTTTTTATTTACAGACAAGATCCCCCCTCCAAGTTCGAACTGGTGCTTTCAGAGGTCCGGGTCTAGCCTTGGAACTCAATGATGTCTGGCCAGCCTCCATTTGAACTCTCTTTTCTAACCTTGGCTATGTTCGAAGTGGATTGAAGGTACTGGTTTTAATGTTATGTATTCTTTATGTATCGAAACCCATCCAAAAAAAGGTTATTTTATAGTTAATAAGCTGCATATTAACATTTCGACTGTTTCCTAACCGACAGATAAATGACGTTCTTTTTGAATTAAAAATTTCTTTGATTTCAAGGTCATCATGTTTACAGCCAATGCCAAGATTTTGAAACCAGGAGGCGATCAGCCCGATGAGTTTGAGCAATCAGTTTCTCAGGTTAGTAATATTAAAATAAGTTAAGGAGTAGTTTAATGGATTACAATGTCCTGCACATTGATCAATTTTTTAAAGCCGAAATTCAGGAATTCTTAAGTATTCATTGGATGCATTTGTGGATGGCTTGACGGTCATTTTTACCCCATGACAGATTAATTAGCAATATTGCTTGTGAAAGCCACCGTTATTAAATAGTAAATCAATGCAGAAGAAAGCCGTACTAAATTACTCAGGTTAGCACGGCCACCCTCTCGTGTTAACAACTGAAAGTTTTGTAAAAGTTTCGAATTGGCCGAGGGGTGATTGTCGTCCATTAATTTCTTGAACTGAAGCTCTTCCTTTTTAAGGCAATTTTCTAGAAAAGTTTTAGATTACCTTTTTTTAACTTTGTATATTGGCAAGAAAGTTAAGGGGCACCTTAGAATCTGTCAATCGATGGTTTTAAGTAGTGTATTATGTGTAATTGTTGCATTAACTTGAAGAAGAGAATTAGCCTTCAACTGGTGTTGGGAAAAAAGTACAAAGTGATTAAGGTATGCTGGATGCTTCTTCATGAAAAGTAGACTCTTAAAAATATTTTAATGCTGTTGAATTTTTTATTTAAAAGGAAAACAACCCTAGTAAAGCATTGTTTCTTGAAAAGGAGGGTGTCAATGTCAAAAGAATTGTCATTGAACTCACTTGAGCTACTGATAACACTAATAACAGTTTTTGTGATTCTTCAACAATGAAGACAATTCTAGTTTTAAAATGAAGCTATTCTGAGAAGTGCAATTGTTAGATTTTTAACATTAAAGTTGATACAGCTAGATAAACTGTGTATTTTTATGAAGAAGATAAGGGAGGGGGGGGGTCCATCTGACAGTCATCTAATAAAAAGAAGTTAAAATCAATCAAGTTCAAGGATACTTGCTGACTGGTTTAGCATGAAGTGTTAGAATTATATTTTTAGTAAATTTGTGAGCTTTTTTAGTAATCACATGATAGTGTGTGAATTTTCTTGTGGAAACAAACTTTTTTATAGGCCATATTTGAGCTTGAAACTAACTCGGATTTTAAGACGGATTTGAGGGAACTCTACATCACAGGTGCTAAGGTAATATTGTATATATTTTGTTGATTTAAGGCCATTTCATAAAAGTCAACACTTCTCCTGTTTTAAAACTTGATATCTTTTATGTAGCCAGTATCAGTATATGTTATTGGAAGATGGTTGGTAAAGTTATTCACATTTGTAAAGGAAAGCACCAACAGCCATAGATCTGATTATGGTACGATTGTGATTTTAGTTTAGGTTCGAGTAATATTGCTGGTCTCTTTACTATTTTCATCATGTGCAATTATTGGATAGTGATAGTTAAATGTTTTATTAGTTGAAAAGAAATACTGTACAAAACATTTTAACATTAGTTGTTGCTCTGTTTAATTACCACTTTTGCCTTCCCTCTTTTTTCCCTAACTACATAATTCTATCCGACCCACGTAAATTTTTAAGGCTGATATGTAAAGAAATCCAAACGCCAAGTCAATACCTGCAAACCAGTAATTTTTGGTGTCTATTGCCTGTTTCTGTAATTTTACACTGCAGTGTTTAAAGTTAAATTAAATATGAAAAGATGTTTGTGTTCTTGTAACTCATTTCTTGTTTCCAGCTTTAATTTATTTAGTATTTTGACAATGTTAAAAAGATTGTATACCACACATTAATTTCCCTTGGTTTAAGGAAGTTGATGCAGCAGGAAAAAAATGTATAATTGTATTTGTTCCAGTACCACAACTAAGGAATTTTCAAAAGATACAAGTCCGCTTGGTGCGTGAATTGGAGAAGAAATTCTCAGGGAAACATGTAGTTTTAATTGCTCAGGTAAATATGCATTTTCTTGTTTGTTTTGTTGTTGTTTTCATGGCTTGTTGGACATGTCTATAGTGGCATAATCAGGAAGTATGTGGTATCGAAGTTATGTAAGCTCACCCAAGTTCAGTTAAAAGAACAGATAATGATGTATGTATTTTGAGAGAACATCCTCGTGTACTATAAATTCAGTGTATCTTGGATCTGTAAACACAGACTAAAGGGTTTACTAAAGTCAGTGTTGAAAAGAAGGACAGTGACCAGGCAGCTTGCATATGATGAATTTATTGTCGCCCCAGACTGAATATGCTGTTGAGACGACATTTCTGATCAGGGAGCTTTGTATTTTGTTTTATGTGGAATTAGCATGTGTTAGTATTCAAGTGATTGACATTTTTAATGCTAATCTAGTTGACTCAGTTAAATATTTTTATTCACCATATTTTCTTGTTAAGAGCAAAGAATGTTTAAAGAATGTTGTTGTTCCCCATTTTTCTTTTTTTAACATCCTGGCTGAATGAGTGGCAGACTGATTAATTCTGTGAAAGGTAGCACACAGCAGCTCAAAGACTTGTAAGAAATCTGGTAAAAAATGATATGGCTTAAATGCCGCAGTAGTTTGCTGTTTAGATAAACAAATCTACAGCTTACAAAACAGATTTTTAGATGGTTCAAAGGATTTGAAAGGAAATATTATGCAGTTTGAAACTGCACACACAAGATAGTACATTAAATTTGTGGTCATCATAGATAAGGACATGCATGTACAGTGAAGAGGGAGATAATGATGATAAATTGGACCACATTTTAAATTGTCTATGAAGCTAAAACCTGATTAAGGGAGGGGTTTTTTGGAATGTAGAAATCTTTTGGTCAGTCGTACAAAAATTGGCCAAGATTTGCACAGTAGGGAAAAGTTTAAATATGCTAAAACGTTTTGGGATAACAGCACATGTACTTGTGCTATTGTTTGTACACCAAAGATGTTACTTGCTATTTTTCCTGCAAAAAGATGACGAGGCATTTTATGCAAGACTGGGCCAAAGAATTGTTATAAGAATATGAAGCAGGTCTTGTTGCAGAATATTTTTTTCCATATAGTTATCATTATTTGTTAGTGGCTCCAAGATTGCAGTTGATTTGTGAGCTACAGTAAAAGTCAAATAAAGTAGTTCAAGTTACTTGATTGACTTGATAGAATATATTTTCTACTTCCCAAATTACTCTTAAGGAGTTTTAAGCATTAACATATGGTTCTCTTTAATGATAACTTTAATTTACTCAGTTATGTTCTTGTATTCGAATGTTTGGTATGAATGGGAGAAGAATTAAACCTAAAGGACACCATATGGAATGTTATAGGAAGAATTTTAAATGTGTATTGCCCTAAACAACCGAGTAGACCAGTCAACTGCAAGTTATATGGTGCCAAAACAAAATATTTAAATTTGGTAAGTATGCCATTAAAGTCTAGCTATTTTTGCAAGTTTTTTTTATTTAATTGGCAGAGGAATCCAGTAAGCTTAAAATATTCAAAAGTAAATTTTTGTACTTTCGTGTGAATTTTAGAGAAGAATTCTTCCAAAGCCAACTAGGAAATCCAGAAACCAAAAACAGATAAGACCAAGAAAGTAAGTTGTTTCTACCCTTTTAAATCTGTCTGTGCAGAACCTTGCTTTGAAGTGCTATTCTTGGTTTACAGTCAGACTTTTTCATGTTGGGGTAGGTGGTGGCTTAAGCTTACTTGCTCAACAGGTTTTTTCCAGTCAGTCCACTAGTACTGCAATAATACATCTGTTCATCAGGAATCAAGATGGTTTAGTCAGTGTCTAGAATGGTATTGTGATCCATTTTTGGTAGGTTTATTGTTTAGGATTATGGTATTGTGTTTTGTTGAAATTGCAATGAACATCCATCCATCCACAGCTTAGTTATGATGAATTCTATGCCGCCCCAGACTGAAATATCAGTGTTGATGGCTTTTTCTGAAAGGCAAGCTGTGTTAAAAGTATGTAACAGGGTTTGCTGATTATTCATTTGAATTGCTCATATCTGAAACAAGTTACATGCTCTTGAATGTAGAAAGATCAGTTTAATTAAAGTTAAGTTTTTCAAAGAAATAAATAATGAGTAAAGTCTTATTTTTTGAAACTTTTGAAATTCTTTTTGAATGCCTTTGTGAAGTGTCATTTTGATGCTTTCATCTCTGTATTTTCATCCCAGCATTAAACTGTTTTACATGATTGTAGATAACTGTAGTATTGCCTAATAATTGGGTTCATTTATTCCAGTTGGTTGTTTTTATCACTGATAAACACCTGTATGTAATTTAGCTTTGCTGTTTTTCCATAGTCGAACATTAACAGCAGTTCATGAATCCATCCTAGAAGATCTTTGCTTTCCCAGTGAAATTGTTGGCAAGAGAACACGTGTAAAATTGGATGGAAGCCGTGTTGTCAAAGTGTGAGTAAAAATTGAATGTCTTGTATATTGTAACTCATTGTTTCTCACTTTTAACTATTTCCACAACTGTTAACAGTTACGGTAATAGTTTTGTGTAACAAAATTTTCATGTAAGTTGTTTGCATGTACACACCCATTTAAGTGTTTTGGGTGAAGGAAGCATGGATGTGTTTGTAAAGCATGAGTGTAATAGCAAGACAGTTTGTTATGATTTGCATAGAATATGATAAGGGGCAATTTGGATAGATTAGGTGGACCATAATGGGTCAGTTTTGTGATTTGTGCCATTTCCTTCTGATCTTAGTTAATGGCTAAAGCAGTTAGTATCAGTAATTGATTCACCCTAAACATTGTTGAAATTTACTTCTCCAACTATTTTCTTTTGTGGTAAAGACTTTAAGCATTTGTCACAAGTTGACCTGCTGTTATTGTGTAGAGTACTGTAGTACTGCTGGGTAAATATAAGCCTAAATAGCAAGAGGCTTTAGAACAATGCTTTTAAAAGCTCAGCAAATATTCAAGTACATTACAAGAAAATGTTATGTTGTCTAATGTTGCCTGTAAACTTCAATCAACCAGAGCAGAAAAGGCAGCTCTGCCTGTTTACCAAATGATAATTTTTGCACTGTTTTTATTCTGCTGTATTCTGTAACTTTAAGAAAACAGAAAAGGAAAGTGTCCAGAAAAAAAACACATTCTTGATAATTTGAACAATCTTGGACAGCAATATTTATTTGTGAGCTTTCAGATGATTTAAAGTTAAACATGCAAAAACTTTTACCCTTATCGATTTATAATGAACATTGTGAGTGCGAGTGTTTTAAACTGCCGCCATTGAGATTATTGAATCGGATTCCTTGTCCCTTTTTTTTACAAAATAAAGGTTTACTTGGTTAACATTTAAATTTTCATGGCTTTTCTTCAGAGCATTTTTTCTTATCAAGTCAGTTAAATTAAACTTTTATATTTCCTTTTGTTTAAACCTTGAGCTTTAATGATTCTTAATTGTTAATTTTTTTATACTTTTAGTGGGATTTTTTATACAATTTTAAAAGAGAACTTGCTTAGATAATAGTAGCATAAATTATAGCAGCTGAAGCATTTTATACATTTTGATTATTTTCAAATAAATAAATGAATAAATAGTTAGATCAGCAGCAAAGCTGAGTGAAGATACAGAAAACCTCTTTTTATGTAAATGTGGGGTATATTGGGTCATCTAGGATTTCTTAGTAGTGGAGCACAAGGTTTTTCAGCAGTGGGCTTATTATTACAGTGACTTTTCTATATTCAATTCAACTAACCTTAACAAGTGTTATCTGTACAATATCTTATTCTCAGCAGAATTTGATGTTTAATGTTACTATTGCTTGTTTATTTTGCTAATATTTATACAAAATTACAAACCACTTGAGTATTTACAGCTATCTGGTTTATCCTGTAACATGCTGTATAAGAAAAGATACTACATGCAATCATATTACCTGTAGTTTGCCAATGATTCATTTCATTCTCTGCTACTTGGAATTTATTGTTTTATTTATAGTTCTGATCTTACCACAGTAATAGTAAAGGTGACAGTTCATCAAAAAGTGATTCTCAGCCACTGTTGTTAGTAGTTACTTCCAGGGCTTTACCCCACAAACCTCTTGTTTGGGCATTTGGTCCATCGTACTGGATTCATGAAGGTGACCCGTTATGCTTCACTGCCTGTTTACTTCAATGTCATGTATGATTTTTTTGTAAAGTTTTTGCTAGCAGCAAATAGTAAGGATTCCCAGGAAAACTGGGGAATCAGTCTCAGTGCACACAAGGTATAATGACTAAATAGAATTCCTTTTAGTGTCTTTAAAAAAATCAATAAATTTACCCTTGCTACACCACAGTCAAGCAACATTGATTTTAGTAAAGCATGTCTTTGGGATGCCTTGTGGTATATGGTGCTAAGTAGTTAAAAACTTTACATATTTACACAATGCAATATGTATCCATCTGTAAGTTCCCTATTGCAAACTAGTGGGAAAGCTTAGTATTTTTACGTTTTAATCTCTATAATCTTTGATATTTCTTGATTCGTTGTTTGAAACAAGGAACAAGAAACGTGGATGAAATGAGATGTTCACATGCAAAAAAGCATTGTTTGTTGTATTAATTTGTTTCAGGGCAAATTATGATGAATGCAAATAAATTCTGGAATGAATCAAATATTTGAATTTGAAAATATAAAATTAGTTTACTTTTTTTTGCAAGGCATCAGTACGATTCTTTACAGCATAGTGGTTGGTGGTCTCTGGTTGTATTTCAGCAGAGCAGAAGCATAGACGTTTCATTATTTATTTACTTGTGCATGTGTATGTAATAATTTGTAATATTAACAGACCATGACAGTAAAGTAACACATTTTAGTTGGCCACAACAGTAGGTTATAAAGAAGTAAAAAGAGATGTTCTATGAACTGGGTTGCAAATTGGTTTTGTTAAAAAATTGGGGCTAATAGTTGAAGAGCACGTGAGCCTGTGAAAGTTATTGGCACTTTTTATTTAAATCAGTATGTTGTACACACATTTTCCCCATAATTAAGAACTTTTTACGATAGAATTTCCCCAAGATAGTTCAGCCATGGAAGTTATTTAGGTCTTGAACTAAGAAAAATGTTTCAGGTCATATTTTTAAAAACTTTCTCCCAGCAAAACTTGCAAAAATAGTACATAGGGTTGTCTAGGGGGCCTGCTTTTAGTTCATTTATTACCCACTGGTATGCAACGATGATTTTGGTTTACACTGATTGATTGTGATGTATAAATCAAAACGAGCTTTTTAAATCTGAGCATACCTTGACATAGATGCATTCGAATTTATTTGGTAGTTAAACCTCGAATGGTGAAGAGACCCATACCAAAATTTTGTTGCTGAATAAGTGCAAATGATTTTGAAATGATTTTTTTAGACACTTGGATAAAAGCCAGCAGACAAATGTGGAGCACAAGGTTGGTAGCTTGCACAATTTATTATGAAGTTTGAAGTTTGATTTATGAAATCATGGGCGAGGTAGTCAAGACTATATTTTAAAACAGCAAGAGTTAATTTTTTGGGTGGAAGGCAGCAGGTTCAGCATTGTGTCCCATAGCAACATTTTCAGTAGAACACCTTGACGTACCTGTGGTTTTTATGTGGAAAAATTCGCTATTGTCTACAAATATTTTATGTCAAATTAATTCATAAGCTGGCTTGACTTCCTTTGGAAAAGAAAGTTAAGTTCACTGCATTTTTTGTTCTCGCATCAATCCTTCCCAGCAACTAAATTAACATTGAACCTAACTAACGGCCGGACAGTACTCCAAATGGGCTGCTATTCTGTTTGATGTAACTCACAGATAGAAAGAAATTAAGAACAAACTAACTTAGCGCAAATAGATCAGATGGTATGTTTCTGGTTTTTGCACAGATTTGAAAATATATTTACTTGAACGTTTGTAATAAACTTGCAGTTGCAATTGATGCACATCCTCGTAATTCCCACTTCAACTTTGTGTTCATAGTTGGTGTTTTAAGCCCCTGGCAAAGGACGAAGATTGTTTTTTCATAAATCCCTGTATATTACTGTACATGGCAGTTGGCACTATTTTCGAAGTCGATGCAAGTTAAGATAAGTTAACTGGCACCAACAAATAAAAAAACCCGTAGTAGAAAAAATAAAGAAGGCGTTAATATGATAAAACGTTGTGAATGTTTTATAAAAAGGGGAATTTTCAGTAATTTTTATGGGTGCAGTGTTTTTGTGCCGGAGTTCGTTAATAATTTAAGTAAATAAGCACATTAAGTAGTGCATGCGTTTCCAAAGGAAAGCAAAATTTTTGTAGACAAGGAAAAGTAATCGTGAGCCTTTTCATTCCTTGTGCTTATTTTTACAGTTCTCAGTGAAAAGAATGTATTTGTTATAAACAAAAATAGGTCGTGTCGTAGTGATAACGTATAAAGGTCATTTTCAGGAGTAGAGAAAAAAATGTAACCCCGACGTACAGTTTATATGTCCTCGTATTATCTCCGATTTATATATGAAAAATCTCTTACTGTTTTTTTTCAGGTTGACACTTTCGCTGCCGTTTACAAAAAATTGACAGGAAAAGATGTCCTTTTCGAGTTTCCTGCTTATGAATGAGGCAATGTACAGCGCCTGGGCTGTGTAAATAAAAAAAAATTAAAATGTGAATACATTTATTTTGTATTGCTGTCAAGTTGCCTTGGGTTTTACTTTAATTTCTACATGCTTGCCATTTAACTATGATGTTCTGTGTTGCCTGCCCGGTCTTCAATTTTTATCTTGATTATCGGTTCAGACATGTCTTGACTGCCAACAGTTATTTTCTATGGAAAACCTTGGGGTAATTTTAAATGAAATTTGCTGTTAAAGGAATTAAACGCTTCTCCAACAGACGTTATTTTTTACGAGCAAACTCGAGTTTATTCTTTTAGCTGGGTCCCGCAACTGTGCATATGAACGAGGCGGTCCCCTTTCCCAATATTTTAAACGAGGTTTTAAATGGTCTGCTTGTGTTCGTATCATCGACAGTATTTAAAAAAACAGTAAAAAGTAAAAACGCAGTACAACATCAGCTTGCGGACGTCAACATTTTTTAGTTTTACCGTCCGCGACTAAATCTGGGTTACCTGTTAAAATTTAGGAGAATGCAGTGGCCGAATTTATAGTTAAATTAAACCTTTGACTTTAAATGCGAAAATAAAAATCCCAAAACAACCCTACACAAGAGCATGCCATCGAAAGTGGATTTATGAGAATTAGTTATTAAAGGGATAAGGGTGGAACTAGTTTACCAACACCCCAGGATGCATGCAGTCTCCTCGTGATGCATCCTTGGAAACGCTGAGGTCACCAACCTCAGTAGGCCAATTTCTGCAACACTCTCGACATGTAATCACTTAAAGGCAAGTTTCCGCTGTAGCGGAAAATGCTCACGAGCTTTTTTAATACGCATGTGCACTGCGTTGAAAATACCGTTGGGCAGGCGATTTCTTATGCTCATGAGCTGCTCGTGAGCATTTTTTTAAAGTAGAACTATTTCCACTTTTTGAACGTATTTTTCCCCGCCTGAGTTTAAGGACCAATGATAGTTCAGTATTTGAGACATTACGTAATCTTGTATTAACATTTTTGCCCGGTCATCAAAAAAACTATATTTCCAGATAACAAAATGGCGGCGAATAGGCATGTCGCGAGAAGTTTTGGCGAGGATGAAGAGGATATCAATTAAAATGAGGAAATGTATCAAAGATTCTTGAAGGAACAAAAGGAAGCAGAACAGAAACATCAACAGAAGAAAATAATAACGATAGATACCTCGGCCATTTCTCTGCTGAAGAACTTCCAAGGCACCAAAACCTCAAATCAGGAAAAGCAGCCGCCCCTGATAACATCCTGACTGAATTTCTCAAGAACATGGGACTTAAAGCAATCACCTGGATCCCAGCCATATGGAGAAAGGCAAAAGTAGTTGCCGTACTGAAACGGCAAAAATCCCGAAGAGCTACCGACCCATATCACTGCTATGCATCAGCTACAAGCTCTTTGACAGACTACTACTCACCTGAGTCTGCCCAATAGTAGAGCTCCAACTAACCCCCGACCAAGCTGGCTTCAGGCCAGGGAAGTCCTGCGAAAGTCAGTTGTTGAAGCTCACCCAACAAATCGAAGACGGCTTCCAAAAGAAGCTTCTAACTGGAGCAGCTTTTGTCGATCTGAGTGCCGCCTACGACGCTGCCCAACACCGGCTTATGATTAACAAGCTGCACCATTTCACTCACGACACAAAATTCTGCAATATGATCCGTTCTATCTAACCGTAGGTTCTATGTCGTACTGAATGACAAGCGCAGTCGATGGTTTAATCAGATAAGTGTGCTAGCACCAACTCTTCAATAAATACACAAATGACCAATCTTTGAGGCCTGCAACAGGTTCATCTACGCAGATGATCTGTGCATTGCCACACAGAAAAGTAACTTCTTTGACATGGAGCGAACAATAGAAGATGCTGCCCTTGGTCTATGCTTATCAGCCGCTGAATATGCCAGCTCAATGTGGTGTAGATCTTGCCACGCCCGCAAAGTCGCTCCGATTCTAAATGACACCTGCCGTATTGTAACGGGGTGTCTGTACCCTAGCTGGTCTTGCCCCTCTCAGAATCCGACGAAAGGTTCACAGTCGCGATCAGTGCCGGAAGCATGAATAGACATCCACTTCATCAGAATTCCACCACCCGGAAGAGACTGTCCTCCCGGAGCACTTTCATGGACTCCACCCATCCCCTCACCACCTCCACCGACCAAGCCATTGAGGAGAAATGGATGACCAGCTGGAAGGGACACAGTATGGCAGACTCGTGGACAAGCAGAGGCTCAACTCGCCAGCGGAAATGAGCTACCGTGGCCAATATGAAAGACCCCCAACAGACGGAGTTGAGTAAGGCCGATACAAGGCCTCTCTAAAAGCATGGAACATGAGCCCCACCAGTACCTGTGACTGCGGCAGTGAGCAAACCATGGCACACCTCATGTCCTGTAGCCTCGCTCCAAAGTGCACCGCCGACGACCTTGCCAATCCCAGCGACGCAGCAGTGGCCTGTGCCACTTTCTGGAGTAAAAAGATCTGAGTTGATGATAGCCGCGAGACACGACGAAGAAGAAGAAACAACACCCCAACAGCCAAAAAGTGGTTTTTTGTGGAATTGTGAAAACTTCTACCGAGTGCAGTTGGACAATGATTATCATGCCTGTGCAGTCTACATAACAGGATAGCTCCAGACTGCCGATGTTTGAATCGTGCAAATGGAATCGTTGGTATGTTCAAAATGTTACATATATCTTTTAAAAAGTTCTTGCAGTGTTGGCGGCTACTTATCTTTTCCCAGAATTACGTTGCGGTCATTCGTTGTTTTCTTAAATTTCTAGGCGTTCTAAAACCCAACTTGCGTAACTGCACGCTGAAACTGACTGGAGGAAAAGGCTAAAAAATATGCAAAATTACCAAGTGAAGTGTTTGCTAGCGTTAAAGTAAATGGAGGAGGGATAAAGAAGAATATTAATGAAACCGTCCACAAAATAACTAGTTGAAATTCTGAGAGGGTGTCGAATACCATGCTGAAAGGATGCAGCACTTAGAATTTTTGATTGTTAACTATCCTGAAAACATTTGGTAACCAGATGTTAAATTGGTCCCCATATGTAAAAGGCTTGGTCAATAGGAAGGAGGAAAACTGCCCGATTTACTTTTAAGGTTTGGTGCGTGAGTGGTTCTACCTGAGAGAAAACGAGAACAGGTTTACTTTTTTCCTCCAAGCCTTGAAATCAATACGCACTGAAGTAGGGCATATTTACAGTAACTAAATTAAACGTTTACTTGATTACAGTGACCAGAGATGCCATTAAAAGCATATAGATGAGCACTCTGGAAGCAAAGATGCGAAACGAAAAGCGTAAGTAATAGGCTGCGAGGTGCTAAGAGAGCTAGCCCCAGAGAAGTATGAAGTAGCCAGTTTAATTCAAAAGAAATATAAGGTACTCGGGCGAAACTTGATTGGAATCCCAATACAAAGTGCGAGAAACTGGATACTATGTACGTGCAAAATAATTGCCAGGGTTGAGCCATCGATTAACACTAACAGGAAATGTCGCATGTCAGCTGTAAATTTGCAATTGTGAGCTGTTCTTTGATCAGTTTTAATTTTCAGGTCATTTCCTGAAGTGAAAAGGAGAGTAATGAAACTCGACTCTTTATCTCGCCTGCATTATCCTTCCTTTTGTTATAAAGAAATACTCCAATTTTTCCACGACAAACCATGGAACTGCACAATTTACGGTGTTTACATAGCGTGGATTTTAGTTAGGTCCACATTTACCATTGAGATTACCACCACTTTTTCTTCAATTTATCGTTCTGAAAGTTTGTGAAGACTTTCTGTAAAGATCTTGTACTGTTTATGCTCCTTATGTGAATTATTCTTAAGCATTTCCTGTACTAATGTTAACTCTGCTTGGGGCAGAATATGCACCAACATGAAACTGCCGCTTCCACAGTTCCCGACCATTGAGAAATGTCGTAAGTAAGTTATATCAAGCTCTGGTCATGCTTTGATGTTCATATTGTCGTGCTGTATTTCTTATTCAAATACTCGTACCCTCTAAACAAATCTTTCTGACGCCACATTCCATTCGTAATTGTAGCCAAACAGAGTACTTGACTCTCCACGGCAGAGGCGATAAGCAGCAAAGGGGTCGTGTCACGGTTTTTCAATTCCTCATGTGAGAGTCAACAGAGGACTGTAAGTTACGATAAGTTTTTTGCGGAGATGTTGGTAGCTGAGTGGAAACGGTGTGTCCGCGAATTGAGAAACCGAACTGAGATTCGTCTTTAGTTTTATCCTGTGATCACAATACAGAAGAACAGCTGAAATTACTAAGAAGGACAAGTTGAGTCATTTTCGTAGACTTTTGTAGAAGTTTGACCACTTCTTTTGTATTTAATCATTATTGGTTAGAAGGTTGCCAGTTAAGCAAGGTGGTAGCTTGAAGGCAGTTGTGTTTTCGATAGTAATAGTTTCATTTTTATCTTTGGCTTTATTAACAAAAATGTTAGCTCGTCACTCAAGTGATAACTACAGGGACAGGAACCGCTGCAGGAATTTTGTAAAACTGTGTCATGGTTCCGGTATCAGTGCTGGATTCTCTTGGTCCAGTAAAATGAGGCGCAAGATACTCCTTCCGTCCGGTAGCCTTCGGGTCAACATTGGGCAAGCTGTAGGTCTAGGAGCATTCCTACTAGTTGAGAAATTTTTATTTACTTATTTTAAAGGTCATATGTTCGAATAGCTCGAATAGCTCTAAAATTTGTTTTCAATCATTGTGAGTCATTTGTTCCCTTTTATCATATAACACAACCAACAGCTCGTTATAATTGTTTATTTTTGTTATGCCAATAAGATGTTAACATACTTAATCTGACATCATCAAACTCTATGAAAATGTAGCTAATCTTTCCCATAATTAATCAAAATAATTTATTATAAATCTTAAATGTGCTTGATTTTATTTACTCAGTGGAAGCCATTAATGTAGGATATTTATCACTTCGTGAGTCGTATACTTTTTCTGAGTTACGTTTTGAGAGATACTCTTCCCATCGTCACTCTACTAAAGTAATTAGGCATAGCTCTTTTATAGTTTGATAGTGAAGACGTGCTTCGTAACAGGGAATGAGTTGTTTTGAGAAGTGGCGATATACCGATCTTATGTTTGTTGTGTTTCTTTACTATAATGCTGGAAGCTATATATCTGAAAGAATGTAAAATATCTTGTTGATGTGATTGTTTTTAATGTAAAAAACGGATGGTTTATTCTTTTTTCTTGTAGTATTTATTTCCTTGTCCAGAATCTTTTTCATTTTTCCAAGTCAAAGAATGATATTTTTTCCAGTACTTCTCCGCTATTTCGTGACTTTTGATGTCACCCTTTTGAAGAGGTCTCATATTCTTTTCTTCTTTGACTCAAGGAACGCTTTGATTCTCTAATGTAGAGAGTAGAACAGCCCTTACAATTTAGTCTGTAAACTATATTGTTTCTCTCTTCAAGTGGGACTGGATCCTTTGGCTTTGAGAGTATCGTCCCAAGGATGAATGTTGTGAAAAATGAACTTTTAATATAATGCTGTTGGACATTTCGTCTTAGCTGTTTACTGATGCTCTTGACACAGTGAAGACATATTTGTTTTACGAGTTTTTTTCTTCTTCATGATTACACCTGCTAGTTTTTTGTAATCCTCTTTAGACATCCCTAGTATAACCTTTTTGAAGGTGTCTTTCTTCCTCTCTTAGGTCGTATGGGGTTGAAATGATTCTTTTTGTCCTTCCAAACAGAGTGGTAGTAGCACTCTGACGAGTCAAAAATAGATGATGTGATGCGTTAAGGTACTGGTCTATGTGAGTTGATTTCCTGTAGATAGTAATAGAAATGGTGCAGTCTGCTTGCCTCTTCAATAAGACATCAAGAAAGGACAATTGTCTTTCTTCTTCTCTTTTCATGGTGAACACGATGTTTGTATGAAACTGTTGATGTGCTCAAAGAAATCTTTTAGATAACTCTTTTTAGTAATTGTGAAAACATCGTCAACAAAGCAATTGGACCTTTGTCTGCTGTTGATATTGCTGTGGCTTCAAGTCTTCTTATATTCTCATACGTATGTAGCAACAAACGGTAAAAGAAGAAACAAAGTCACCGCCAGCAGATAGATTGTTTAGAACAAGAAGATAAGGAGGAAATAAATGCCGTGAAAGGGATACTTGGAAGGAGCACAGTCGGAGTGGCAACATATTTGTGAAACGAAATCCCATGAATAGAAAGATACAATCTAGGATAATAACACGTTATTAGTGATATTAAATGTTATTATTTTCAGTTTAATTACGATACGCAAGTTTCTTATAGCACAAGGGCACGATTGCATAAAAAATTTTGAAGGACGAAAAGGGAATTCCCTCGTACATTTATATCCGAAAACTTTTTTATGACTTTTTTAAGGCTAGACAAGCTAAAAATGAATCAAGAATTGATCTTCTGGTTTTGTCTTAGAAAGAATAAAGATAGAAAAAAACAAAAACGTTTCTCTTATTTAAACATCTCTAGGAATATATATATATATATATATATATATATATATATATATATACTTTTCGGATTATCGTTTTCATAAGCTTTTCACACAGGAGGATGAAAAGATGACACCTGATGAGCTATGGACTGAAACCAAAAACATAGTGTTGGAAGAGGCCAATGATAAACTTGCTAAACGTCGGACAAATAAGTCTGGTGATCATATGAGCATGGAAACGCTTGACCTTGTATATGAACGTCAACAACTGAAAGCGCGTGGCTTAAAATGTGAGGAAGACAGAAAACGATACAGGAAACTCCATGGAATCATTCAGAAAAGATGCAGAAAGGACAAAGATGAGTTTATACAAATGAAATGTCAACAGCTAGAACAGGCAAGTGTAAACAATAAATCCAAAGAACTGTATGACACTGTTAAGTGTATCACGAAAAAACGCGTCCCTCGTCTGAATGTTATAAAGAATGAGAGAGGCGAGGTTCTAACAGGGAGTGACGAAATCAAAACAAGATGGAAAGAGTACTGTGAGCAGTTGTATAAGAGCACAGATGACGCTGAGGATTGTACATTGGAGAAGGACTATGAGGATGAACCAGACATTTTATTGTCAGAGGTTGAGTGGGCAATGAATAAGATCAAGGATGGAAAGTCACCTGGGGCTGATGATATTCCCATTGAGCTGTTAAAAGCAACACATGAGGAAGGTATACTGTTAATGCACAAACTATGCAATATGATCTGGAAAACAAAGAAATGGCCAGAAGATTGGACGAAAGCAGTTTTCATCAAGTTACCGAAAAAAGGCGACATCCGAGAATGTAAAAACAACCGCACTATATCATTAATTATACACGCGAGTAAAATTATTTTGTATATAATACTCAATAGAATGCAGACGACTGTGAATCGTGAAATCCCCCGTGAACAAGCTGGTTTCGTGGTAGGACGTGGCACGCGTGATCATATAGCCAATGTACGATGGATCATAGAGAAGGCTAAAGAAATGGGAGTAACACTATATCTCTGTTTTATAGACTATGCTAAGGCATTTGACTGTGTCCAACATAGCACATTATGGTCGGTTCTACATGAATTCGGGGTGCCCATGCACATCATTGAGCTTATCAGAAACCTATACAAGACACAAACTTCAACTGTACGAACAGAAAGTGGTGATAGTGAGCCGTTCAGTATAGAGAGGGGCGTTCGTCAGGGATGCATTCTGTCTCCTCAGTTATACAACCTGTACGCGGAGCAGATTATGCGTCAAGCGCTTGGCGATTGTGATAGTGGCGTAAAAATTGGAGGAGAAAAAATTAACAACCTTCGCTATGCAGACGACACTACATTGATAACATTGAGCTCTGAGAGCATGCAAGAACTATTGGAAAAGGTCAGGGTTGCAAGCGAACGGAGAGGTCTTTACCTAAATGTGGATAAAACCAAAGTGATGGTAGTTGGCGATGCAATAAATTCGAATATAATATGCAATGGGATACAAATACATGTTGTGGAAGAATTTAATTTTCTTGGATCAATGATAAGTAACCAAGGAGGAAATAGTAAAGAGATAAGAAGGAGACTCGCTATGGCAAGATCAACAGTTACAACGCTGACCAAGATCTGGAAAGACCGCGGTATATCTACAGTGACAAAAACTCGTTTGATGAAATCGTTGGTGTTTTCTATAGCCTTGTATGGATGTGAGAGCTGGTCACTAAAAGTGTCTGACATTCAAAAAATTAGTGCATTTGAGTTATGGTGCTGGCGGCGTCTCCTTAGAATACCATGGACAGCGAAAAAGACAAATGAATTTGTTTTGAACTCAATAGGAAATCCAGATAGTCTTACAAATGAAGTTCAACGACGGAAATTATGTTATTTTGGTCATATATCTAGAAGAGATGGTTCCAACTTGGAGAAATTAATCATGCAAGGAAAGGTTGAAGGAGACGAGGAAGACCACCGAGAAGATGGATAGATGGGGTGAAGTCAATAATGAATATGAACTGGCAAGAACTTAACAACGCATGTCAGGATTGCGAAAAGTGGCGAAAACTGGTCAGAGAGGTCACTAAAGGTCGATAACGATCTACAGACTACTACTACGACGATATATATATATATATATATATATATATATATTTGTGCTTTCTGGATTTGTTGAATAAGGCCACGATACACCTGTCGATACTACGTTATTGTGTAAAGCATATTACTTTTCCTGTCCAAATAAAATTTTTTAGAACACATATTGATCTTCAGGATCGAAGTATCTTTACACTCTCGGGAATTATTTGACCGATTTGCATGACATCCATTTGAAGCAGAGTTTGCCATTATTTTTGTCACTGTCAGTTTACTATCCTTAGATCCATGTGATAAAAGTTTGAGGACAATGGAATATTTTGTAATTTCGCGTGTTTCCATGTCAATATTTATTTTATTAACTATGCTGGTGGAGATCTCTTCCCTTCGCCTCTAATACAATGAGAACTTAAACCGATATGCGTTGTGCCAAGACTCGGCATTTAAACGCGGAACTTGTCAACCTTCATCCATTTGAGCTCGATAAGGATGTTGGCTGAGGATTATCGAAATGAACGTCGCAATAAACGTCTTTCCTTCTGTCAAGCAAGCCCGCGACAACAGCACGTAATACGTACATTCCAATGCAACTTTAATCTTTATCTGGCGATAAAGATAGAATTTTAATGTTTTAATTAAAGCTCATGAAAATCACATTCGTCTATTTCACTTACACACTTACACAGTATCCCCAATTGGTGCATTCGTCTTCCTCTCTTCACTACTATTCTTTAATTAAGCTGGAGCCGTCAATCGGTTCTTTATGTACTGTAACTCAAATACCTTCAAAAACCTTTAGCTTTCTAATAATCTACATTTTAGATCTTTAATAGTTTTTAGATGAAAAGGCTTTTAAAGTTCTGTGATAATCTCTGCAATCATGTAGATATCTGCTTCTTTGTACAGAGAAATCGTTTGCATGCTTGTCTGCTCTGTCTGTTTTGCCAGTCGGAAATGTTATTTTGATTAGTGATATTGCATTTATTACATTAACATTCACAGCAGAACGTGTTCTGAAAACTGCGCACCTAGCAAGCTGCCCGCTGACACATTTTTTGAACCAACTTAACATATTTTCTCATTCATTACAATGTGAAACACATATATTATTGGAAGATACCCAAACCTTGACTCTTTGTAATCCATTTTGCTTTAATTTTTGAATTGCCGTTTCAGTTACCTGCCCTATATTCCCTTAAGAGTTATCTATTATGCACAAGAACGAGAAGCAGAAATCTTGGTTTATTCATAATATCAGAAAAGTTACTCTTTCTCTAATGTTATTATTTGTGGATCCTCGAATATTCTTGCTTTGATTTTTATTTTTTTTTTAGTTATTTACTTAAAATGATCGCCGTTTGTATCTAAAACGTAAATATTCTTTCATGAAACCTGGTTTGATACGCAGAGAAGGAAGTATAAGTTTACTTCTGCTCACTAAAGATTGACTAATTATATATTTTAATCCAAGTAATGTTTGTCCTGGCCAAATTTATTTGGATCAATGTTAGCCCTTCAGATCTTCCAGCTGGCTTTTTCCCTGAAACTATGTCTCCATAAATAAGGTCTTTTGGAATGCGGCTGTCTTCCTTGCGAACGAAGTGTCCAGGCCAGCGTAGACGTCTTTGTTTCAAAAGAGTGTGCATGGAGAAAACCCCTGCTTCCTCAAGGACTACACTTTTGAGTACAAGGTGTGTTCACTTGATCCCCAGGATACGCCTCTGACTGTGCATGTGGGAAGCACTGCGTCTGCTTTTCTGTCTGGGGTGTAGAGTCAATGACTCACGGCCGTAGAGGAACTTGCTTACAATGCAGACCATAAAAACATGTGATTTTGGTGTGTTACGTCAGCTTGTACTTCGTCTATACACATATTATTAGTGCAAAAGGTGTTGTAGCAAACTTTTTAATGCATCTGTTAATATCAGTCTTCAGGGAGAGGATGTAGAAGATTGCGAAGCCAAGACACACAAACACACGGACTGTCTTTAGCTCACAGTTTGTGATGTTGAAGAAGTGCGATTCATACAAATCGTGCCCCATCATCTGGGTTTTCTTTAGACTGATAATGAGGCTACAAGTACTACAGGATAGTAGTCCAGGAGCTTCTGTAGGTCTACAGATTTGTGAGTGGTGATGGTTGTAGCATCTGAAAACAGGAAGACTTGGAGGGATTTTATTTGGACTTTATTCTCTGCTTACAGTCTGATAGCTTTCCATCTAACATCGTGTGGAATAAGATCTCTTTTGTGGTTGCCTTAAAAGCATGCTTTAGCAAATAGTAAAGAAAATTGCCTACAGATCTAGGTGGCAGGACATGGTTCTGTTTTACTGAGTTGGAAATGTCGAATGGCTAGACCCCTTTCATGGGATCAAGACTACTCACAAAGTCAATGGTCTTACTGACTTCAATGAAGGCAACGCTCAGACCACTTTTCTTCTCCCTACAATTTTCCTGTAGGTGTGTGAGGGAGAACACTATCTTGATGGTTGACTTCTTGGACTTAAACCGGCATTGCTACGCAGAGAAAAACTCTTTCAGCGAGCATCTGGAGCCTGGTTAGAATGACTCGAACAAAGAGGTGAGGAGGAGTACGATGGTGAGGAGTAAGATATCGAGATAGCTATTTCAATCACTCCAGTCACCTTTGTTTTTGTAGATGATGTTTGCGTCTATCAAGTCTTGTGGCTCCATTTACCCTATGTTTCAGTTATATTTTACCAGCGCGGAGAAAAAAGCTCATGAAGCTCTTCGATAAGTGTCACCTGAGCGTTCTTAAGAACTTCGGCTGGAATACCATCCCTTTCTGGGGCCTGCTCTGAGAAAAATATGTTTAGTGCTTTACTGACTTCCTTCATAGTTGGTTTGCTGTCCAGCTCTCCCAAAGTGGGGAGATTCTCTACAGCATTTAGGACTACTATGATGACTGAGTTGTCTCTGGTATACAATTCTAAGCAGTGCTCTATCCTGCAATGTATCTATTGTCTCCACTCCTTGATAATCTCTTGTGTAGTTAACTTCAGTGGAATTGTCTTCTTCTGCGTGGGACCTATTGTATGCTTGATTTCTTTGAACATGTCCCTTATTTTCCAACACTACCAGCTGTCTGCATGGAGAAGAAGAATTGATGCCAGTAGTCACTGAAACAGTGCCTTTCGCCCTATTGAACCCTGCGTCGGGCAGCACGAAGCAGCTGTTGGTTCAGACCGCTCTGTGGACTGCACGATGGAGCCAACCAACTCCATTCTCCCCAGTCTCTTCGGGCATTTTGCCCTGCAAGAAAGAAGTAAAACTGCTCTCTGTAATGCTGCCAGATGAAGAACGTCTTGCCTTCTAAAGGTTGGTAATGTCAATCTTCAGTCTGCTCAGCTTGTTGTTGACCACAACTGTCTTGTAAAAGTCACTCACTTGCTGTGAATCTTCTGAGAGCCTGGGTTTCATACTTCATGCGTTTCAAGTGCCCACACTATGCTGTTTTGCTATTGTGTTCCTTTGAATGGTGCACAGTTTTTGATCTGCTGTTTGGGTTTTTTCCTAAGCCCCACACCCCCCATGAGGTAGGCAGACCGTGGCGAGACAACAGCTAATTGGCTGGGGGAGCCCCAGCTTGAGGCAAGTGGTAGTTGTTCAGTGAGGAGCGATGACGAGACTTAGATCCTTATCATTCCAATCAGAAAAGCTTATAACCAGCAGACTGCCATTTTCCGTATTGTATCGATACTGGGAAGCGACACTGGACTGATCTATAAAGGTCACAACACCTTGGCTGCTGTTTTGGAGAACCAAATGTAACTCGTGCAGTAGATGACCCCTCTTCACGCCATCGATTTAATCCAATGTGAGGAAAAGTTTCCTAAACAGCTTTGCACCGACACTGTTGCAGGAGCTGCCAAAAAGTAGTTGAAGACAGGCGCAGATTTCCTCAGGGATTCCAGCTTAAGGTTTTATACTGAAGCCTTTTCCATGACTGAATATAACTGGAAGGCAGCGGAGGTTTTTAATCAGAGTTTTTCTTCTCCTGGATAATACCCTTACCGGATTGTCGCATCTCACACTTCCAACCCCGACCATGACAACCTTAGAACCATAGACAAAGGAACTGGAGAGGTTTATTATATCCTATTTGTTACTCTAGCAGACAACTATCCTCTTTAAAGTCAATCCATATCGTCCCCTCGTGCTCCCTACAATTTGATAAGAATTAATGGTTTTTCTTTATGTTGATATTTTCTTTTTAACTTTTAAATTTTTGTTTATGTAGCTAAATTACAGTTACATCTTACCATTAGAACTCCTAAAAGTATTTTGAATTCAAGCCCTTCTTCCAAGTTCGCAGTCTTTCAAAGCATATAACAGTATGCTTTATGAAGAACCATGAAGTATTTTGGTTCCTACGTTCTAAGCAAAAACAAACTTAAGTCGGATTTTTTTCGTTGATAAGGAAGTGGAAATTTCTAAAATTAACAAAAATGAATAAGGAGGAGTTTTGGCTATTAACTTTCTAGTGCTTGAGGATTTATTCCTTGAATGTTCTGCCAATTAATAAATGTATTTTACACCATTACTTGTAAAATTCAAAATAAAAACACCAAAATTGGTTTCAATCTATCTCCATTTAAGTCTAAATTTATGTCTAATTCAAAGGACAAAATATAACATTTGTTCTTTAAAGGAATTATTGAACTTTTCCTTCCCTTCGAATGGGCTTCTTCCCCTACTTTGAAAATCAGCGGCAAATATTAAATACAGAAAAATCTTTAAAAACAACTCAACACAGTCCGTTTACGGTCTGATTGTTTAATTAGACCCCTTTTGACAAATGTAATACGTAATTTTATTGCTGGAAAGATATCCAAACTCATTCATTTCCAACAATTATTTGTGTACCAAAGGGCATCTTGCGACGACAGCAATGTTCTTTTGCTCAAAGTCTTTTTTCTCTTTTAGATTGGTTTAATTATTTATGAGATGCTCTTTTCCTAAACAAATGTGTAAATGTAGTTCTGTCATATTTTCAATGCAAATTACGCTTCCTCATCACTACCTAAAACCAAAAACTTCATGCTAAACCCGTGGAAAAAACCTACTATAAACCAGCTTCCTTTTATACTGAACAGGTGTTATGGAGCTCAGTGGATGCGTTTCACTGCATACTTTTTACTTTATCTCGAATATTGTTTCCAAAATTATATTATACCCAAAAATATGACACTCAGTCAAAATTAATGTACATGGCAGCGACATACCGTACAGTTGGTAATACTAAAAGTAGTTGATTTTTGTTTGCTGCATGAATTCACCCCATCTGTAAATTGGCAAGGCAGTAGTATCCACAGGACTCAAGTTTGGTGATTTATGAAATAAATCTATTTATGGAAAAACTTTAACAATACTAAGCTGTCAAAGACCAAAATAGCCTAAACTATAAGTTCCAACGTCAAGCTTTTAGGAGAAAAATAATTTCCATGCATGGAGATCTATTTATAATTTTGAGATAAACAGAGCAGTCATCTATTGTTATAGCTACTCTGTAGTCTTCAGCATTGATTTTCGTATCGAGTTAGCGTGTCCACTCAATAATTCAGAGCTTGTCCGCTTCTCTCCTGTGCATTAAAAGAAAGCAATGAAGGATGCTGAAAAGAAGAAGATAAATGCATTCGAATTGTGGTCTTACAGAAGTCTCTGATGAATCTGCTGGACACCGAGAAAGCTGATGAATGGGTTTTTTAAATGTTGGAATGCAAAAAAGCATGTTACTATTACAAATTGTACTTTGGACGCTAACTTGTTTTGGTCATGCGATGAGGCAAAGTAATTTAGAAAAGGAGATGTTTCAAGGGATGGTAGAACAAAAGGAGAGGTAGACCAAATTTAAGATGGAATACTTCAAACATTATACTAAAACATCCTTTGGAAATACACGCAATTTTGCTGTTGATAGAGATAAATGACGGAGAATTGTGAACACAGCTGCCAATCTTGTGGCCATCTGACTCAAAGAAGAAATAATTTCCTCTTGGTGTCTTCTTTCTGAGGTCATTTTGTATCTTCACATATCCATCATTCGTCCTATTATGGTACATTGTTTTCATCTTTTGGTTTGGTAGGTAAACCCTCTTGTTATTTGGATTTCCTGGACCGAGTTCAGAGGGGAGCTGCTCATTTGAAGAATCAACTAACAACTAACAACTAACAACTAACAACTAACAACTAACAACTAACAACTAACAACTAACAACTAACAACTAACAACTAACAACTAACAACTAACAACTAACAACTAACAACTAACAACTAACAACTAACAACTAACAACTAACAACTAACAACTAACAACTAACAACTAACAACTAACAACTAACAACTAACAACTAACAGCTAACAGCTAACAGCTAACTACAACACTTGTCACATCTACATGATATCGCTAGTTGTACCCTTTATTATCATTTTACCAAGGGAAGTACAAGGGGAAATTGAAATAGGAAATTTGATGCCAGATTAGTGTTTGTTTTCTCGTATGATTAACTCCTCACAGAGTCGCTACAGTGGTTTCAAGCAAAAGGAATTATTTCTAAAATCGCTTTTTATGTTTTTAACTGCCTGACTTTGAAACTTCCCTCATCTAATTCATTCTTTTCTTCTCTTTCAAATCTGAGCTGAAGTTTTCTTTGGTCCAAATTTTTCTTTCTTCATAGCTTTTTACAGGAAGTAGCTATTATATATTGTTTATATATATAGCTACTATATATTGTTTGGAAATTTTACAAAACAAATAAAACAACAAATAAAGTTGTGACATGTACAAAATGTTGCCCAAGTTTTCACCTTGTGCTAATAAAATACTTTTTGTATCGATCGTGTTTCAATCGCACAAAGGTCGTGTGCATATAGTGACACCCTGTGTGTGTGTGTGTGTGTGTGTGTGTGTGTAAGCTTCTGGAGACTAAGTGAGTAGGCTGCACCGGGAATATCTCTCCCAACTACAGGGGGGTCGAAGACGCACATTTCCTGGTTGGATTTTTAAAAAAATTTCTCCAAATCGACGACGAACCAGATTCAAAATCACATGAACGACGAGGTCGATTTCTTCAATGGTACAGAAGAACAGCTTGAATCGAAGGCTATTCGTTACTAAC
>RDPX01000432.1:285728-290480 GCA_003991215.1 Morbakka virulenta | reverse complement strand
ATAATAATAATAATAATAATAATAATAATAATAATAATAATAATAATAATAACAATAAGGTTCTGAAGGGCTACTATTGCCGGGGTGATATTGGAAAGTGAGGGTCCAATGTCTATAAAATGCCCCAAACGGCATGCGTAATATACAGCCTCTGGTAGTCAAGTCCAACTCCTGGCCTTCACGTGGCAGAACTATTTCAAACTAACAGGAGAAGGGGCGAAAGGAGGGTCTTAGCTGCCTTTAAATAACCAATTCTTTGGGCAGCATGAGCTCATTAGCGTTGCCAGCAATCATCCTAGGAGAAGGAAAATCTTTGACTTCAAAACCCGGGTAGGCCAAGCTCGTTAGCGTTGCAAGCAGTTGTCCTAGAAGATGGAAACTCGGATTTCAAAACCAGGGCAGATGGGGCTTCTTAGTCTTGGCTGACAGCATGTCTAGTGGAGGTTACACGATCAATTATACCAGCAACCCGAAGGTACCATGCCGATATGGGTGAATGGCTGCAGCGTTATCAGGTCACTGATCTCGGAACCTGGTAGAAGTGGTGTCCCTATCAAAATTATAGGCCTTATCCAGAGAACCGGGCAACTCTGGATGGACTGATTAATTTCCGTGTCTAAATCAAACATTTTATGGAGGACTTAGATAATAATCAATTTCAACTAATACATGATATTTCTAATAATACAGTGGCACAAATGGATGCTGCAAGTGAAGCAATTTACAACAATCAAAACATTGTTCAAATATTGAACAACCATGAGTGAACCGAAGAACAGAAACACAGAATAGTTGAATTAGATTCACAAGAAAGGAAAAGAGGCAAAAACTTTATGAAACGAGTAAAAGACAGATGGGATGCAGAGTATCCAAATAACAAAAGAACAGCACAGAATTTGATTGATAATGCGAGAATATTAAAAAAACAAGGGTGGCGAAGGCAGAATGAACCTAGCAACCAAAACCAAATATTAGAACAAGTAGAAGACCAACTAATGGAAGACGCACAGCGCAAATCAATAGAATGGACAACGGAAATGAAGGTCACGCTTCTCAACATAGACGAAGAGGAACAGGAGAATGGTAGAGGTTTCATGAAACGTGTTAAAGCGAGATGGGATGTAATGTACCCAGAGTACTAATCAGTAAGTTGGCAAAAATTGAGAGATAATGCAGTTAGATCTAAAAAAGATCCGTGAATCAAAAACTTGATTTTAGTGAGACAGAGGGAGGTATTACAGGTGCCAGAAACAAGGGTAGCAGAAAATCAAGAGAAAAACTACAATAGTGAGTTAAATAGTGAAGGCAATGAACAAAATGAAGAAGGGGATGACCAAGTGAATGAAAACATTGTGATTGAAGATGAAGACCTTACGGAAGCAGATAAAGAACAAGAACGATATTTTCAAACAGAATTGAGCAACATGGAGCATTACACACTGATCCATCTGGAACCGCGAGAGAAACTTCCAAATCTCAAAATTAGCAATGAAGTCGAAAAGAGAACCAATAAAATTCTTAGGCTATACCTACCAAACGCCGACACTATTCCAGAAATTACAGATTTTGTATATGCAATGGGAAAAGCAGTAGCTTATGCAATTGGGATTAAGCTAAACCAGAATGGCAAAAGGAAAGCAAAGGAAGGAAATAGAAGAGAGCGCAAACTAAGAACTCAGATGAAAGAGCTGAGGCAGCATATTGCACGGACGGCCAATGAATTGTATCGGAGAAGATAACAAAGAAAAGCAACGAAAAGAGAAAAACGTATTTTAAAGAAACTAGCCCAGAGTATGAATGGAAGAGACAACGACCCTTAATCTGCAAAATGGGAAAGAAGAGTGGCTTGATAACCTGCGTTACAAGAAAGTCAAATTACAAAAGTATATTGAAAAGTGACAAAGGAAGAAGGATAATATCACGTTTCAGAGAGACCAGAGAAGCTATTTTCGGAAACTTGAAGGAATAAATAAACACGAAGGTGAAATGCCAGAAATGGAAAAGGTTTTTCAATTCTGGAGTGGAATTTGGGAGCAGAATGATCCAACACCAAATATGCTGTGGATGGAGGAAGTGAAAGTTGAGTTAAACGGAAAGGTAAATGTTGTTCCTGAATTTGAAATCACCAATGAAAAATTAAAAAAGGGATTAGTAAAGAGAAAAAATTGGACAGCTCCAGGAGTAGACGGTATACAAAACTTTTGGTGGAAGAAGTTCGAATCCCGCACAAAAGGAACTGGAAAGAGCGTTTATAGAGACTTATAGAAACACAAGGATGGTACCAGAGTGGTGGCCCTCAGGACGAACGGTGTTTATACCAAAGACAAGAAATCTGAGTGATAAAAAGAACGATCGCCCAATAGCACACCTTAATACATCGTACAAAATTCTTACAGGATTAGTAGCAAAGTACATGAGAGAACACAAAATGATCAATGAGATCTGGGACGAAGGACAGCTTGGTGCAGTGAAAGGGGTGCTAGGAATAGTGGACCAATTGATAATTGATCGATGCATTATGGAAGAAGTAAGGCAGTATAATCGGAACTTGGCAGTAGCATTTTATGATTACAAAAAAGCCTATGACAGAGTACATGATGACTGGATGATAAGGGTGTATGAATGGGTTGGAATACCGAAAGCTGTTATCAGATTGCTTAATGAGTTAATGAATAAATGGAGGACGAGATTAGAGATCTGGGACGGGAATAAAAAGATGATAAGCAGATGGATTCAAATCATGTCTGGATTCTTACAAGGAGATAATTATTCCCCGGAAGGATTCCGTATAAGCGAGATTTCGATTTGTATATTACTCCAGCACACTAGAGGGTACTGAATGGGAGAAACAGGAGATCGATTAGTGAAGAGAACACATAGCTTGTTTGTGGATGATTTAAAGGTATACCAAGAAAGTCATAATGCCCTTAATGCCATGATACCGGGGCTGCTTATGGAGTATCTAACTGTGCAGAGATAGTCTTCGAGAAGGGGAAGATGGTAAGAGGAGAAGGACCTGAAGTACTGGAAGAGAGAATAAAGACCATGGATCTGGATGAAATAAAATTTACAAGTTCCTGGGAATTGAGCAGGCTGATGGTATAAAGACAAGGAGTGTATTTATCAGAGTAAAGAAAGAGATTTCGAACAGACTAAAAATGCTTGTAAATACTGAATTAAATGATTCAAATTTAATCAAGGCAACCAACATGAAGGTGATACCAGTGGCAGGGTATGCGATGAATATGTGCAAATTCAGCACTAGTGAACTAAAAGAATTGGATCAGGAAATGCAAAAAACAATATTAATAGATAGCAAGACAATAATTCAGGACTAAATTAAGATATTGATTGATAAAAATATGAACGTTATGAATATAATTTTGTTTATTTAGTTTTAGAATTTTATTTAGTTTTATTAGGCAATCGCATTCCAAATTTCCCTTGCGCTGAGTAAGGATGTCTCTTAGGTTTGAGAATGGTTGTTTCATGTATCAGAACATGTTTTGCATTTTTAATTAGCAATATTTGGTAGTTATTTATTATGGCTTGTACCAAAGCTTTTATCATTCAATAATAATAATAATAATAATAATAATAATAATAATAATAATAATCTACTTGCCAGAATTTTAAACACTATTGTGAATCCTCAAGAAATCTCGGCCTTCAAGTTTTTGGAAAGAAATAGATTCGCAAATTTGCTCAGCATAGCCAAATTTAGCTTCAGAAATCACCCTTTAACAAGCATTGATAGACTGTCTGAATGAAACCCGAGGTTCATCAGTTCCATCGCCAGAAATCTTAACATTGAGATTATTGCCATGAGCAGTGGTAGAGGAAAATGAGCATTGAACCATGGAAGAAAATGAGGATTGACTTCGTAACTACCATTAAATACAAACGTTTCAATACCAACTGAACGCATTGCATGAGTTGAGTTGCAACATCAGAAGCTGCTTCGCTTAAGCCTGAACCTCAAGGAATATCACTAAAAAATGACGAAATCCATCCTAGTCAGTCTGACCAAATTTATATATCTTACAGTAAACTGGCCTGTCAAGAAGGCTTAGAGAATTTACCGTCTTAATCTATTCAGTGACAGAAAAATAGGAAAAGAAGTCAAAAATCAAATTGATCATGAAAGTCATAGAGGTTGGAAAAAGACGATCATGGCTAAGGTTAGTGACAAGATTTTGGTCCTCAAAAATGAAATCAAACCTGGTAATGTGAAACCATGTCTGAAAGATATCCAAGTGGTTACTTGTTTGCACAGACTCCAATCAAATTTGTACTTGTTTCCATCAATAAGGCGTCCACCAATTGTTATTGTATATAAAAGCTATTGTATATAAAAGGTTTAATATTTTAAGATAGTTGAAAGAGATTGGTCTCAATGCTAATCCATCTAGCACATATGTTCTTATTAAGAGACCTTCTAACCACATAATCGATGTTAATGTATAACTCAGCGAATCTCTAGGTCTGAACGTTACAGACAAGCTCCTCTCTCTTCCCTTTATGTATTGGACCCCTAAAGTGCATTACGCCCCCTCTAGAGAACGTTTTATCGTTGCTTCTGGTACATGCTCTACAAAACCATTAAGTCAAATAACTTCCTTTACCTTCAAGAAAATCTTCAATCAAGTTGAAAGTTTCCAAGAAAAGGCATTTTAACCAAAATTACAACCGTTTCTGGTTCATCGAAAATTCTAAACCTGTTTCAGAGGGACTTCATCATTTAAACAAGAA
>RDPX01000432.1:210728-280728 GCA_003991215.1 Morbakka virulenta | reverse complement strand
ATAGCGCTTGTTAACCTAGGTTCACATTACTCTTTTCCAAATATCAATGCCATGAATAATTACTTTAAATATTTACAAGATGGTGGCACTTTATGGTTTGAAAATCATATACCACGAGCTAGTAATTACATAACCGACATCAAAATTGCTATTCAACAAAGATGAAGCAGAACTAGCATGATAATGGTATCAATGAGGAATATTACATTGTATTTTCTACCAACACTAACACCTTACTGCCTGTTCTCGTCTTGCGAAAAGCAAATTCCGCAGGTGCTATCTACAAATTAGATTTTAGACAATCCAATTCAATTTGAAGCCTTTTAGGCTTTATTAAGGTAGTGTTTGCTGTACTGTAAAAATAGGATGCTCCTTACAAAACTCCCTGCATTTTAAAGCTAATACATATACAGCATTGCTGGTAGCTTTGATACTATTGTAACCTTTTTTCATTGGGCTGGTTACAAGCAGTACAGCAAGACAGGTAGCGTCTACAGCGCTCGCTGTGGATAAATCAGCAGCAAAGGACATTGAAATGAAAGCAGTTGACGTAGGTAAATTAGCAGCTTTAGCTGGTAGCAAGAAAATTAGTAGAAAAAGGTTTTATAAAAACTCTTACATTTAAATCTCAATCAGTGGTGATCAGAGGGAAAGAGTGGAGGGTATAAGTAAGGAAAGTATAAAGCCACGTTTATCAGTTTTTAGATTTGGTGTTGGGAAAGAGAGTAAGACCAATGAAGAAATCACACTTCCTTTGTTTATCTGTGGCAAGCATGTCAATGTACAGGTAGATGTGGTAGCAAACAACATACCACTTTTTGTTGGTCGACCTATGCCATCTGGTGATCAGTCCCAGTATGGTTGCCTTTTGTGGCTCACCACGCTAATGCTTTCTTAAATCTTTATTCTCTTTTAATTTCTTTTTACAGGTCTAAAATCCTTATTCTGTGGAAACATCTTCCTGATAATAAGTCATTACAAGTCTTACTTTCTCCTCTTTTCCATAGAAATGGCATAGGTTTGTTTAATGAGTTTATAGTTGTAATACAATGGCACACTACATTAATTGGGTGCATCAAGTGGACGACACTACTCTACTTAAATAGATAATAATTATTATCAACAGCTTTAACTAGGCCTTGACACAATGAGATAGTGACTATAGCATGATGCAATGAAAGGGACAATCAGTTTGTCGTGGGGATGCGTTCGTTTATATGTGAAGAGAGGATTAAGTTACTGCACATTTTATGTGTTTCACAAACTCACACATACACACACACATAAATATATATATATGTATATGTCTATCTATCTATCTTTATATATATATATATATTTATATATATATATATTTATATATATATATATATATATATTTATGGAGTGTATGGGGTGTGCTGGTGGAAGTACTACCTGTGACCAATCGGCAGCCGCATTGATGTCATCAATGGCTGAAAGGCATGGGACTTCCTCTCAGTCACCCACCTCTTACTGTTGGCTCCACGTAGCTGCTAGTGTACGGCAGCGGCCACACCCCGGTACACTACCTCGGCTGGTAGGCTAAACGCAGTAAGGGGTGAGCTTCGGCTCATATTCCACTAATGTACACAGGAACCGGAAATGATTAAGGACGGAAGAAGGCAATGGCAAACCACTTCCGTATGTTGCCAAGAAAACACCCATGACAATGACGAACAACGCAAATTTCGATATGGTGCTGAACAGTGAGCCCCCCAGGCTTGTAAGCATCCAAACTGCTACTGGGGAAGAGCGAGAGGAGATTCAAGGAGATGTCATTAATGAAGCAAACGAGGCAAAGCCGCAAGGACCCTCAGATGTTGATACAAACATAACCAAGACTTTCCCCCTCCGCTTCACGAAAAAAACAAACATTGCCACATGGAATGTAAGGACGATGAATCTTGGAAAGCTGGAAGTCGTGAAAATGGAAATGGATGAGAGAAATATCAGTATTCTTGGTCTAAGTGAAAGTAGATGGACAGGCAAAGGCTTTTTTCAGAGTGACCAACACCGAGTCATGTTTTCTGGCACTGAAAGCATTAGAGAAAAAGGAGTTGCTCTAATATGTAACAAAGTAACATCGCAATCCATCATTGGATACAACCCAGTCAGTGAGAGAATGCTTGCTGTAGGTCTCAAGGGATAACCAATAAACATTACTATCATACAGGTGTATGCCCCGACGTCAGCAGCAGATACGAACGAAACCGATAATTTCTTTGCAGACCCTCCAACAGTTGATTGACAAAACACCAACCGGAGACATCTTAATAGTGATGGGGGATTTCAACGCAAAAGTAGGAAATGAAGAGACAGATGGTGTAACAGGAAAGCATGGATTGGGAAGCAGGAATGAAGCTGGCGAAAACCTTGTCGTGTTCTGCGGAGCAAATGATCCAGTCATTTGCATCACACTGTTTGAACAGCCGAAGCGGAGACTATACACATGGACAGCACCGACGGACTGCATCGAAATCAGATCGACTATGTCATGATCAANGAGAAAGATGGCATTGCCTAGACGCTATGACCTTGAGAATATTTCACCTCAATACAAGATCCAGGTTCACAGCCAGTTTGAGGCCTTAGAACAGTTGGAAAAAGACCCCGACGATCTATGGAGCGAAATAGCGGAGACATTAAAAGAATCTGCTTCTCAATATATACCTCGGAAACAGAAGCCCCACAAATCCCAATGGCTTTCAGAAGCAGCAATCAATATTGTCAAGCAAAGAGGCGAACGAAAGGCAGCAGGTGGAAGCGTGGAGGATATCAAGAAACTCAATTCGGACTTTCAAAGACAGGCAAGAAAAGACAAGAACAGGTACTACAGCGACATTTGTGCAGGCATAGAGGCAGACAACCGAGCGGGCAGAACAAGAGACCTTTACAAGAAATTGAAATCCTTGAGAGGGGGCTTCAAAGGCAAGTCTGACGGAATAAGAGACAAGAATGGCCACCTGCTGATGGACCAGGAAAGCGTGAAGAAGAGATGGAAGGAGTACGTTTAGGAGCTATATCGTAGAAATGAAGACATTGAAGCATCCTTCACAGAAGCAGAATTCACAAGGGAACCGAGCATATTGGCATGTGAAGTAGAGGCAGCACTCAAAGACATAGCAGATGGAAAACGTCCAGGCGCTGATGACATTCCTATTGAACTCCTCAAGGAGCTAGGAAACTCTGCCACACCTATTCTAACCAAACTTTGCAATGAAATATGCATGGAAGAAATTAGTCTACATCCCCTTGCCAAAGAAAGGAGACAAGACTCATTGCACGAACAACAGGACAATATCCCCAATATCTCACACCAGTAAAATTCTGCTGAAAATTATACAAAGGAGGATGGAAGACGTGATGGAAAGAGAACTGCCACAGGAGCAAGCAGGGTTTAGAAGAGGCAGAGGAACTAGAGATCATATCGCAGATTTGAGATGGATTGGAGAGAAAGCAAAGGAATTTCAAAAGAACCTCTACCTATGTTTCATCGATTACAGCAAAGCCTTCGACTGTGTCCACCACGATCTTCTCTGGACAAGATTGAGGGAACTGGGGATTCCTGAGCACCTCATTGTCCTGCTACGCAATTTGTACACAGGACAAGAAGCTGTTGTAAGGACACTGCATGGCGATAGCGAACCATTCGGCATTCACAAGGGAGTACGCCAAGGCTGCATACTATCACCAGCCCTCTTCAATCTATACACCGAAAGTAAACTGCGAAGAGCTGACCTCGAGAACTTTCATGGAGTCCGGATTGGTGGAAGAAAAGTTACGAACTTAAGGTACGCCGACGACACCACATTTATGAGCGAGGAAGGAGAGGACCTGAGGCTAATGATAAAGAGAATAAAGGAGGAGAGTGAGAAGGCTGGGTTGCAAGTAAATGTGAAAAAGACTAAGATAATGACCAACAAGGGACTCGTCAAATTTCAAATCGAGGAATGAAGCTTAAAATCGTCAACCGTTTCGATTTCCTCGGTTCACGCATCGACACCACGTGGTCCAGCCGTAGCGAAATTCGTAGACGACTTGGTCTAGGACGAAGCGCTATGGCAAGTTTGAAGAAGTTATGGGGAGACAGTGATCTTACCATCTCGACCAAGCGATCACTGATAACAACTCTAATTTTCCCCATTGTCATATACGGATGCGAGTCATGGGCACTTCGCAAAACAGACATATAAAGAATAGACAGCTTCGAGCTCTGGTGTTGGCGTCGAATGCTCCGCATACCATGGACAGCAAGACGGACCAACAAATCAATTGTTGAAGAGATCAAGCCACCGCTCCCATTACAAAGTAGTGTGATGAAACAAAAACTCAAGTACTTTGGTCACATCATGCGAGCTCATTCTATGGAAAAAGACCTCATGCTGGGCAGATGGATTGACGAGATTATGACAGTAACGGGAAAAGACATCCAAGAACTGGCTGCAACCACACAGGACAGAGCGAAATGGAGAAGGATCGTTATGTGTGTCACCAGAAGTCGCACTCGACTTGACGGCACAAGGTAACAAGGTAATATATATATATATATATATATATATATATACACCAGTATTTAAGTAATTATTAGCTATCGATATTGCTCAATAATATAAGAATATTAGAGCTATCATATGGTGAACGACAAAAAAATCAAGAAAACATGAAACTGACAGTTTTGTTGACTTTTTTGTCGTTCACCATATATATATATCTTGGTAAATACTTGACCAATAAATGGATCGGTTCTTTACAAAAATGTATGTGTACGTGTACGTGTACGTTCGAGCTTTAGCATTAATTATATACATCATAATGGCTGATTTAAGGAAATAGTGCCCATTGCTCCAGTTAGAAATTTTAACGATGACCCAAAGGCACTTGTTGGGAAGAGCCCAACTAAAGTGTGTTTTTTATATAAAGTAAATAAGCTATTTGGTTGTATTATTAGAAAGACGCTGTTTGGTTTTTAATCTGGATGGAGTTTTTCAGTTAAACCCTACCTACGAACCGTCCACCATAAATGGACTCCGCTAGGTCCTTCATGAGCTTTGTTTAGGTCACAGCTAGAGCATCTATGTATCTGGTACAGCCCTCAGGAACGATGATAGTATCTCAATTTTTAATGGAGCAGAGCTACAATACAGTTTTTATTGTCACACTTATTTGAGTCCCACGTTAAATGACGAAGATAGAAAGAAAATGTTCAAAGAGCTTTATTTATTCAATCGTGAACCACTTCCATATTCAACTGTGTGTTGGTAGGAGATGGAATGACAAGCTATTTTTCCTTTTATGCCGCAGAGATATTACGTAGGTTTCTTGAAATTATATAATTTAGACAAAAATTTATACCCAGACTAAACACTTCAATTATACTGTCACGAATAAAAATTTGTGTTTTTTCTGCTTAGATTGCAGACATTCCCTTAAGCTCATTTCTCTTAAGTATGAGTTAATATCTGATATTTCCTCAGTAATTAATATATTGTCCCGAGGAATACTAATAGCTGCAATAAAATGATCTTTTTATTGAGTTTCAATACCAGTCATTAGTGCATTCAACGAAGGAGATCACAACTTTAAAGTGTTTTAAGCCCTTATTGTCTTAAGTACAATAATAATTAGTTCCCTCTAATCCAGATATGAAACTGGTGATAAACAAGATTTAGAGAATTCAGAGAGAATGAAGAAAATAGATATGTATCAAAAATTGGATTTGATTTCATATGACCTGTGTCAAGAATTTGTGGTTTTTCAACCGCCAACCAGCTGTTAAATAAAACCACTATTTTTCTTCCTTTAAATGTAACACTGGTGGTTTTAGGGAACAATGTCTTTGAATGTGATAGCCAGGTTTATAAGAAGAAATAAGGTACGTATAGAGGTAGTAAGCTTGAACCGGCTTATACAAACATTTTTTGTGTGGTTGAGAAGGGCAGCTTTCATATAAGGCAGGGTACGCTCATTCATCCTTATTTAGGTAATAAGATGGTTGTTTTGTCACTTTGTCTCACGAATGTAGTAGACTTAACCAATTTTAGCATTTAAAACTGCTGTCACGAGTATACAAAGTATGTTTTTCAAAGAAGAGTAAGTGAATTTTTAAGTCGTACATCCCATTCGAAACAAATTTGTTATACATACCAATAGGTGTAAAAAGCAACGTTTCACACAGGACACACAAAAAGGCTTTGGCGTGTAGTTAATTGGGCTTTTGATTAGAAGGTTGAATAATTGGTTTGGTATTTTGTCGAGATAAATAATAGTGAAGAACATACAGTAACACAGGTAGATGGGAATAGAAAATTAAATAAATTAGAAATAATTTAGAATACAAGTAGGCGAAACGCTTGAACAAATCCATGGGAGAGCTAAGAAAATTGTCGTCGGAATCAGCAACACGAATGTAAAAAGGGATCCAAGAAGAATCCTTATTAAATGTCAGGGATCGCTGCTGGGTCGATACGCCTCATCATCAAGCTCCTTTCACCTATGATGAAATATTTTCCAATAACAAAATCCACGAGAAAGAACAAAATCATATTAGATTGACGACAGTCTAAGACGAAAGCAACTCAGAGTAGTTTCCGAGATTGATACGAGGAGAAGAAACAAAAATACGTTTTTACAAAAATTAATTTTTTATTTAATTGTTATTTCATGCTGCCAAGCTCAAATAAAAATTCAAACACAAATTCAAAGCTTAAGCTAGCTTTACCAACATTTTAATATGTTTACATTGTCTTAATTGAATTTTATTAAATTTTAAGTACACAGAAACGGGATTAATTTTGGAAAGCAGTACTACTTTGAGGCCTAAATGAAAAACTTTAAAACAAATTTTAAGCAAATTAAATAAATAAACGAATACCTAAATAAAAAGAAAACCTGATGGTGCAGAGGTTAGGGCATTTGTATAATAACAAAAGGATCATGGTTAATACCCTAACTGGTCATATCTTTGGAATTTCAAAACAGTGAGTAGTTGGCGTTTGGGATTTAGCGATGGAAAGCAGGGCGTGACAAGCAACAGACACAAGGATGGCAAGAATATTAATTGGTTCCTCTCGTCATTATTTACCACACAGCACCACTGAATACACCTTGAAAAATCCCTGGAAGAATATGTAATTTCAGAACATAAAGCAAGAAAACAAAANACTGGTGGTTTTAGGGAACAATGTCTTTGAATGTGATAGCCAGGTTTATAAGAAGAAATAAGGTACGTATAGAGGTAGTAAGCTTGAACCGGCTTATACAAACATTTTTTGTGTGGTTGAGAAGGGCAGCTTTCATATAAGGCAGGGTACGCTCATTCATCCTTATTTAGGTAATAAGATGGTTGTTTTGTCACTTTGTCTCACGAATGTAGTAGACTTAACCAATTTTAGCATTTAAAACTGCTGTCACGAGTATACAAAGTATGTTTTTCAAAGAAGAGTAAGTGAATTTTTAAGTCGTACATCCCATTCGAAACAAATTTGTTATACATACCAATAGGTGTAAAAAGCAACGTTTCACACAGGACACACAAAAAGGCTTTGGCGTGTAGTTAATTGGGCTTTTGATTAGAAGGTTGAATAATTGGTTTGGTATTTTGTCGAGATAAATAATAGTGAAGAACATACAGTAACACAGGTAGATGGGAATAGAAAATTAAATAAATTAGAAATAATTTAGAATACAAGTAGGCGAAACGCTTGAACAAATCCATGGGAGAGCTAAGAAAATTGTCGTCGGAATCAGCAACACGAATGTAAAAAGGGATCCAAGAAGAATCCTTATTAAATGTCAGGGATGGCTGCTGGGTCGATACGCCTCATCATCAAGCTCCTTTCACCTATGATGAAATATTTTCCAATAACAAAATCCACGAGAAAGAACAAAATCATATTAGATTGACGACAGTCTAAGACGAAAGCAACTCAGAGTAGTTTCCGAGATTGATACGAGGAGAAGAAACAAAAATACGTTTTTACAAAAATTAATTTTTTATTTAATTGTTATTTCATGCTGCCAAGCTCAAATAAAAATTCAAACACAAATTCAAAGCTTAAGCTAGCTTTACCAACATTTTAATATGTTTACATTGTCTTAATTGAATTTTATTAAATTTTAATTACACAGAAACGGGATTAATTTTGGAAAGCAGTACTACTTTGAGGCCTAAATGAAAAACTTTAAAACAAATTTTAAGCAAATTAAATAAATAAACGAATACCTAAATAAAAAGAAAGGTGTATTTACAGGGAACATGACAAGAGAAAAGATATCTGGAACAAGAAGACCATATAAAGTCGGCAGGTTTCAATGAGTAGTCAAACGTCAAATATGTAGCCTGACATTAATATCGAAATAGCGTTGTTTGTTGTATTTAAATTTGATAGTAGATTAATCATGAATTGTACTTCATCAGATTTAGTTTTTTTGAAATATACCACGTTGATGCAAGGGAGAATGGAGATATTGCCCGCAGCAAATTTAGGTAGAAATTCAGCTACTATTTTGTTGTTGAGCAAGGCATATTTAAAGCAGAAATTTTTTGCTACAGATACACCATTTTCAACATATTTTCAGCTTATTCACAGAACTTTAAATATTTAGAATGTAGGTGGCAAACGTAGAAAATGCTTGTGTTCTAGTTGTAGACAGAGAGAATTGTTTTGCTTGTTTCAGTTAAACCGTTAACTGATTTGAAGAAAACAGATGTTTCTTTTCCTTATGATTTCGTATTATTGTCTTTCTCATTACTGTAATTTTCTGTCTTTCTGACGCTTATTTCATTTTATTTTGCAAAATAATTTCTGTTTCATAAAATCATCCTGTTTTTAAATTTCAGTGTGTTATTAAAGTACTCAGTTTTACCATTTGGTCTAATAGTTGTAATTCCTTCTTGTAAAAGGAATTAAATCTATTGTTAAAAGGTATTCTGATGAAAGTAATACAAGAAATCTGAATAGGTATGCTTACTTAGTGTCTTCTATAATGTTTGTATATTGTAGAGAATGCTGAATGGCTTCTTGAGTATACTTATGTTTCTTGTTTATTTATTTATTCACTCTTCTTCTTCGTCGTGTCCTTGACACATCACAGGTGGCTTGACCAGAGCTTGGTGATGTTAATGGCAGCTGGTGTTGGCTGGTGTAATCCCTCTGGCAGTTGGGCAGATGATTCGGTGTTCCATTGTCTGTATTTGGCGGCAGATGCCGAGGTCTGTCCGAGGTTGTGAAACCCGAGATCTTTTAAGATGCCACGCATCTGCCATGTCCCACACGTAGACGCTTTAGCGCTTTCCATGTGGGGCATGTCTCACTGCGGTCAGACGCTATTGTCTCCATAGGCTCTATTCCTCTGGATTCCCAAATTCGTCCCTTGTCCTCCAAGTTGTTCCATCGTCCACAACACATGCTTTCTCGCTTTGCTGAATTAGGCATATCGAGAGGTCTCTGACTCTAGGAAACTAGTGGATGATGACAGGCGCTTTCCGGGCTGTTTGTGTTGAAACAGGGAATGTCTGTCGAGTGTCTCTCGTGTTCGGCGCCGATCCATGCTCACAACATTGCGGCGGATGTCTGGTGGAGCAATTCCGGTCATACCATAGATGCTCTCAGTGGTGGTGGTTTTCACGCATCCTGTAGCAATATACCAGGCTTCGTTAAGTGCTTGATCAAGTTTTTTAGCATGGGCAGACCTTGACCATGTGAAGCAAGCATATTCTTCAGCTGAAAAATAGATCGCCAGGACTGGTTCCCGTACAGTACTGGGATCAGCGCCCGATTTAGAGCTTGTTAGCTGGGGGAATTTATTTTTAGATTTATTTAGATTTATTTAGATTTCCTTCAGCTTGGTAATGTGCTCCTTGAAGGTTAGTGCACGGTCTAGTGTAACACCGAGGTAGACAGAGTGTTGTTCGTGTTGTAGGTTCTATCCATTCTACTTGATGTTACGTTTGTGTTTGGGAAAACGGTTTTGAGGTGGAAAGAGCAGATCTGGGTCTTTCCAGGGTTTTACTCCAGCAATCGCTGATAATCTGCTGTCAGGTTTGATGTGGGTTTCCTGCAGGCAGAAAACATCATAGGGTAGAGCTTTCTGGGCGAGGAATTGAGCCTTATCATCTGTGTATCCTTCGATTTTAATGGAAGTGACTGCCAGGGCCGGTCCTGAAGAGGACCCGTGCTGATGACTCTGGGTTGATTGACTCATATCACTTTCATTCTCAGTAATAATTTGTATTGAAATACAGTATAAATTAATATTTGTTTTATACTCTATTCTATTATATTATATTATATTATATTATATTATATTATATTATATTATATTATATTATATTATATTATATTATATTATATTATATTATATTATATTATATTATATTATATTATATTATATTATATTATTATAATCTATATTATAGTATATATATTAGTTATTTTCGATGTTATATATAAACTATAAATAGATATATTTATTTGTAAATATGCTCTTTATAAACTACGAATGTTTCGTTTTCATGTTGTTATTCCTGCAAGTTTCTCCTTTCTCAACCCTATCTCTTCTATATCCTTTTTAATTGCATGTCGTTATCTAAGCCTTTATCTTCCTCTTGACCTTTCTGTTTTCACTGGTTCGGTCGACACATTGTGGATCCATGCTTGTCCTTTTTTTCTCTCCGTATATGCCTATACTGCATCAATCTGGCATTACCTATTTCGGCCTCTCTTCATTCATTTTTTCACTTCTTCACCACATCCTCTTTTACCTTTCGAATTCGATCCCAGGTATTTGAATCTATTGACTTGTTTTCTACCATCAGTCTTTTACCATCAACTGCTAGTATCCATTCTTCAACCTTGCCATTACTTCTTTCTTTCATTTATCTTCAAACCCTTTGTCTTCAGTGCTTTTTGGTACTTTCTCAGTCTTCCTTGCAATTCCTTCTTTGATGCTGCAGTAATCGCAAAGCCCTCAGCATACAGAATCGTCCTGAGATCCTGGTGCCTTAATTTCTTTAAGAGTTTGTTAATGACTGCAATGAAAAGGTAAAGCTTTAATACCGATCCTTAGTCGAGCCCAGCTGCAACCAGAAAAAAACTTATATGAGTCTCCTTCCTCCCTTCCAGGGTCTATTCACCCTGCACATTTCTTTTACCATCGGGAACAGTTCCTCGGGTACCTTCTTTTCCCTCAGCGTCCAAAACACAACTTCTCTCGGCACAAGGTCACATGCTTTTTCTAGGTCTACAAAGGCTAGATTAAGTGACTGGTTCCCCTGTAGCCTCATCTCTTGTAACTGGATAAGGATGTTAATCGCATGGGTTGTTCTTTTACACCTCTTAGCATTTAATCTACTTCTCTTTCCAAGCCCTTCATCGCATTTTCTGTCAGTTTAATTCCTTTGTAGCTGCCATGCTTCAGGTTGTCTTTTTTTTTTTTTGTAAACAAGAAAAATAAAATTACCTCTCCAGTCACAGGAATTTTCTCCTCGTCAAAAATTTTGAAGCACAAATCTTCTACCCACTCGACCCTTCTTTTCTTCAAGGCCTTCAATACATCAGCTGTCAGCTCTGATGGCCCTTCCGCCTTTTCTTCTAAAGGTTGTTGTTTCATAAAGCAGTTGTTTGATTTGGAAAATAATATACCTATAGGAAGTCCAAAAGTTAGACTAGATTTTATTCACCTCGGTATTCTTTTATGTGAATATATGGAACATTAGTAATAATGTGGGAAAAAGATGAAGACGACGGAAATGTGATTTTGAAAGAAAATGTTAAAAATATCACGAGTAGATGTAATGATAAAAAAGACATTTTTAGCTGGATGAATTCACAATAAAAAATATTGAACAAAGCCAACCCCGGGAGCATAAATTTTTTATTCATGGAATGAGAAAGAATGACATTCAGAACTTTGTACCAACAGGAAAAATAGAAAAGAGATTAGTATAGCATCGCAAGGGAAGGGCTTATTTGGATAGTGTTATAAGATGGATTTAATCTAGCTTGGAAAGCAACATTTGCATGACAGATTTAATTAAAGAGATATGTTATTCAACGAGCTTTAGCACGACATTTGAGGTTAATAGCACTTGTTTCCAAATTCTAACCTACATCTTGGAACTTTTGTATAAAATCCCTTGTACCGTTAAAATAGATCACTTAATTAAATGTCTGTAACTAATGATCCATGAGTGACATGCCTTATACAGATTGGACCAGCTTAACCACCCAATTGTTACTTACCAAGCCAGGATCTTCATTGTAAATTTTATATCAAGACAAATTACTTTCCCACCAGAAAACAAACTTCAATAAATTTGGTTTTGACAGTCCTTTTTTGAACCAAAAAGACTCAGCCATCTTAAATAAGGGGCATTCAGCTTATCCAGTTCTTAAATTTAAACTCACAGTTAAGCAGTAGCAAAAGGTCTTCCAAAGGGCAACTTTCTTTGAAAATCCCTTTAGAATTGAATAGAATTGAGGAAAAAGAGAAAGAGCAGGAGTGGAGTGATGCTGTGCTTTCCTTTAATCCAATATTTGAATCCCTGTTTCAAGTCAATTTGGCATTTTAGTTGGAATAGAACAAAAAACAGATTAAAAGTTAAACCATTTTCCTCTCCAAGGGTACAAAAAATTTACCTCCCTCTGAGAAATAAGAACCATGGCTGTTGCCAAGTTAAAATAAATTTTTTTTCGTTACCTCTATGGATATAACCGAATCGATGGGAAACATGATCGATTGGGTTCATTCATATCAAGCACAGTTATCTAATGTCTCTAACTTTAGGAGATACATGTTTAGTTCACCACTAAAATGTTGATTCTACCCAGTTCAATCCTCCAACTTAATATCTATCCATCGTTAAACCTGCGATTCATAGTTTTTTAAGTTTTCTATTGCTAGTAGCGGTAAAATTTTTGGATTTGATTTTTTGTATGGTGTTTGCGCAATGGGAAATCCTTTTCAAAAAAAGTTAGAAATGGAGTTACACCAAACTTCGTTTTCCTTGCTGGCTGAATAATGACTATATGGTTAGTCTTAATGATTTCAGAAACGCCAATCTTAATGTTTTTATAGTAACGAATCCCACAGCATTTATTGTACACTATGAGCTAAGGTTGAAGACACAACGACCAAAAAAATAGCGATTTCTCATTTGGTTGAAGAAAAGTAATTTCAAACTCGACAAGTAATAGTTTAGAAACGATTATTTTATTGTCCCTTTAGTGCCAAGTGATTAAGCTCAGACAAAGGGACCAACTTATGAAGAAAGGTACCTTTTAAAATATCCAAGTATAAACACATGCTTTCCAGAGTTCAGCTATTGCGCCCTTAAAAGACAAACAATTTAGTATGCAATTAAGCAACTTTCAGTAGTGAAGTTTTAGCTAACTTGCTGATGAAAAAAATCGTCGCATTGGGATAAAATAATACCTGACATTTCAGGATTAAAGGAGAGTCACCTTAGCTAGGATGGTACACCAAAAGTGGTTCTCAGAGTTGGCATTACCCCTCGTGGTATTTGACGTGCTTTCCATCCATCTAAGCATATCTACTACACTCAGGCATTTTCAGTACGATATTTTAAAGCCTAAGACTACTGCTCACCAAGGAACTATAACAGAAACACACTATGTAATATATTACTATGTATTATATTATCATATATTATATAACACGACTTTGTTAACGATGTGATGATTCCAGTTGGAACACTTCTTAGATTTTGAGGTTTATACCAACAAAACCTTAACTCTTAAGATTAAACTAAGCTCACTGGTTACTAGTAACAAACGACAGGCTGGAAGAAACTGGGGGTAGGGTGCCTCCAGTTCCACTGACAGTAGTTTAACCTCCAGAGGGAACATTATTTCCTTTTGAGACCAGATTAGCCTATGTTTCTTTTTAGGTCGATTACTTATAATAAGCAAAGTTAAGTTGTTGCTTCACCTTTAAGAAACGCGCAATTTTACGACCACGTTCTATTCTAAGTTTGAAAGAAAATAAGATTTATAGTAGTTTGTTATTATTTAGAAACACTTGACTTCGTTGCAGTCAAGAAAAGTGGCAATAAATTGAAATCTTTCTTGGTAACAGTAAGTTAGAAAATTTTTCATTATAGCCCTCTCTGTCTGGGGTTTTTTTAATTCCCTCTTACTTCATTCTGTTTATTATCCTACTTCTTAATGATAAATAAAAGCTGGCTAGCCTTCTTATTTAGTCACTCTGGATTTCCTTTCTCTGTGATTATTGGTTTTGTATCTGTTGCATGCAAATGAATGACACTCTTCCCTTTTGGCCTATTTTGCTGATCTATTTATTCATTAAGCTCTTTTTATATAGCAATATGAGTAGCTTCCATGGCAAATCAGAAAACAGATGAATGACGGAAAGTATAGGACCAAAGTGGGAAAGCCAACCAACTTTCTATTGTGTCTATATATATATATATAGCTTTTTCCACTTTTCGGTTCCAAATCAAATTTGTTTTTAGTGGACAGTTTAGAAAACAATTTTAGGATACTTTGTTTGCTGTACTGGTCGGTCTCAGGGAAATCGGTTCAAGATTTATTTAATTGCGAAGGTTCCCATAACAAAAACCGGAAAAGTGAGAGCTAGTGAAAAAGTTGTTGGATTTAGTTCGTACTGTAAGTAATTAATCTAACAGCACACTTGGCCAGTATATGCAATTTTTATTCTTTTCCTGCAAGCATGTTGTAAGACCTGCTGAACAGATAATTTCATTTGTGGTTTTATGCAAATTTCTAAGGTTAAACAGTGTTCTTTCCTTTTACAACCCATAAAGCCTAAGACGGTAAAGTGCTAACGAGTCAGAGACCTAAATTATTAAAGTTCATTTTCTTTATATGCCATATATGGAATTTTAGAACAATAGCACTATAAGATGCAACGCTTGAAAGAACATATAGTAGAAATGGGCTTTTTATACCCCAGCAAATAGCAACTGATTAGCTGTATGTTGTTGCTTGTTAAATTCTGAAAAGTTGAAGCTCTCTCTCCAACATCCTAGCATTAATAGTTTACATAAACAAACAATTTTGAAAGATGTGTGATTCTTGATGATGTAGATTAACTCCAGGTTTCATTGACATGGATTTGCTATCTACTAAGTAAAATTCTTAATTTTATAATGCTGTCATTTTTATTGTTTATTGTTTGTGTTTTTCCTACGCTAAAACCGCAGTAGGAGATTCACTTATACCCTTATGGCAACCAATGGGGTTGTGGGCTTTACTAAAAACAATAAAAAGAGGATAGATTAACAAAAGAACAAATTACTAATCCTTGCACCCTTTCATGACTTAAACAGCTCAGTCTTGTTGTATTTTAATAGGAAACAAAAGGTATCTCGGATCACCTATTCATGTTTTTTAAACCTGAATTTGCATATTGTATGCAAAGATTTCTTTTAAGAAGCCAGGGAGTAACTTCATAGTCTTGTTCAGGCGTTCCAAGGCAGAGTACAGAACACAGAAACCAGGTCAAATATCATACCAAAATCTGTTGCTCCGTTCTTAGAGAAAATCTCATATTTTTATCAAAATGGCAGAACTTTCAGAGGACCAAATGGATGATCTTAAGGACTGTTACTCAATTTTTGACAGAAAAGGGGATAACAAAGTAGAATCCGAACGACTTCTAGACGTTTTAAGATCTCTTGGATTGAATCCTTTGGCAAAAGACGTTGCAAAAGTGTTGGAGGAATCCAAGTTAAAAGGAACACGTGTAGACTTCGAGACCTTTGTACCTATTTATCAACAGTTTTTGAAAAAGGGACCATCTGCCTGCTTTGAGGACATGGCCGAGGCACTGCGTACTTTTGATCGTGAACAAACCGGTATGGTATCTGCTGCAGAATTTAGACATATTCTGATGAATCTTGCAGACAAAATGACAGAGCAACAGGTGGAAGCTATCATAACACCAAACGAAGACGCTAATGGACAAGTTCCTTACGAACAAGTTATCAAGACCGTTATGGCTGCTCCGTCAGGTTGAACTTTCTAGCCTACACGCCATGAACTGTGAACTTTAAATCTGCCAAAGACGAACTACTCAAGAAAAACATATACTATGACTAAGCCCTCTGAACACTTGAAAGAACTCGGTAATTACAAATGTTAACTTTGTACTAGTTTTTTCAACCTCTAACAAGACTTTCACTGAATTTTCTTGTATATACTGAAGCAGTTCCAAGAATAGGCTTTCACTAAGAGGTTATTATTTGAAATGTGTTTTGTCAATTTGTATAATTTAATTTGAAGACTATGCATTTTTCAAATAGATATTGTAATGCTTAAGGAAGGCTGTTCTTGACATTGCTTTTTTAGATAGTTGATGAGAACACGCCTATGGTTAAGATCTGTTGCAAATGTTGTGCTAAATATGGTTGTGTTTGCTTATGTTCTTGTATCGTAGAAATAAAGCAGGCTTTAAAAAATCAGTTGCTTTGATGCTTACTAAGAAATGGCAACGGAGGTGGATACCTAAAATTCTGCTTGTTTCATCGTATTTTTGCACTTGTTATGAAAACAGCTTTTGCTTTCAAATAACCTTGGTATTTGTAACTTGAGTTGTCGTAAGTTGTAAGAACAATGGCAATGAAAAAACCCTTAAACGTTAGCTTTTGATACAGTGTTGACTGACCGCGTTAGTTTCCAGTTTTATGTTTAGCAGTGTCACATTGACTCATCTAATCAAACAAAAATCATTTTGATTGCAAGAAAATTTACAGTCATTACACTTTTTTGGAGAATAAAAACAGGAATTTTTATACAAAGAGAGTTAGGGATGGTCTTGCTAAGAAACCTCAATGCAAGAAAATTTGATTGTGTAGATATGAGTGTATTTAAACAAGTTAGACTGAGAAAAAGGTTGACTCATAGTCAGGTTTTTTCCCTCAAAGTATATGATCTAGATAGCTATGGGCGCTGGTTGAAGAGACTTTTGGCTCCAGCTGAGTTCGACCCAAACTGGAAGAAATCACGCTTTCGTTAGATCTGTTCTCGCCTTCATGGGATTAAAAGTGATTAAATATAACGTTGTTCCGCATTTGAACCGATACTTTAGATGTAAGGCAGAATCTATTGGAAAACAATTAAAAGAAGTAAAAAGTACTAGATTTGTCTACAGAGTCCGAATTAAGTTTTCTTTGTCAGAAACGACTTTGATAATTTTGAACGGGTTTGAAGCTCATCTTACGATTCGTGAGCGGTTGGACTTCAAATATTTAAGGAGATCTACCAAAATCAATTAGATGTAATGAATGAACAGACGCTTAATGCTGCTCTTAGACGAAGGTACATCCGCTGGTAAGTCCATAACATGTACTGAATGAAACAAAACCACTCTCTGCTTTGGTCACAGATGACTTATTTATACTACTTGGATAATGCGTAAGGTATGAGTTAAAAAAACTCCTCAATTTTCTTTCTTTTTACTTATTATTTATTAACCTGTCAGCATCATTATTACTACCCTATTTTCTTGCGCATTGGCGAAATTGAAAAAATAAGGTGTACAAAAAAAAGAAATTTCTTATTACAGTAAATTTGCATACTTTTTCTTTTATAAATACCACAAACGTTTTAGCGGATCTTCAGTAATATTTACCGAGTTGCAGCCGAAATTGGTGCATAGCTTAGATAAAAACCGATAAAAATATTTAATTATTCCCATACCCTAGATATATGCACATTAAACAACTACCTTATTTTGGTGTGTTGAATGGATGATATGAATATATTACGTCTTCTTTTAATTTTTCGATTCCATCAGCAGCATGTAATCGTCACTTTTCAAAAAGATACACCATCTGTCTTTCCAAAACACATTAGTTTTCAAGAAGCGGTCAGGAATGGCAATAGAGGAGTACAACAGAATATAGCAAGGTTTCCAAAAAACAATATGGAACAAAAATAATATTGTTGTTCAAATTTCTGTTACATTTTTGTTGATAAATTTGAAAATAAACTTGGAGAAGAATTGCAAGGCGTGTGTCGCAAATTGAGGTCTGTGGTGTCTGTATACTAGTGCTAATGAACCAGAAAGCGTTATTAACAAAAATCTCATTGAAATTTTACGGCTATCCCTTCGACCTCTGACTTAAGAAGGCATAAAGTAGTTGTAAAAAATGCTTTGGGTCCTTAGGTCGCTGTAAAAGAATGGTTAGAAATTCTAATTTTAATAGCTAAGATAAGGACAAGAAAGAGCAGGTGAAGCTCATAACAAATATTCTTAAACTGTGCAACAGACTGGGCAGTTCTAAGCATAAGAGATGTGATCCGAAGCCAGAGATTAAAAACTAAAATTGAAACGGATGGAATCCTTAGAGAGATATTTAGCCGACTAAGACCAGGCCCTAGGAGTTAAAGTTGTTTTGTTAAGCCGAGATTTTAGAACTAAAAGTTGCTTAACAGTTGTTAAATTATAACACTGAATACATTTACTTTTGAAAAAAGACAAAAAGAAGACCCTGATATGGGATTTCGTTCTTCCCTATTATTGAAGTTTAATTTTGAACCAAACAAAAACAATTAAGAAAATAGTACCCTGAATCAAAAAAATGAAAAATCCACTGATTGGTTTCAAGGTTTCATTGAGATCATGTAACAATAAAATCCCAAGTCTCCTTAAAATTACAGTCAAGTGAAAAAAAAGACTAAATTTCAAGCAAAAGTTGATAACTCCTTAACTCCTTGAAAAACCTTATTAAAAAGTCGGATTCAGCAACTAAGGCTCTACCATACGTATATCTAAGGCTATTTATTCTTTTCTCATGAAGTTCTGGTTTTTCAATTTCGCTTGTAACTATAAATGTCTTGGCTGTATACAGGTCAAACGAAATGGTGATAAAGCGCATTCCTGTCTGGACCCTCCCCTAATTTGTTTTTTTGACAGTCCTTGTCACAAATGCTTGATAAAGGTAACATATTTATCTGCTATCCCTATTGTTCGCAATGCTTCTAATAATTTTTCGTGATTTACTTGATCGAAAACCTTTTCATATTTGATGAAACAGATATGAATCTTAAGAAATCTAAATTTTATGAACTCAGTGGAAGCTATTGATGTCGGATATCTATCATGTCCCGAGTAGTAAGCTTTTTCTAAGTTACGTTTCGAGATATGCTTCTCCCATCGTCAGGGTGGCAATCCTGACAATGAAACAAATTTCCGGCTTTCGTAAAGCAGCATTACGTGTGATCGGTGACTTCCAAAAAATAGAATATAACTACCTTTTTAAGGAAGTCAGCTTGGGAGACCTGTAGGCGATAGCAGAGATGAGTAGCTGTTTTTTCTTTCAAATTAGAAGGAAAATTATGAAGCTGTTCGAAATTTGTAGAAATGAAGAGGTTAACAAATAATAAAATAGAGTGAACAGAGTGAATGCATTATAAATAATTTTAACAAAAACAGTGTCCTTATCGGTTTTCCCTTTTAAAAGCCAGTTAAAATAGTAGTGGCACTGGTTTTTTATTACTCTAATACGAAAACTAAACTGTTTTACTACTTGTGACAAATTATTATACGAAAAAAAGCTTTGTATACATAGTGGTAGGATACCTCTAGGATACCAAAAAATTGTTTAACCCATCAATTCGAAACTTGGCAGGAATATGTGCTGCACTAACGCATACGTTACCATTCTTTATTTATAGCTATGTAGCTCTGCTAGTCAATAAGTAATTAGCCAATGTAATGCTGCGTATGAATCAAAACTTTGAAATTTGATTATGATACAAATGACGACTGTTTGTCTAAATTGCAGCTTGTTGTCATTGGGTGGGAGTCTAAACATCAAGGTCGTTGAAATGAACCCCCATGTTTTCTTTTTGGATTCTGTAATATGAAAATATATTGTTTTTTACAAAAATACTTGTAGGAGGGCTTTATATTACAAGCAATTTTATTTTCAGTATCTTAATTAATCGGCTGTATTAATTATTTTAAAAGAAAGAGTTTGATGAAGAATAACAGTTACTGCGTAGTAGTTTTGGTATTAGCCAAAAAGTTCTTGGTATAACAATTTGACATAGATCCGATGAAGTTTTTAAAATGTAGGAGAAAAAAATGTGGAAAAAAGAAGAAATAAGGAACTACATTACGTTTTATAACCTGCTGCAACTTTTACTGAAACAGCTGACATACGGTTACTTTATGTGGCTGCCACACCCTCTAATAGGGATGAGGTTGTCATAAAACATTGCTACCCAAATTAATACTTACTTGGGGCGGGGAAAGGGGTCTATGAGTGAGTCAGTAGAACTTCATCAATAAATCCGAGGTCTAAGATCACTTCCTGTTTAACTGACTTAAGCCTCTTGAAACTGGATGATAAAATTCCTTTTCTCAATTGGCAGTCTAGAATTGGGGATGGAGCCTCTGTGCAAGAGCAGCTTATACTCTTCTATTTACGTGATAAAAAAGTTATTAATTTTCTTTTTAGAATAGTTGAGTCATTTCTTTCTCCTTGTCAGTGGGCTTTATTTCATTTATCACAACTGATGATTGCTCAGAATCTTCATTTCCTTTCGATAATACGTTTGTTGCAACGTTCCTACGGACCAGAAATTAGTTACATAAAACACCTCACAAATTAAAAACTTTGAATTAAATAACGATGAAACTTCAAAAAGCTCTTCGTAAATTCTGGGAATAGCTGAATTGCTAAAATAAGCTGGAAACCGGAAATGAACCAAGTCCACATGCTCGAAGTATCGATGACCGGTAACATTATCTATTGTTCGAAAGGAGTCTGTTGTCCAGTCTATTCTCTGTTATCTTCGATGTAAGCGAAATAACAAACTTAGCTAACTTCTTCCATCATTTCATCACTTAAGATCATGTGGTCTGTGGCTCCACGTACAAAGATTTTACATTGCAAATCGGATGCATTCAAATTTTTCAGTTTGAAACAACTTTTTTTACAATATATAGCAAAATGTGCATGTTATCCAATTCACTTCAACACCACTGTCACAGGATCCAGATGGGAATTTTCCCTATCATCTTTAACCAGTATTCATTATCTTGTTTTTTCCATATTTAAGTTGAGTCCATACCTTTCCATGTTGACCCTCCAGCATACAATGTTCTGCTTTGGTTCTACCCTTGATTCTTCCTTTTTTAAAAGATCATCTGTGTGTGTGTGTGTGTGTGTGTGTGTACGGGCTAGCCATTTGAAATTGCTAGACGTCTAAGTCGACTAGTGTCTTCCTAGCATACGCCAATACTGCTTTAGGTTGAGTGGCAAGCCACTCAAGTCTTCCTTGATGGTGACCAAACATCTGTTGTCGGATACAGTCCAGTGCTGGACATGAAATTAACCAGTGTTGAAGTGTGTGTGGATGTTGTTCACACTTCGGACAAGTCGGATCGGTGTCAGGATCCAGACGATGGAGATATGCGCGTAGGGCCGGATGGTGACCTGCTCGTAATCTAGCCAATAATACTTCATCTTTACGGGAATTGATTGCTCTCTCGTCGATGGATGGACGGTGCTGTTTGTAGATTTCTTTCGTCCTCTCGTGGGATATGTCAGGATCTTTGATGACATCGTTGATGACTTTCACGGCACTAGACATGGATATCGGCAGAACAGTATCAGGAGGCAGTCCGGTGGCTTCTTTAGCTGCTTTATCGGCGAGTTCGTTACCAGGAACGTTTGAGTGACCAGGGATCCATTGAAAAGTGACTTTTGCTGAGATTGAATTTAGCAGAAGTCTGATCTCGTCCACTTTTGGGTTCCTACCAGTGAGAGCTTCACACAAGGATTTGCTGTCTGTACAGATGAGGATGCTCTTATCGGCTGTTGTATTATTGGCGATCCACTGTAGGGCAGAGATGGTAGCTGCGTGTTCTTCCTCGAAGGAACTCGTGTAAGGACGTCCTCGCTTTTTGATGGTATTAATAACAGTTGGATGTTGGGCTGATCCTTGCGTAATAACAGCCGCAGAACCCCCGTTTGTTGAACCTGCTGTAGCTGAACCGTCGGTGTAGATAGTAAAGTCGGCTGCAATTGTGTTTATCTGTGTGGTACAATGTGCCGTCTTTGTGGCCATGTTGTCATCTCTGCTAGCAATACCTGGTACAGAACAGAAGACTTGACAGTGTTGGGAAACATCAAGGTCCCACGGAGCGATAGTGAAAAGTTCTGTCTGCAGACGATGTTGTAGGGCGTCTGGTAGAGCCTCAGCTAGCTCGTTGGCTTTTCGTCTCCAATGTTGGCGCGAGTGGACACGTTGCACGATGTTGTTTTCGAAGGCGGTGCGCTTTGGATGATCAGCAGGGCAACGTAGAGTCTTTTCCCGAGATTTCAAGATCAGACGAGAGCTGGTCGTCGAATAGCTGGGTACGTTGGCTTCGAGATGCAGAGCTTCAGTCGGTGTTGAGACTAGTTGGCCAGTAGCAATGCGGAGAGCTCGGTTTTGTAGAGACTCTAGGCGAGTCATGTTAGTTGCTGATATCCAGGGTTGCCATGCGGGAGCTGCGTAGTTCATCTTGCTTCTGATGTAGGCGAAATACATTGTCTTCAGGATAGATTTTCGCCAGCCCCAGGTGGAATGGGCGACGACCTTCATTGCTCGTAGCTTGTTGGTGGTATCAGCAAGGACTTTGTTGATGTGCGCATTGAACGTCAGACTGCGATCCAGGATGACACCGAGCAATCTTGGAGTGCTGTTAAATGGAATAGTCCCTCCTTGTAAGTGGATAGTTGGTACCCATTTGCTGTCGTTGGTCCAGGTTGAGAAGGCTGACACTTCGCTTTTGTCCACGTTAAGTTTGATCTTCCACTCGGCACTCCACTGTGATACTACATCAACTTGTTGTTGGGCGATGTGTTCTGCATCGGCAGGTTTTCTAGCAGTGGAGAGGATCGAGACGTCATCAGCAAATAGAGCATTTACAGTTTCGTCGGAGAGTTTGGTTGCCAGGTCGTTGATGTAGAAAAGGAACAGTAGCGGTGACAAAACTGAACCTTGAGGTAACCCTTGACGGAAACAGCGGCTGTTGCTAAACACATTGAAGAGCTGGACGCGGGCTCGACGGTCGTTCAAGAAGGAATGTAACCAATGGATGAGACTTGACGGGATCCCCATGTTGAACATGTGTAGAAGTAGTTTCTCACGCCAGATGGTGTCGTAGGCTTTACTGAAATCAAGCAGAACTAGCACAGATCGGTTCATAGGTTTCTTTTGGAAACCATCTTCAATAGCTTGGACAACTCGTAGAATTTGATCTTCGCAGCTACGACCCTTTCGAAAGCCTGCTTGGAACCTGCTGAATAGATTTCCCGTTTCTGCAATGTAGAATAAGCGGTTGGCGATCATTCTTTCAAGAAGTTTCACCACGCATGATGTCAGACTGATAGGCCGGTACGATGCAACTTCACTTGGTGGTTTGCCAGCTTTCAGGATTGGAATGATAATGGCCACTCGCCATACACGAGGACAGTCAGCATGTCGAAACGAGTCATTAAAGATGGCGAGAAGTTCTTGTAAAGCGATCGGTCCAAGAGCCTTTAAGAATGGTGGTGGGATGTTGTCAGGACCAGCAGCACCTTTCCTCTTTATTCGTTGGATTGCGGACGTTAGTTCTTTGATGGAGAAGTCAGAGCAGCTCTTGTCGTCGGCAAAGGGAGCATCGAGGCATTTCTTCAATTTGCGGTTAAGCATTCGGCCAGCGGTAGATGTTTTATGCTTACTGACATTGGCATAATGATTGACGAAGACGTTGGCTTTGGCTTTAGCGTCGGTGATCAGTCTCCCATTTACAGACATGGCCTCGTTTGGTGAATTAGCTTCTGGTGTACCATTGAGACCCTTTATAACTTTCCACATGTCCCGATCATTGCTGTTGGTCATGGCGCCTTCAAGTACCTCCTTCCAACTTTCTGTTTTTGCTTCGATGATGGCTTCATTGGCTTCACGGCAGGCCTCGATCCATTCTTGTCTGTTGTTGTTAATAGTACGCCGAAGATGGTTTCTGGTGCGTATTTTTGCTCGGACGTGCGGTGTCATCCACGGCTTGGCTTTGCGGCGAGGTTTAGTCTTCCCAACATGTGTTTCAGCTACTGAAGTCAGGATTTCTGTAAATCGGGCTAGACGTCTCGACAGGTTCGGTTCGGCTGTCAGTTCCCGCATGCGCTCATCAACAATCTTCCCAAAGTTTTCCCAGTCAACTCCCTGATGTTTCCATTTAGCTTGTTTCGGCAGAACTGGTTGGTACCGGACAGAGTGGCAAATTTCGAGGTAGATTGGTAGATGGTCAGAATCGCCGATCGGTTCTGTAGTCTTCCATGATGTTTTGGTCGACCATGTAGCACCACTGATAGAAAGATCAGGAGAGCTGACATTGCCAGTGATTCTGCTTGTTCTAGTAGGTGACCCGTTGTTGAGGATGTGAAGGTTTTGGTCATATACCCACTCTTCAATCTCATCACCTCGAGTATCTGGTGGTTGGACGGGATCCCACAGTGCTGAATGACCATTAAAGTCCCCGACGACTATGGAATCAGTGTTAACGGCAATCATTGATGGATCGAATCGTGTAACTTGGGTGTCAGTGTTTGGTAGGTATACATTATGCAGGTGGAGCCATTTGTTTCGAGCTGTGCATATACGGATGGTCTGTATTTCGAGTCCCATTCGCTCCGTAGACTGTAACTTCTCGAAGACAAGGTCGTTTTTGATGAATAATAGTAGGCCACCCCCGTTCAGAACCTTCCTATCCTTGCGAAGTGTGGCATACCCTTCAATGATCGGCGTCTTGTCTGCTTGGCGTAACTTTGATTCTTGCACTGCGCAGATGTCCACAGGTGAATGAAGTAGATGGTGACGAAGCTCGTAGAGTTTTGATTTGATGCCGTCGGCATTCCACTGCAGAATTGATAGTTGCTGACGAGAAGTACCTGGTGATGGTTGGGAAATCAGGCGGTTCGGATCTTGAGAAGGAACGGCTCTTGTATTGTTGCGTTTCTTTGCTGTACACGTATGACACTGCCAGTCCTCATCGCGGTCGCTGCTGTGTGGGCCAGTGCTGCACTTTTGATGAAAACCTTTCCCGCATGATTTACAACGTACCGGAACAGCATTTGATCGTAAAACAGCTGAACATTTACCACAACGTTCTCGTGACTCTTTAGCTTCAGCGAAAGTCATACCCTGAGCTCGAAGTTCGTTAATGCATGGTGGGTTTGAACGTAGCTGATCTCGTGTGGTTGGTCGGTTCTCTTGCGTCCACCTGCCATCGTGTTGTTGACATTTCCATTCCCTTGTAGCTAGGACGCGTTCTCTTACTTCTCGTCTTGGTTCGATAAAGCCACTGCAGGTTCTTGTAAGATGGCACACACTTGAACATGATGGATGAGAACAGTGGTAGGCGGAAGCTGCATACCTGGCTTGGATGGTCTTGTGGCACACGGAGCATGACATACCAGCAGCGGATGATCGAGTGTTGTTGTTCGAAGGATCAGCGGCTGTAGCTACTACCGGAAATCTCGTTGGAGCTGGATCAGTGGAAAGTATCTCGGTAGGTCCATTGCTGTGTAAGGGACATCTCCAGCGTATGATCTTGTTTGTGCTTTTAGCGTGACGAGTTTGAGTTGTTGTTAGTCCGTTACATCGTTGGTGGCATTGCGAATTACAATCAGCTTCAGCACAAGTAGGCGCGACGTCTTGTTTGATTCCCCTGTTAATCTTCTTGTTGCAGACAGTACATATGACAGGATGTTGATCAATCGGACGAGGTCCCGGGTTGCGTTCAATATCTCCAGATTGAAATATAAGTAACGTCCAATTCCAGATGTAAATAAATAAATACGACGTCAAATTCCAGCTAAACATACTTCGTAAGCAGTAGCTGGATACCTGCTTACAGAAGTCCATGTCGAAGTCAGGATCTGTATCGTAACTGTAGATGTTTGGGTGTAAAGTTTGAAGTCGAAGACTCACAAAGACAGTATACCCGTAGACTTGAATAAGTTCGTTCGTATATAGTCAATACGATCCGCACAACGCCAACGAGGAGGCCTTATTCGTTGTTGTGCAAAAGATCATCTATTGTATAACAGCTTGAAAATGATAACGCCTCTACATAGCTTGCTTATTTTCTCGATTAGGACCCTGAGGAGCAAAGAACTAAGACCTTGATGGACTTCTAAATGCATAGGGGACTTTTCAAATATTCCACCCGCAACCTTGAAATTTTTTTTTATTGATGTAAAGTGTCATTATTAGTCCCACAATGTTTTTGAGTACTTTTTGTCTTCTTAGAGATTATTTTATTAATGTTTGTAGCTTTTACTCAAAAGCCTACTCTAAATTTTTAAAGTTAGGGACTGCCATCTTCTCCTTTTAAGTGTACTTCTCTTGAATCTGTCTGTCAATAAAAATAGCATCTGTTGTTGACTGTCTTTCTGTTAAACTGAAGTGGCATTGCCGGATCTTTACAACCTTCGTCAATCTGTGGTCAAGTACTCTCTTATCTCTCACTCTTCATACCATTCTTTAATAGTCTTATACCGCAATATTTTGTGCACTCTAGATAATCCTCTTTTTAAAAGGAGGGATTGCAAAGGTAGTTCTCCATTCTTCAGAGTCCATCCTTTGAATAAGATTTTCTGAAAGATTTTTGTTAATCTTGCAATTCCGACAAATCCAAGCTTTTTGATGACATCAGAGGTCATACCAGAAGAGCCAGCGGCCCTTTTGACCACAGAGAACAAATCCAGCTCTCTTGCATTTGTTCTCTGTGGTTAGCTTAATTGCACCTTCAGTGGGTTTGACATGTTCTAAGACATATTAAAATACCTTCAGTAAAGAGATTTTCAAAATTTCTCCCCGATCTGCTGCGGAACTCAGCCCCATTTTTGTTATTGCACAATTTTCATCTTTTATCAAATTTCTACCTGACACATCGTTTTTGTCAAGTATCATTTGTTTTACAGTCTTAAAGAGCTTATTGGCTCCCTTCTTACCTTCAAAGCTTTGCTTCAGTGGGCTTATATTTCTCGATTTGAGATAGCTATATGCCATCTTGCTTCTTTCTTTTTTTCTGCAATCATTGCTCTATTTGGAGCTTGCCTAGTTCTTTGCCATATTTTATTGTAGATATTTTCTCTTCGAGAGCATTTTGCACAGCATCCTTCTTCCATCAAGTTTCTTTCCCTTTCCAGAAAGCTCATGTTAAATTGGTTTCTCTGGGGCAATTTTGATCAACTCTTTTCGAGCTGAATATCACACAACTTCTAAAACATGCTCTACTAGATTTTTTTACTGTGACCGCGATCCAGGCTTGGGCTTCTTTATCACCAAATCAAAACTTGTATTTCTCCTTATTAGTGAGGATGGTATTGGCACTTTTATTGCAGTATCTTACTTTTTGTAGACAATATAACTGCACTTTTCTTTTGGCTAACATTTTTACAACTTTCAAGCTTCTTCTAACTAATTTTCCCACAGTTCCAGTTCCTATTTTGATTCTTTTTACTTTTTTAATTTTAGAGCCAGTGATTCTTGGTTGCCCCGTATTTTTTAAGGACTGTCATATATGGAACGTCATTGCATTTATAACTTTACTCATAATACAGAATAACCTAGTGCCTACTTTCAACTACAAAAGGTAGGATATACATTTACTATAGGAGAAAATTATGGATTAAACTCGGATTTGTCAATCCAAAAGATCTCATATGTTATTAATGACTGATCTCATTCTTAAAGTTGTTACAAAACTACGACTGTTTTCCTTAGGTTATGCAATTAACTTTCTATTTTAATTTCTCTCTTTTATTTAAAATTCTGATCACGATAGCCCGTATTACTTCAGATTTTTAAAATTGTTGTTCTTTGTTCCAGGTTTTATGAATATCCATACAAATATTCAGGGCACAAAGGAGTGCGGTCTAAATATTTGCAAGAAAGATTTTAACCTTGTTTCTGAATGATCCTGTTGATCTTAATCTAAAAAGGTACTATATGAGACAAAGTGAAAGCAATTCTTTGCATACAATAACAATTTAGATAATTTCTGTGCTGTTAAATGTGTCCAAAACGTATTTGAGAAAGAAATTAACAACATTTCTAGAAATAATGGAAATTTTTGTTTTAAAAAATGACTTTTATAATATCAAAAAATGGTCATGCTTACGTAATAAGAGAATTGTTCCATGAACCTGTGGCTTAGAAGCTTTTATTTTCATTCATTGTTTTTATGTTTTTCAGAGAAAGGACTGTGTACTGTTAATAATTTCTGTTTTTAATAAATACAAATTACAACAAGTTATGAGCACGTGAAAGAGGATTGAATTTTAGGTGGGGACGGTGAACCAAAGTTATTGGATTGCGACAATGGCTTGCAAGATAAATATCGATGACAGTGATGATGAAGGAGACAGCTTGCACACGGCTGTCATTGATCTGTGACTGATCTCAAGGAAAAATTGAAAATTAAAGTGTCCCATGTCATAATGTGCAACCTTGAAATGCGCATCAGTTATTGCCTGCGCGTTATTATTCGCATTTTTAATTTGAGAAACATCTACCATTTTAGGGAATGTGGTCCTTATAGACTTGAATTTTGACGTAACTTTTGAAATTATTAGGTAAGAAAATCTAAAGAATCCCTCATCATGAAACAAAATTCCAGCCATCATGGGTGAGAAGGTCTTGATGAGAACGGTGAAAAGTATCTCCTTAAAATAGTATAGATACTTCTAGAAAGTTGCATGGGGTTGACCTTTAGATATTTTGGTTATTTGTGACTAATATCTGTTACCTTATTTGGAAAAAAACAATTTTTTGATGTAAGCAAATTTAGCAGTATATAAGGGCTGAAGATTTTGGCAGAGATAGACAGGAAAAACCAGTCTCACAGTAACAAGAAAGCTAAGGTATAGAACCATAGCAGCTTATTATCATAGTGTAAACCATTTTAGACATATCGGTCTTTTGTTGTGCATTGGGATGTATGAGGAGATCAGGCAAAGTATCACTTAGTGGTAACCAGCAGCCGCATTCTACTTATAGGATGGATAGACCCAGTGGTCTCTAAATGACTCTCAACTTTCACCGATGGCTCCAAGTAGTTGCTTGTAAACGACAACGCCCACAACTTGGTAAACCACCTCGACTGGCGGGCAAAACTCGGTAAGGGTAGGCAATGCCATTTGCGTTGCTGACAGGAGATACCTTATCTCTCAGTGTACGAAGATGTTACGGGCAGGGAAATTGGATGCGGAGATGAGCGGCGGAATGCGTATGAAACATCAATAAACAATCTCATGGCGCCTGCAAGAGCTAGGACTTGGTCTAACCAAGGAATGGTCTAGCAACTACCGGAGTCCATACACTCCTTTAAAAGGTGTTGCTGTCAGACCCAGCCAGCCGAGTGTAAAACCCTATGTCTATTCAAAGATGATGAATTTTGGCCAGTCAATTGAGAATGAGGTTAGGGGGTACCCCGTAAGCGACGGGCATCTTATTCCACGGGAATAGTAACAAACAAGTAAGGGGTACCCAAATAGGCCGCCTGCAGTTAAAGGAGTTAGGGCATGTTTTGAGAATGAGGATTGGGACATGAAATGTGGGCTCAATGACGGAAAAAGGAAGAGAAGTAGTGGAAGTGATGAAAACAAGGATATTTGACATATTGTACGTGCAAAAAACAAAGTGGAAAGGCGACAGATCGAAAGAACTGGGAGAAGGATATAAAATCATATATAATGGAACTGAGAAAAGTAAAAATTGTGTGAACATTATTCTACACACAAAAGGAAAATGTAGTTCAAGTCAAAAGTTCCAATGGCAGACTGATGAGTGTCAAAATTTCAAGGGAAGACGGGCTCTTCAATGTGATATATGCCTACGCTCCACAAGTTGGTTGTAATGATAAAGACAAGGAGCAATTCTTCATGGAGCTAGAGGATATTGTGCGGGAGGTACCATCATCAGAGAAAGTAGTCATTGGGGCGGACTATTCCACTGAGTGGGAATATCATAACAACACCAGAAGCCAAAACTTTGTTATCATTTTGCGATTTTTAAGTGGATAATGATTTTTTAGCTTTAACAACATATTTGCCATTCTGCCGTATCATTGTAAAATGTATTGCAAAAGCTGCATACCGGCGATTTGTGGGAAAAAAAGTTATACAAAATGATAACTTTCAAACTTGAAATGTTCAAGATTTTGGCGGGAATCTCGAAGACTGTCATGTTTTGGATGGCTCCTAAGTTTAAGGCTTGACGTTTGAATTTAACTGTTGAGTTTAGCTTTTCAATTAACTAGTATCTTGAATATAAACTTTTATTAAACTCATGAATTGATTTATAGTTTTGTTGGTAAAATCAATATGTTATTTCCAGCTTAGACAATCTTATGCTTGCTGGTTTAATTGTTTGGTATTTTGGTTGTATTCAGTTGCTGTGATTAGCGGACGAGTGTAGAAAGATTGAGCCTTCTTGGAAACACACCACAACCCGATGAACCAGATGATGTTTATCTTAAAAAATTGAAGGAAATTCTAGCTCAATGTGATTAAGCTTAAACTTTATATTCTACATTTCTAGTGGACAATGTTTATTTTTGGTCTCTCTCTAAAACCTGTTCAATCTAGGGCTTACAATTGACAGGGATTTTCAAATAACGCGAACTGAATAAGCTACCAGACAACAGGAAAAAATAATAAGGGGAAACAGAAAACCAGGAAAAGCCAACCATTAAGCAAAAGTATCTTCCTCTGGTAAAAGCGCACAAAAGCAAGTCCAAGAAATTCACTGAAACAAGTTCATGAAAAACAAAAAGCCAGCACGACATTCAACTCTAAACTATACTTTGAAAGCCTTCGTATTGATACTATCGATTCTACCAAATCAACAAATGCAACACAGACGTTTGTTAACTTTAGCATAGATTTATCGACTTACAATGAAAAGCTAAAGTGCAAGGTCGATACTTGAACAGTAGGAATTGTCATGCCTTGAACTGTTTATGAGTATTTGCTATCTAAAACTTCACAGAAAAAGCTACCACAATTAAAACCTCCCACATCGTTATATGCCAGTGAAAGGTGGAAAAACACGAAAAGAAAAAGGAACAAATTAGATAGCTTTCATCAAAGAAATTTAAAAAGGATTCTTGGAATTTCATGGCGAGATAGAATTAGAGATGAGGAAGTATTAAGAAGAACAAGGCAAAGGCCGCTGCATTTGATAGTTGAAGAAAGGCGATAGAAGCTGGCAAGGCATGCTCTCAGGTTGCCTACGGAGCGTCTCGCACACTATGCAATATTTTGGAGACCAATATCAGGATAGAGAAGACGGGACAGGCCAGTGAAAACATGGCAAGCAACTTTTAAGGAAAAGAGAGAGAAATGGGGTGTGTAAATACTTGACACTCAAGCCTTGGACAGAGACCTAACGCGTTGGCGACACTTTGCTGCCCGATGTCCCACCCAGGACTGGAGGAACTAAGGTATAAGGTAAGATCAGTTAGAATTAGAATGATTGCATATAGTGGTAGAACAGTAAAACAACATGGGACATGTACACCGGGACTGCCTCATGAGGACCACTTTACACCAGCATGCTTCTTTGTTACAAAAACATTCTGTGAGCTTGGACATAGTTCTTTCAATTTCAATGTTACAGTAAACCCACAACCTATAGATGACTCTTCAGGGGGTTAAAAGCCACTCGATAACCAAAGTGCTTGCAAACAGATACTTGAAAAGTATAGTGATACATTCTAAGACATCGATATTTTCCAGGCACATTACATATCACTACAGATCTATAGGTGCAACCTGTAGTACATCCACCGAGACGAATTCCGATCACTCTTCGTGAAGCTGCAGGATTAACTAAACTTAATAGTCAAATAAAGCACTTTTTTCTCCTGTTACTTATCCAACCAATTGCGTAAATAGCTACGAGTATGTGTTAAAGAATGTTATGGATCACTGCGCTTATTCTTAAATCTCAGAGATTTAAAAAAAGCCATAAAGCATCCACATTGTGTATCTCTAACATTTAAGTACGTTCATAGCTGTCTATATGGTGCTAAATGGCTTATCATCTTAGATGCAAAGTCCGAATACTGGAATTTGTAACTAGACAATGAAAGGGCAGAATTGTCTAGATTCAACACATCCCTTGGACACTATCGATTCAACAGAATACCATCTTCTGTTCGTAAGACGAATCTCAATTAGCAATCGACATGACATTTGGCTATATTCCAAATGTATATGGGATTGCTGACAACTCAGGTATTGTAGACCTTTATGAGGATGGTTAGGGTCATGATGAAGCTATAACTGCTGTATTAGAGAGAGCTTAGGACAGAGGGTCTAGATTTAACCGAGAAAAGTTCATTGTTAATGCATGTTGAATTCCCTTCTTTGGCCATCTTATAGGTAAGAATGGTATAAGTTCTGATCCTGCCAAGGTTAATGCCATACAGACTATGCAGCCTCCTGCCAAATAGGAAACAACTTGTGTCATTTCTTGGTTTAGTTAGTTATTTTCACAAGGTTTCTGCTAATCTAGTACACTTAACAGCACCATTACGAGCTTTCCTTTAAATGGATGTTGAATTTGCCTTGGATCATTTGCTTGATCTAGCTTCTGCTGCAATTAAAAATGAAATTAGAAGATGTACTGTACTACGTTATTATGACTCTACTAAAGAAATTAAGCTTCGCGTTGACGCATCACTCAATGGCTTAGGTACAGAATTGGTACAAGATGGTGTCCCTATTGCATTTGCAAGCAAGTTATTATTGATTACGATTTCACCATTACATTTTTGGAAAAATATAACTGTTCACTCTGACCAGAAACCTCTGAAGGCCATTTGCACATAAAAATCAGGAAACACTCCACCGAGATTAGCCAGAATGCTACTACGTGCACAGAGATAAAATCTTCAAATTGCCTACAACCCAGGCAAAGATATCTCCATTGCAGACGCTTTATCTCGAATCTCTTCACACGAAATAGGTAACATTCCTGGAGTAGACATTCAAGTCCATCAAGTAGATTCATTGTTGCATGCTTCTCGTGGACACCTTAATGATGTTTGCAGGGCAAGAGCTGCCGACCTCTCTTACGTGTTGTTCCAGAAATGCTACAACAAGGTTACCCTTACCAGAAATTAAACTGCCGGGAAGTTCACATTCCATATTGGAATTAGAAAGAAGAAATATGAATCCAAACGGTCTTCCTATAAAAGGAACACGCATCATCGTACCTTCTTCTCTCAGGAACCAGTTTTTTGGTCAACTTCATGCCACTCAAGGCGTTGAGGAATCAAAACTGCTAGCTCCCACTGCAATCTTTTATACAGGCATGAACAAAGATATTCAAGACATGGTAAGACATTGTGTCATCTACCAGAAATATCAACTAACACAACAAAGAGAGCTTCTTCATCCTAATGATATTGCTCCACGAGCTTGGCATACGATTGCCACCGACCTTTTTCAATGGAAAAATTACACCTATCTTCTTGTAGGAGACAATTACTCTCTTTTCCCTTAATTCAAAAATTGACGACCCTGGCATCAAAAGCAATCAAATCCCACCTTAAAGAAATCTTTAATGAGAATGAAATTATAGAGAAACACCTTTCTGATAATGTACCCCAATTTTACAGTGAGCAATTAAAAAACTTTTCTCAAAAATCTATATTTTTCAAGATGTGACAACTTCTCCTCATTTTACAAACTCTAATGGATTCATTGTGTGCTTAGTTAGATGAGTAAAAGGTATCTTAACCAAATGCCGAGAAACTAACTTAGATCCTCACTTAGCAATGCTATTCTAAAGAACAATACCACTATCTTCCAACCTCCCATCACCTTCAGAACTCTTAGCTGGAAGGAAATACAAGAGTCTCATAACGTCTCATGTTGCAGCTGGTGACGCTAAAGTGAAAGAAGGTCTCATAGAATAAAAAAGAATTTAAATCAGCAATACAATCAACAGTCACACTCTTTACCACATGTTACAGCTGAACAGCATGTTCGTGTCAAAATGAGATAAACATGAAATGGGAACCTGCCAAAAAAATTAATGAAACACTTCAGCCACCCCATACATAACAGAGACAAGTAAAGGTTCTATTCAAAGAAACAGACGAGGCCTCAGACTATCAAAGAACAACTCGACTCATTTCCAACTTCTCTTTCAAATTCTACTCCAATTCATAAAGAGCCTTCGATACCAGTACAAGCATCGAATACCCACAATAATCAACATATCACTATGCAATGAATTAGTACATAAACAAATTTACTATTTGTATCTGTACTAATTCAATGTTACTACGATTACTAATTTCAGCCTGTTGCAATCTTAAAAAATTAAGAATTGACTTTAAATATCTCAAAATATGATCACAAGATATTTGTTTAATATTCTACAAAGGATACACGTTGGTGCTAGTGAGTTTGATAGTCTTAAATTACTTTCAGTAAATTATTGAGTTGAACAGGTGAAGCTGGGTCATATGTTTAACAGCATTAGTGGAAATGCTTCAGGGTATATGAATGACAACATCAGAATTGTCCAAAATACTCACAGTCATATTACTAGATCAAGTGCAATGAAATGTGCTATTTCAGGAGTTGGAAGATTTGGTCTCAGTTCATTTTATTATACTGCCATTAGCCACTGAAGTAATTTTTCAATTCATATTGCACATTGCTGCTCAAAACACAGGTTTAGAAGAGCAGCCAAAACTCACTCAAGAGCAAGATTATTAAAAAAGGAAATAGACGAGTATGTAAGAAATTAATATATCGCTAATCTTTTTTTAACAACTCATAATTTCACATTTTTCATGTTATTTTTATCCAGCATTGTTTATCTTATTACAACTAACACTGTAAATTATACTTTGTGATTATTATTCTTCTTCTGCAGGTTTTCCCATTTTTATATGGGGTCACTGTTCCTCGAGAGTCTCTTCCATTCTTTTCTATCTCCTACTTGGTGTTCTTAGAGGGCTTCTTCCTGTATATCTTCTTTTATTCTGTCTTTCAATCTAAATTTAGGTCACCCTCTTCTTCTGTGTCCTTGAATTTCCATTGTCATCACTCTTCTTCCAACATAGTCCTCCTCTCTTCTCATGACATGACCATACTAATTCAATCTTTTTTCTTGCATCTTCAAGCTTATTTCAGCTACCTTCGCTTTTCTTCCTATCATCTAATTCCTGATTTTATCTCTTCTCGTGACTCCACACATCCAACGTAACATTGTCATCTCTGCAACATTCATCTTCTTCTCCTGTGCCTTCTTCACTTATACTTTGTGATATATTACTTATATTATGTAGATGTTATTTGTATTATTTACTTTAATCTAGCCCACTGTTATTCTAATATTTTGTATCTAGTCAAGGACCATGGAAATAAGCATAACTATTATTGCTTTATGTGTCATTCTCAGTATATGTATATTTCTATTTTGTATACATTACGATTTTTACCAAATGAGGTTAAAGCAAATCAAATCAGATCTTCACTTCAAGCTTAGCGTCCAGACTACATAAATTCCTTTAATACAACCTAATCTTCCCTGCTAATGTAAATCGCATTGTTTCATTTGCCTTCACTGGTAAGTTACTTCTCGGAAGCGATTTTTTGTGTGTCTCAATAGCTGCCGTACACGGCCATGTCAAGTGTGCTAAATAATTACTGCAGTTACATTTTTCACGCCTCATTTCAAAGTAATCTGACCCTGAATGAGCCACTGATTACCTTCTTAATTTACCACCAAAACGGCAGTAATCTTGTAATCTCGTTCATTGCTTTTGCTGCCTACTCTTGGTGATAGCCGCCATGCCCTGCTTGGCTTATTTTCAACCTCAGCTACAACAGTAGTCATAGTAATCTTGACAATTCTGAACTTTATGGGCTCAGAGAAAGCAATAGATGTAAGAGCTTTATCATGTCGTGAGTCGTAGGGTTTTTCCGAGCTACGTTTCGAGAGATACTTCTGACGATGGGAGAAGTATCTCTCGAAACGTAGCTCGGAAAAAGCCTACGACTCACGACATGATAAAGCTCTTGCATATACACTTGTCTGGGCACTTTACTTCAGCCTCACTTTGAAAAAGAAATTGTCGAAAGGCGCTATTTTTTTGAAAAGCTTTGAGTGGAATTGTTTTGCTTGTTGCAATTTTCCTTAAATTTACTTTGCAAAAACACCGACGCGCAGCGAAGCACCGTCTGCAAACCCCGTTTTTTGGTGCTGACAGCGCACAATATCAAAATGGAAGAGAGGATAGCAATGTATCTGCCAGCACCTTGTGCCTTCGAAGTAAACCAAGTGAAAAGGTACATATTATTTCTGATTATGACGGGTAAAGAAATTTTCTTGTCATCTGCCTTGGGCTAATTGTGTAGTTAGTAATGTGCTAAATGGAGCAGCAAGCTTAATTTTTAGGACAATATGATGGGTAATTACATAATTACTAATGACTGCACGGTAAACCCAACAGACGTAAAGTTTCTAACATTACCGATTTTGAGGCCATTTTTATTCCCAAAATGATTGAGGGGGAAAAATATATTGACAGTAACTAAAGTAATTTATTTCGTGTTTTGGTCACAGTTATCAATCGAGGTATCATGGGAGAGGTCGTGGAAAGTCAGAGAGATGTCATTTAAGTTTTACTTACTTTTAATGTAGGTCCTACATTAAAAATTAGGAAACTTGTATGTGATAATATGATGAGGAATATGAAGAAAGGAATGAATTTACTTTTAGCAGGAAGTGTTCAGGCCATAAAAGGAGAAAAACAAATGGACAGAAGAGAATTCTGAAAGCTAGAAGAAGCTTTCTTATGTTTTGAACCAAACAGCATTGAGATGAATATAAGCAGTGAGGCAAGTGAGGTAGCAGAAAGTGATTTGGAAGTGAAGAATACCCATCAATACTATTTTGAAGTAACAAAGCCTAGGACTAATGACATGTTGATTTGAAAAGGATTGTGGAATCAGAACCAGAGAGGAACATGTCAAGTTATGACTGTCCCCTGAAACAGGTCAGCAAGGTGGAAATAAAAAATATGATGCACCTTCTCAAACACCGTATTAATATTCCACACAATGATTTTTAATTAGTAAATGTAGGAGGATGTTCTCAGGATTTTGAACCTGTCTGACCAATCAATTTTAACTGTCAAAAGCAATTGTAAAACATAATATTGCAAAATAGAGTGCTCAACGAGCCATTAAATTTGTGCCATAATTAATGCGCCATAATAAATTCATACTTTTTGCATTTTAAACTTTTGTGGGAGGCCAGAAATATGAAAGTCTATGAAATTTGTTTAAACATGTTTTCTTTTATTACCATTCTATGTTTTGTTCAGGCATGAAAACATTGTTGTTGTAGAAATGTTGAAGTAACAAACTTTTTTTAACAGTAGTTTTGAAATGCTTGAAACATATTTTGGGAGAAGATTCCATGGAAAACGAATGTCACAAAATGGTAATGACTACAATATTTACTTCAGATGTACCATTGTAATTCACTATCAGTGTAAATAATTTTTAACTCATTGACAATGGATTTTGAGTTTCTTATTTATATAATATCTCACATTTTTAAATGCACTAAAAGACTGTCAACCTATTTAATGTTGAGGTTTGCTTTTCTTACATTTACATTGTTTACATTTTCTGTTTTAAAAATTAGATAATTATTATTACATTTTAGTATACTGTTTTCAGGCCTTGTAATAAAATACACAATAAGTGTTGTTTTACCTGTTGTTTTTTTTTTTTGTTGTCACCTGTTTTACCTTTTACCTTTTTTACCTCTCTTAATTTGCCCCCAAGCTGTGTGCATACCTCATATGCATTTATTGCAAATTTGATCTAGTCTCTGAGGACTCCAAGGAAGAAGCAGCGCATTTTCATCTGAGTTACCTCTATTTTGGCTTCCAGCTTTTAGGTATAGTTTCTACTTCACATAACATTGTAGGTTGTACTACCACTTTGTAGACTTTTTCTTTCATTTTCACCATTACATTTGTCACATGTCACACCTGCCAACTACTCCATCCCATCTACACCCTCTTCTTCACTTTTCTTTCACAGTCTTTATTGCTCTGGACAGTTGGCCCTGGGTACTTAAGGCCTTAACTTTCTGCAGTGCATTCCCCTGTAAATGTATTCAGTTGCCATCTCTGTCATTCAGTTCCAAGTAATTGGTTTTCTTCCTACTCACCATCACTCCTCTTTTCTCTACTGCATTTCTTCATGTTTCTAGCTACCTTCTGCCTTGTTTTTTGTATTGGTACACAAAACTTTGTCATTGATGAACATCATATTCCAAGGTGCTTCACATCATACCTCATCTGTCAGTCTGTTCATCACAACAATGAAGCAGAATGGGCTATGGTCTGACTCATTATGTAGTCCAACCTAGACTGCAAGCAAGTCTGTCATTTCTGCTGTGCTTTGTACTGTAGCCACACTATTTTTTACTTGCCCTTTACCAGTTTAACATATTTTTTACAACAGAGTGCAAGTTCTTCTGCATTTCTCTGTACTTTTTCATGAAGATGTACAATGCAAATAAGGTATCCATTGTGTTCTTCCTAGGAATACATTCATATTGGTGTTGGCAAATATTTACTTCTCATCTTAATCTTGTATCTATATTGTTTTCCTCAGCTTCATTGTGTGGCACAGGAGCATGATTTCTCAGTAGTTTTCACATTCTTATGGATCTCCCATATTTTTGTATATTGGTATCAATGCACTCTTACCCAATCATCTGACATTCTTTCACATTCAGGTATGTCAATAAAAAGTTTTGTAAACAAGCCAAGTGTTTCTACAGCAAGACATTGCCATTCTTCAGTAAGAATATTTCCTCATCTCACTGCCCTTCCACTCTTCATTCTTTTTAATCCCTTTCTGAGATTGCTTTTCTCAGCTCACCTGACTCCCCTATATACAGTCCTTGCTTCCGTGTTTTAGTTTCCTCATGTTCAATGTCAGTCCACTAAAGTAGCCCTCCCACTTAATCAGAATTTTCTTCTCTGTCATTAGATTTCTGTTTTAGTTTTGGATGACCTTAGTATGCTGGATATCTCTGGGTGCTCTATCTTTTTGCTTGGCAACTTTTTTTCTCTAATATTATTTTCTATTTTCTTCACTGAGCAATGGATCCAACATTTTCTTTCTTTCTTTCTTTCTCTGATGCTTGCCTGTCCCATAGCATGCAACCACCAAGTCTCTTTCACCACCTTTGGCCTCCTGATGTCATACCAAGGACATTCTTAGGTGCCTGCTTTAATGTTTGTAATACCTGCCAAGACTTCAATCACATTCTGGGTTCTGGCTTTTCCTCTTTTCTTTGCTTGGTTGTCATACTTATCTTACAGTGTGTTTGGCCTTTGGTCCAGGCAAGACCTACTCGGAAGACAGCAAATGGATTTTTAACCCAATACTTTGTTGACTGATTGTTGAGCATCAGAATGTTTACACAGTTGTGGACCTCAGCACTCAGCAGTTATGGAAAGCTCATCCTCAAACAGCAGGTTTTGGGCTGCCATATTCTGGTCTTGTTTGACCGTTATCACAAGGCAGCCATTACCAGGGCATAGGATGGGGAGGTGAGTTTGCCTTGGTCAGACCATGGACCACAGATTGGCTACTGAATTTCACCTTTTGCCATTGGCTAGTCTGCTTCTGGTACAACCTGAAGGTTCCCTGAAGCACTTCTGTCCCATATGCCTCACTCCCAAGAAAAATGTAAAAACTAATATATTAGTTAAGGATACAATTAAGCAAAAATTGATTGATTTAATCAGGACAGAATTCAAACTTTTTTGCACTTTTACCCCTCAAATTCAACATTCTGGCAAATTCAAGCATGGTTTGCTTCAGCAAATTTATTGGCACCTGCTGTTACTTATTGTGAGAAAATCACAGAAAATTTATAATAAATTCTACAATATGAAAAAGTAAATAATCTCAATATCAGCAATGCTTTGTATCATGGAAGGTACTTCCTTTGCTGGTATGTATACTGAACTTTTAGTAATAATTGATTTACATTCATATGATTAGATGTACCTGAATAAAAAAAACTGTTATTCTTTACAGAAAAAGCCTTGTACAAGGCCTTCCTATTAATGATGAGGGTTTAGATGAAGAACTCCAACTCAGGTAAGAGAGTTCATTTTTTTAAAAATCTTACCCCATAAGCAATTTTTCTTTACTGAATGCATTTCATGGATTGCTTTAAATCTATTTTTGTTTTGTTTTTCTTTTATTTAAATATAATTTTCCATCAAACATGAGAGCAGCTTCGTTGGTACACCATAAAAATAATTGAGAGCAGGTATATGTTTAACCAAATTCTGAAAACCCACAACAAGTCAGGTAAATCAGATATAAAATTTGCTTCATGTAGAGAAAGCACCAATTATATTAACATTAACACTACTTTTCCACTCAAGGCATTCATTCAGTATAGTTTTTCATGTTGATGCATCTTTTTGAAAACAAATGGCAGTAAGCAGGTAAGTACTCATGTTTCATAGGCAAAAATATTCTCATATTTCAATCCATTTATTACAACACAGAAGAACATTTTCACATTTTCATATGCGAGATTATGAGGATAAAAACAGCACAACAGTTTAGACTACCATAGTGTACAATTTTTTGAAACAAGAAGAAACACTGATGTCACTTGGTTGCATATCATAGGATAACTCAAGATTATAATTCTGCTAATGCTAATGTGCTAAAGTAAACTAAAGTGAGAGTAAATTCATTACACTTTTTACCTTCTCAGATTAAAATTGGACGAGTTCAGTCACAGTTCAAACCATCCAACAAAATTAATCTGTACAAATGAAGTTTATCTGGTGGTCTCACGTTTCTCTTAGGTCTCTTTAGTTAGTGAGATAAAATGTACCTTTGTTTCAACAATCTCTAAAACCTGTACCTTTCTCCTGCTATCCTCTACTGGCGTTTTCTTTGTATCAGCTGGTGAACAATTTCACTCAACAGCATCTGAATTAATTTGTTCCTGTTTTACAATCGGAACAGGTATGTCAATTAGGTCCGGTTTTGTATCAGTCATTACATTTTGATAACGCTTGACCTCAACTAGTCAATACGTCTTTTCCATACCCTCCCATCCTCCAAACTAATAACATAATAGTAAAGGTTCCCTGTTTGCTCTATGACTTTGCCTGACCACCATTTTTGTTCTGTCCCAAAATCTTTCACATAAAATTCTTCTAATGTGAAGCATTCTCCCATTTCCTTTTGGGAGTCATGTCTACCATTGTAGACAACATCATACATCATACCAACATGTATTTCTCTGCCATCACTTTTATCCCATATTTGTCAATTCTCTGAAATAATTTCCATATTTTGTAGATGTTCAATTGTCATTTTTGGCTGTCCCAAATATTTCTTCCATGGCAGCCCCCCACCACCACACTAATCCACTCAGTATTTGGTCGGTAAAACGTTGCCTTATTGCCTGTGAGGTACTAACTCCAAAAGGAAGTATCATGTACTGGTATAGTCTCTTGTGCATGTTAATTGTTACTATCTACAAGTGAGGTTGCCCAGCCACCAAACTCCACTCAAGAGATTATTTTCTCAGCTTCTAAATAGTAAAGTTCTTTCTCCACTGCATAACTTGCTGTATTTGGAGCTGTTCTGGCCATTAGAATACCAGTTGGGCATTTCCCGTCATGAGAAGTTTTGCTGTGACTCTTCAATTCGAGCCTAATTTTTTCTTGAATACATTTGGGTATTTCTGTCTATACTGTTCTAGCAAACTGGTATTTTCCTGCACTCGGTCTTGTATAACTGCCATTTGTAAAGTTGTTTCTTGCCCGCTGTGTACCTCAATAAAAATTTTCTCCTCGATTGTCAATCTATAACCTGCACAGGCATACAAGCATTTCTTACTTGGTTGCAGAGCAAGATAAGAAAATTAATTCTGATAGCCTCAATACTTAATAATTGATGTGGAGGCTCCTGTATCTAGCTTCATTTTGAAATCCATCGCCTATAACTTCACTGGGACCTGATTAGCTGGTGTATACTTAGGACTTGTAGTAACAATCATCGCGAAAACAGAACCTAAGGTATATATATATAAATATATATCGTCGTCTGTACTATCGTTATGATGAATCGTCTTATGGCATCACATAGTTTTTCACATTTTCACATAGTTGAGGTTGTAATTACACGTACTGTTCCTCTGGGGCATGAATTCTTACTGCCATTGCCTTCCTCACATTTCAAGCATGTTGCATTCTTTTATCCTCATTTATCTTGATTGTGATTTGTATGCCCAGATCCACCGTATTTTTGTGAACTACTACTTGCTTTAAATTTCTGCTTACATGTAGGTGGTTTAAACTGCTTGGGTTTAGTCAGCCTTATTTTTGCCTTGTTAATTGCCCCTATACTGGCTTTGTGACCTTTTTAACAGCTCATGTGGGCGTTAAGCATGGCTTCTTTCAATTAAAAATTCTTAGTCAAGAATCGTTTCTTTATATTTTTGAGGCGATTCCACAGATTAATATTTCATTGGTTTACCAAGAGCAACTTTCTTTTAATTCCTGCTCTCTCTAATGCCACTTCATTGCTCACTTTGTCAGTCCAAGATATTCCAAGAATTCTTCTAACGAACCACATTTCCACTTCTTCTATTCGTTTCTTCATGCTTTCATTGATGGTCCAAGCATCACACCCATAAAGCAAAACAGACCATACATAACATTTTAGGACTCGAATCTTAGTTTTTACTTGCAGCTGCCTGTTCTTGAAAATTAAACTCATTTTACTAAAAGCATCCTTCGCTAAAGTGATTCATTTCTTTATTTTGTTCACACACCTTCCATCTGATGTTATAAAACTACCAAGAAAAGTAAACTTTTTAACATTCTTTACAAGTTCTCCACTGATAGTTAAAGAACACTTTGGGGATATACTCTTCTTTGATATCACCATACATTCTGTTTTCTTGATGTTAGTCTGGAGTCCTTTCTTTTCACTCGCTAACACTACTTTATTTAAGATGTTCTGCAAATCCACTTCACTTTCAGCTATCAATACAGTGTCGTCAGCATATCTTAAGTTGTTTATGTTTACACCTCCGATTTTCACTCCAGGCATGTTCTTGATCTCTCTCAAGATGACTTCACTGTACAGATTGAACAGATCTGGTGACAAAACACATCCTTGTCTTACTCCTCGTTTTATTGAAGACCACTTGCTCATTTTCCCATCAATCCTGATAGCTTCCATCTGTTCCCAGTATAAGCTCTGAATTAATTGCAAATATTTTCCATCAATTTCTAAGTCCTTCAATATTTTGAACAATTCATGGTGCCTCACTTTATCAAATGCGTTGCTGTAATCAATAAGGCACAAATAAAAATCCTTCTGGACTTCCACTGCTCTTTCAGCCATCATTCTTAAGATGAAAATAGCATTTCTGGTACCTTTTCCCTCTATATATGCATTTTGCTCTTGTGAGATCTCTTGCCTTATTTTGATCTTCATTCTGTTCAACAGAATTTTCAGAATCAGTTTCACCATGTGGCTCAATGGGCTGATGGTCCTGGGTGGTTCGCATTCAATTGCACCAGGTCTTTTAGGCAAAGCTATAAACACTGGTTTGCTGAGGTCAGATGGAATGTGCCCTGTGTTGTGTATTTTGTTTGCAATATCAGTGACTTTTTGTACTCCAAACTCGTCTAGCGCTTTCACCAATTCTCTGGGAACAATTTGAAAGAACCCAAGACCAAAATATCGTAGAAGAACTCCTAGAATCATTGCACAACTCCCGTAAAGAAAGATGGCTCAAGGTTGTTGAAAATATGGACCTGACTTACTCCAATCGGCATGCTTGGCAAACAATAAAAAAGCTTAACCCCGAATCCCAACAAACAAAAACAGCCCCACAAATTAGCGCTGAAGACATTGCGAAAGAGATAAAGCAAAGAGGACAGCATAAGCCCAACTACCCTTTAAGAAGAAAATCAGAAAGAAATATCAAAATATAATAAATTCGATACCTCGTACAGGATCTCTCCTTTCCACCCCAGTGACAACCAATGAAATGAAAAACACCATTAAAAACATAAAAAACGGCAAAGCAGCAGGAATTGATGGAATTTATCCAGATGTGATTACCCACCTTGGTCCCAATGCTATCAACTGGCTGGCAGCCACCATGACAAAAATCATTGACAAAGGCACATACCCACAACAATGGAGACATGCAAAAGTAGTAGCAATTTTAAAACCAGGCAAACGAGCTACAGAACCATCCAGCTATAGACCTATCTCTCTGCTCAGCTACCTCTATAAACTTCTAGAGCGTATAATCCTCCCGAGGGTCACTCCATACATCGATCCTTGCGTACCCCTACAACAAGCAGGCTTCAGAGAACAAAGGAATACCACCGAACAAGTTCTAGCTCTTACTTCTTACATCGAAGCAGGATTCGAAAAGAAGCAGAAAACAGGTGCTGTGCTAATAGACCTATCGGCAGCATATGGCACTGTTTGGACTGGGGGCCTCATGTACAAACTCGCAAAAATCATTCCCTGCCGAAAAACACTCAAACTACTGTCTACTATGACTGGCACCAGATAGTTCCATGTTGTACTTGGTGGAAGAAAGAGTAAAACAAAGAAAGTTGGAAATGGTGTCCCACAGGGCTCAGTAATTGCTGCTGCACTTTTTAATGTCTATATCAGTGACATGTCAAACAGTCAATCTCGCAAGCTTGGTTACGCTGATGACTGGGTTCTAGCACATCAATCAAGAGACTGGAATGAAATTGAAAATGTACTCACCCACGATACTACCAATCTAAACAATACTTTGACAGGTGGTACCTTCATCTTCCAAAGCGCTATAACGATTTTGAACCTCCACTTTAAACTGCTGTTTTAATACCTCATTCCTACTTAAAAGGGATACCTCCAACTTTGGTGTTATTTTAGATTTTTTCAGTTTCCTCAATTTAATCTTCAGGTGGCACACTAACAACGAATGATCGCTGCCACAATCTGCTCCTGGGTAACATTTCACCTACTGAATTGCATTCCTGAACCTCTGGTTGATTGTTATGTAATCTATTTGATTTCTTGCTCTGTCTCCTGGACTTATCCATGTATACAGTCGTCTTCGATGGTGTTGAAACCAAGTGTTCATAATGACCTGNGTACCTTCATCTTCCAAAGCGCTATAACGATTTTGAACCTCCACTTTAAACTGCTGTTTTAATACCTCATTCCTACTTAAAAGGGATACCTCCAACTTTGGTGTTATTTTAGATTTTTTCAGTTTCCTCAATTTAATCTTCAGGTGGCACACTAACAACGAATGATCGCTGCCACAATCTGCTCCTGGGTAACATTTCACCTGCTGAATTGCATTCCTGAACCTCTGGTTGATTGTTATGTAATCTATTTGATTTCTTGCTCTGTCTCCTGGACTTATGCATGTATACAGTCGTCTTCGATGGTGTTGAAACCAAGTGTTCATAATGACCTGACTATTTTCCTGACACCATCGGATCCACCTTTCACCTCTTTTATTTCTTTCACAAGGCCCATGTAGTCCAACTGTATTTCATTCTCTTCCTTTACCCACTTTCGCATTCAAGTCACCCATAAATTAAATTAAAAGTAAAGGTGAAAAAAATATAAATCTAGCCCATTAGGGAGAAGTAGGGGCTGACCTGACCTTGTACCTCTAGTTTGGCTGTTACGACTGTCTGTTGTAACTGGAGCTTAACTTTCACAAATACTTGTGCCTGTTGGCACTTGTGGGAGTGACACTGGTGATTTTACCTCGTAGATTTACTCTACGTTGTCGCTGATTTTGAAAGCATTACTCGTGACTCCTGGGCAACATGTATGCACAAGCCAGAGCCTTTTTTGAGTCATGCCAGGATAATAAAAAATGCAACTCTACTCTCATAGCTGACAGTATGGTATAAGGCAAAATTGCACGATTGCCCTAACTATCAACCGTTTTCCACTGACAGGGCAAATATTTTAGAGAAAAATGGGTTTAAAGCAGGATTTTTGCAATGGATTGGCCAGCCTGATAATGTGTAGTCATAAGCCTTTAATAAGATGAGGGACTTCCTGCTTGCCTGGGTAACAAGCTTGCTCGTTATAGGCCGTTCATCAGCAAAATTATTTATAGAAAAAGCCGTCAAAGTCGCCAACCAAGCGACTCAACGCAAATGAAATTTATTTAAGATGTCTGGATCCGCATGCGCATCGGAAAAATGGTACTTAATGTCATATTTATAGGGAGATAATAATAAAAGGCAAATGCTGCATCTGAGCTGCTGCCAAAGCTGGCATATTTAACTTGGGTCCTAAAATATGTGTTAAAGGTTGATGATGAGTAATCATATCAAAATGGTACCCATAGAAATAAAAATGAAATGTCTTGAATAGGCCTGTGACAATCGATAAGACCATCGAGAATTGGCTCGATGGGTAGCCGAAGATGGATCGCCCAAGCAAAATACCTTATCGATAATTTTTGGTCAAATTTTTGTATTTTTTTTTTTCAATTAACTAGAGTACCACACGTTTCTTTCCTATCTAAATCTCGTCATTGTTGTCAAATATTACCTCCCTACCTTCCTTCTAAAAAATGGTCGCAGCGGCGTGCTTGTGCGAACTATGTTGCTTGCTTGACTTGACACCTAAGCGCTCGAGCGAGGAATGTACATCCAATCCCCAAGCCTAGTTTTACGACAAAAAGTAGATTGCCAAAGTTTCCCGTTCAATTTGGGCGTAATTAGGTTCAACAGAAGTTAAAAGTCCTGTAAGTCAGTAATTAGTCAATAACTGATCAAATCCTTGGTCCCTAGGAACTGACATGAACATCTGAAATATAAATGAATACCAGGTTTGTAATGGACCAACACGTAATCCGCTGTCAGTGCATATTTACTAATTTGAAATGACTCCACACATTAGACCATTGCCTTTCATTACTAGATTGAAATAGGCATTTGATAGTTTTAATTGGGATACAAGACTGGAACTAAATTTCAACTCCACAAGATTCTCCAAATTTTCCTTTTTGGAGATTATTGATCTTGTTGCTCCAGTATAAAGCTGCATGGTTAGTTCCTTGCCTCGAGCAGTAATGAAAATATTGAAAAGCTGTTACGATCCGCCTTTGTGAAGTGGTTATCTCTGACCACAAAAATGATTTTTACAAGTTCCTGCTTTTTCAAGGCTCAATGAAATATTATGGAGTTGTCACATTTTGCAGAGTGGAATTGTACGCTCACAGTGCTATGGGCTTACCCGGCTTCAAGACAGCTTTAGAAGAACTTGTCTGCTGCACCGGTAGATCTCATCTAAGAAGGATTACTTTCAAAGTTAGTGGATGATCATAATGTTGTTGGAAATTTACTTTCGAAATTTTTTATCAACCGGAGACGTGTACGCACAACTTTACAGAATTGCAGACTATGATTATTTCTCTCATAGACTATTCAACACATAAGACAAACATATTGGGCTGGCATTGGTGTTCAGGCACAATAATGCCAATTATGAAATGCTCTAACTCAAAAACCAATTAAGGTTTGGGGGTGAAATTTTGAGATACTTTGTAACTCATATATTTATTATGTGTCTCAAAAATGAGTAAAACCTGTGGAGTTTGGTAATGTAATCAGGCTGAATTGATATGGATTCTCCGTTATTGAGTTTCAAGTCCTAAAATAACCAAGCACTTGACCCCTCATTTTTACCGTCTTTAACTCTCATATCAGTGTCCTAAAGGAAAGAATAGTATGTTTGCATTCGTGTGCCTGGCATAGTAAGGTATGTGATTTACCTTGGGACAATCCCAATTTCTTTGTCTCAGGTATAATTTTGCCAGATTCAGCTCTTAATATTTTTTTGGCAATTACAATGTTGGCATGAAAATTACATTGAACAGCCCACTGTACTGATGTTCAGCCCAGTTGTTAACCCATGGGATTCATGATAATTAATAGACAAAAATTAGATCCCTTTTTAGGACAGTCGTATTCCTATATCAAAAATCAGTTTAAGATTGTTGTGAGACAATACTTTATTACACAAAAGTTAAGAACTTAAAGAGTTCCATTCTATTTTTCTTTTGAGTGAAGCCATTTATTTTTATATCTTAGTTCATCGATTAATCAGGACAAAGTGGAGGTAATCTCACAAGGTAAGAGGTTTGACATCAAAATATATACATGTGACAGAAAATGAAGCATCTCATTATTCTTGAGATGTGGTATAGCTGTTCGTATGATCCAAAATTTTGAGGCAACATTTTTCTGGAGTATGCACAAAATTTGCAATGCAAAGTTTCAATCTGATGTAAATGATACGACACCAGTGTACAGGTATACACGCTTATGGCCTTAAGAGAGTGACGAATCACTCACAAGAAACATTTCACTGTAGGAAACAAAGGTTTTGCCATAAGGGATTGTTCACATATTACGGAATCAAGGAGGGGGTAATTAAAATTGATTATGCTTCATTATGAGGGAGGGGGGTCAACAGGTTTGATGACATAAGCAAATGAAAAAATAATTAATAGCGTGTATTGTTTTGTTTTTCTCATTTTGGTAATCGATTTCATACATATCATGGAAAACTGAATATTAAATTCAGTATACACTAAGATTCTTGACAGTTCTCTTATTTTTTGTCTTTGTTGTTGTTAAATTGTGGCGCATAAAAAGTCCAAGGGGTACTTGGGGTACTTTTTCGGAGGGTTCACCAATTATTGTAAAATTGATTAGAAGGGTAAGTAGACCATGATGTAATTTTGGTAGGGGTCACTAAATGATTCCGATTGGTTACAAGGGGGAGAGCGGTATAAAGTGGGCCGAAAGTTGATTACGTAATATGTGAACGATCCCTAACGCCATTTCCAGTTTTGTTTGTTTTGTTTTCGAGGCAAAAAAGTCACCAACTCTTTTCCTCGAAAAGAGATGCATTGGTTAATCTGGAATTAATGTCTATGTAATGTATAATTAAACAGACCTCAACATTTGAAACAAATTTGATTTTCAGTGACTTATCGCCAAGAACGAAATTTTTTTCTCTGCTTATTGATTACTTGCTGTTTGAAGAGAGAATGATTAGAAATACGACAGTGAGATCTTGATTAAGTTTTCTGAAAGTGGAAAATTGATTGGACAGTTTGTTAAGCCCTGAGATAAGAAATAGCCGGACGATGAAACGGAATGTTTAACATTCAACTTCTTCGTGAAGCGTCATCGATTTGATAAACGTAACAAAATATTAAAAAGTAATTTGCTGACTTATCTGTCAAAACCTATAATTGATATGTGATGGTGTGATCGTGAAGTTTGAATACTTTTTAATACTAGTAGCCTCCATTGGAGCCCTAAAAAGTGAGAAGGGTAGGCAGAATGTGTTCTTTTAAGTCAGTAAATTATGAATTGACAAACATCGAAAAGGCAGCGATAACAGACCCAAGAACAATAACAGATTTGGCAAACTGTACGAGGACCGTAACATTAACCTCCTTTGTTTATTGTGATTAAATCATGTTAAAGCTTACTATTTTATCAACTCCTACGTGTGGTTAAAACTATTGGCTTTTCTAAAAGCAAAGAGCTGATGAACTGGTTTCTGCCATCGACCTTTGCCTTTCCAATTCATTCATTGAAAGATCTGCATTCAGTGTTCCTTTGATACCTCGGATCATAGAGATATCTTAGAATTTGTGACTGATCATTCCTTTTCCCTGTTTAGCTATTCATAAAATATATGTTCACATATAATACAGTATATAAAAGTGTTATTATAACTTTAAACAGGGGTAATTGTAGAGATATTGTAGATCAAATTATCAGGCTAACCTTTAATAACCGCTTTATCGTTTCTTTGAATTATCAAATGGTGGGAGTTTTTTGCATAAAGCCCGTTTTTCCCAGTAAAAAAATAAATTTTATACTATAGTAGTGAGTTTAAAGGCCCGTTGGTCTTCCGTTGAATGTGTCATTTATCCATAAGACTAATGTAAAGTGGCATTTATGTTTCAGTTTAGACCGTAATAGGAGTACTTCAGTATAACATACAAGAATACAGTAAAAGAGCAGCAGTTGCTAGAAGGAGACATTGAACATGTTGAAATTGTGCGTTATACCTATTTGAACTAATTCATTTTAGAGATCCTTTCCAAAATATGCGCATAAATTTAATATTTGTTTGACATTTCATGATAACTGTACGTATGAAACTGATGTTTGTTCTCCCCTTTTTCATTTGTTAATAAAGCCCCTTGGCCGTTGTTAATAATGCCTCCTTAAATGTTGTTTTCATATCAGTTTAATTTTTAATTTTTATACACCCTTCTGGTTAGAGATGGTTTTTAGAAATGGTCAGTACTGTACCATTTGTAAAAGTAGTCTTCCCTATTCAACATCTGTATTTTGGGAGGCTTGCTATGCAATTTATGTACAAAAAGTTATTTAGTGTTGGAAGTTCTTTTTCATACTTACGTACTTACTCGACTTCAGAAAACTTATACAGTATGTGTCAAGTAGCTCACTAATTCTGCCTTTCCTCTTTTATGTAAATTCCTTTCATATTTCATATTTAATCATTTGGTGCCTACTGCGATCACGACCACATTCCTACATTTCCACTATCGCTCCCTGTCTCCTTTTTGAATTTCTGGTAGTTTTCAACATTGTCATATTTTTTCTCATATTTGAATATCAAAAGGAGATACCTCATTAATGGTTTAACATTCTTTTCTTCTCTTCTCGAATACTGCTCTCCGTTTCACTGTGGCCGACTTTTTGTTCAGCTTATTTCCCAAAGTACAACAATATCTTCACTTCTTGGCTTTCAAGACTTTTTAAATGTGTGATCACACTTTTTGCTTCCAAGTACCTGTGGTAAATCACCATTCGCAAATTTCAGATAAAATGAATGTCGGTACAGGCACTGTAGTCGAAAGAGTGAGAGAATAAATAAGTAAAAGATAGTAGCACAAAAAAATGAAATAGCCACCCCCTCCCCGCCCCACCACATCATATTNGATCACGACCACATTCCTACATTTCCACTATCGCTCCCTGTCTCCTTTTTGAATTTCTGGTAGTTTTCAACATTGTCATATTTTTTCTCATATTTGAATATCAAAAGGAGATACCTCATTAATGGTTTAACATTCTTTTCTTCTCTTCTCGAATACTGCTCTCCGTTTCACTGTGGCCGACTTTTTGTTCAGCTTATTTCCCAAAGTACAAAAATATCTTCACTTCTTGGCTTTCAAGAAGTAATGTATTTACGCGGTATATTACTTTCAGTCGTCACACCGGGCCGGTTTAAGCTTTTATACCGACAGGACTTTTACCAATTTGTGGTCCATACCGTGCAAAGCAAATTTGTGTGGATCTGACGTGGTAATTGATTTCCAGTTGATCTAAGAAGTTGTTTTGAATTATGATAATTATTATTTATAAATATCAATACCTTTTTGTTTAAACGTATTATTAAGTGTCAAACAAAGGTGTCGATTAAATAACAGAATCAGTAGGTGGTTGGAACAGAATGAAGTGGACTACAGACTGTAGTAACCTTGATGTAGCCAAAGAATATTTATGTTTATAATTATTTGTCACATTGCATAATGTGCATAAAGAGAGTGGAGAATGAAAGAAAAAATAAAAGGAAAAACGGTAACTTGGTTAGACGTATAAAAATTTGTCTGATTGAAGTATGCATATTGGATAATATCACGTCGCATGTGGAGGCAAAAACTAGACTGTTGATTATGTTTTTAAATCTTCCAAGAAAAAACAAATTGGAAAACGAATAACAGAAATCCCCATTATATTTCAACTGCTTGATAACCTTTGCAATAGAACCACAGCAAATTTTCAAATTATTCAGAATTAACAGGATAACTTGACTAAGTCTGTCTTACCAGTTTAATGTAGTTAAATCCACTCTCAGAACTCGTGACACTCGTGAAAGGTGAAGAATTATTCAGAATCTGAAGTAGCGCTATGTGTTTAAGAGAATATAAAGGAGACTGGAGCTAGACTTGGACAATACAACACAAAGTGGTATAAAATCGATTGTTTCAGGTCACCATCCCTATCCATTTTAAAGGAATTCCAGGCAAACAAAAAGTAGAAGGAAGAAAAGAAGAAGAAAAGACCGTTCAACGAGACCTCAACAATGTTTATTTACTTATTTATGCCAACTCAACTGTATATCTGTTCTTTGCTCATTTGTAAATTTTTTCCTTTGCTGTTTTGACGTTTTGTTTGTTCTTTAGAAAAAATAATTTGCTCCGACAATTAACACTTGCCATACAATTCTTTTTTTGCGAATATTGTAGGAACTGTTCATTCCCCATTGAGAAAAATGACTGAAAATGACTCTCAAGGAACACCGAGGAAGTAAGAAGATGCGCTATGTTACTAGTACATTTTAAGCTGCTCAGTACACTCTGGAATGGGTATCGCTGTTTGCGAAGGCTCAATTTTTAATAGTACACGTGATTTTTTGACAACTATGTTGGTTTCGTTTAGTAACTATATTAAGAAATTTTTTTGCGGTGCACATTGACATTTTGTATCCAAGAGTTTATTGCTGGCTTTTGAAGTTGATTAACAGCGGTACTGTGGAAGAAGCCCCAAATGCGATCAGAGAAAATAACAGCTTGATTACGTTATTATAGATAAAGCTTTCGGATGACAAAAGCCGTTGTTAGTATCTTTTTCCAAAAGACATTCTAAAAATTTACTACAGATTAAAAATTTATTACGGATTAAAAATTTACTACAGATTAAAAATTTACTACAGATTAAAGCTTTGAGCTAACAGGACCCACCAGGCAGGCCTGATGGTTCCTGTTAGCCCAAGGCTCTATTTTAATAGGAAATTGGATTCATGTTTTGTAAGACATTTTAACACTTTAAAAGCTACTATTCATGTTATTTTAGGCTTTTGACGTTTTTTTAGTAACAAGTTAAGTAGAAGAAATAACAGCGAAGTTACCACAATTCCATTATAAATAAAACCTTGGCAGGCAAGAGTCGTTGTTGGTATCAGTTGCCAAAGGCGTTGTAAAAATTTGGTTAGAGGTACTGATGTTGGCACTTTACAACAGGGTCTTTATTTTTCAAATACACTGAATTCATCATAACCTTGTTACTGTTTTTGTTGATTAATAGTGTCCAATTTTATTTGTAACACAAATCAGCATACTTAAATTCTTTCACTAATTTAATTTTAGGCTTTTCCCCACTGCTCATCACTTAAATGAAAATATCCAAACTGCTGAACCGGCACATGAATTATCAATGTCTGATGATGATGAAAATGCTGAAAATAAAGCGGTCCAAGGAAGCGCCAAGCGGTTCTCCTATCAATTGCCAGAAGTCACTGTTGTTGACGCCACTGGCCCCAAAATATCAGCTGACAAAAGTGAAGTTGTTACAAAAGCAACAGTGCAGTTTTCTCCAGCAAAGGTTGTATGTCATTCACCACCCTCCTTTGGAAAAATGAAAGCAAACTTCGAAGGAATTCCGGATTTTGTCAGAGTAAATGCCAGTTCTATGAATGAATCGAAACCTGTTGTCAAAAAAGAGCTCAGTTTCGGAGACAGTAAGTTAATTGCTTGAAACAGTTTTTCTGTGAGCGGGAGGCTTTTTTTGCCCAGTTTACCTTTCGAGCAAAGTTTCATGAAGTTTTTAACAGTACTCAATGCCTTGACTTCGGCGTATCCATTTGTATTTTAGTAACATTAGTAAGGAAGTTAGGATCTTCGCATGTTCTAACCTAGTGCTTTTAGTTAAAGAGGTGTAATTGTACATATTTACATTTATTTTTAATTTGTGTGTCTGTGTGTTTTATGTACAATTACATATGTAATTGTACATAAAACACACAGGCACACACATATAGAGCTTTGTCAATATAATCTGATATATATGGAGAGGATCTGGAATTGTAGAAAAGTAAAAAAATATGAGTACACCGAGCTGAATTCGAACCATTGTTATATCTATCAAAGCCACACACTCTACCAACTGAGTGGGGAGGTTCAAGGATATTGTGAGAATGATATAGATAAGGAGGATTTGGAACTGTAGAAAAGTGAAAATTACGCATGCAGACCTTTGTTATTACTATGTAAACGATGTCTTATATCCCGACAACATATAAATGAATGAGTTACCATGTTCCTTTTAGGCCCCAATATGCTTGATAATAGTCCAATCGACTGTGCCGCGTATCCAGTTATTACAGAAGACACCTCAAGCTCCGAGGAATTATCAAGTTCACAAAAACAAGGTAAAAAATTTTAGAACCGTTTTTGTCACGTTGAAATTGTTATTTGGTAGATCTGAATTGTGATAGATTAAGAGATATTTAACCTCGGGAGAGGCAGGTTTCCCTGCCTCTCCCGAGGGAATTTAAAGAACAAGGAGAGATTTATTAATACACTTAACTTTGTCAACAACAATACATTTTTCAAAAATATACCAAGATTTTTTTTTATCTACAAGAGGATGTAAGATCACCTATGATCATTTTTCGAAAACTGGAAAGCTTAGTTTCTGTATATATTTTGTAATTGGTCTCATTTGGTTTTGTTTCAGAGGACGAAACGATGGATGCCTTAAGAACCACGGATGTCAGTGAAACAGAACGAAGGTAAATTTTCGTTTTTGAGGAAAGCGAGTTAAATGTAATGCTGTAATGCCCCTACTTTTGCACATATTATGACTTGAGCATAAACAATTTTAACACCACTTCGAACGAAGCTTGCACGAAGACCGCGGATTGTTGCATCTGGAGTTATGTTGTAGACAGTGCCCTCTTTATACCCCCGTACCACGAGATTTAAGGCTAAGCTTTGACACAAAACTATGAATGGGAAATTTTAAGGCGTTTTTACTGAGAAAAAAACACTTTTAGCACCATGGATGAAGAATTGTTCATCATACTTGGCCTTTGACATGTTTTATCAAGGTCTCGGGTATGGGAGGAAAAGTCATTGCAAATAGAAAACGTGAAGGGTGTTACATTTCTCGTATATTCAGACACTTGATAATTATTAAGGTTTGTCAACACCATAATTTACACACACACACACACACACACACATATATATATATATATATATATATATATATATATATATACGTGTGTGTGTGTGTCTAAAGAAGGCGTAAGAACTGATGCGTAAGTAATAAACAAAAAATGTTGGAATAAATGATGTGCAGAATAAACATATCGGATGGCTTTTAATTAAACATTCTTTCAAAGCGATTTCCAATTTCATTTCTTTGGCGGGTAACCTTGGAAACAATTAATACCAACAGGTATTAATATTAAAGCCCAAACGTGATGATTGCCAGATACACGAGACGTAATGTACCCAGAATCTATCTTTTTAGTTTTTATGGATTTTTTAAATACGAATTGTTTTATTGAAGTGCGCAAAAGCAAAGAAAAAGTTGTTCGTTTTCCTAAACTTTTTATACACTTGGTACTAGAATTATGTCGATTTTTTACGTAGGGCATATTTGAAACACAGATCGTTAGGTGAAATAGACAATCAATTGCGTTTTTCCTTTCCTCTAAACCTTTGTTAACAGCATATTTGTAAAAACCATATATCCAACATTGCATTGGTCATAACGTTAATTTTCGTTGTTTTTCTTTTTCCTTTTTAGCACATAGCTATATTGCCTTTATGGGGTAATTTTTCTCTTCATGCATTTTAGTTAAAATGTCAAAATGTATTTCTGTGGTATTTTGCGTTAATGAATTTCACTTTCATTTTACTTTTAATACTAATTTTACTTCCATTCCTATATTATAGTGGTGACCAGCATGTAAAAGATAGAAAAGGAAAGAAAGGTATTAAAATGTTCACACACTTTTATGTATCGTAATTGTTAATCGAGAGAGCATTTTGCAAGTCATTCTTGGTCATACACAAGATTTCCTACGTATTTGTACTCATTTTCAGTCAGACCTCCCAACCTTGCCATATTTAGTACCTACTTAATACCACTGAGTAAAGCGTTTGTTTAGTCCTATTGGTTTTTTGCGGTGTCTGTTTTTAAGTTCATATTACTAGCCCCCAAATTGTTAGTTTGTTAAAATCGTAGAGTACTTTGATATTTTTGCCTTACTCATATAGCAAGATCCTTTTATTACCAATATTTGGTATCCAAAACACTAGGTGTAACGCTGAACACTGAAAAGATGTCGGAGTGAAAGAACCATTATGCCGAAGAACTATCTTATTTGGAAAATATTTCAAGTAGCATACTTTTTATTTCCATACGCTGATATGGAAATACAAAGTAGATCTGTACCCAATATCATCGTGATATGCAATTTTATGGCGGTAGGGCTAAATTTACTAAACCACTGACAAGTATACTGTAAAGATTAGGATTCACAGGAATAAAAGAATTTGATTAAACAGCGAGACTTGTGGAACTGGGAAATGACTTTTATCTATGGGGGTGGGTAAAGATTCCAAGTAGGGCTGATAAACTTTTTTAGAAAAATGTGTTGTTGACCGAAGATCAACGCTGTTTATTTTCTTTTGCAGTAAAAGTCGTCAAATCAAGATACATGTCGTCACATTCAAGAAAGGAAAAAGGAAGTCGTTCCAGACCCCAAGTAGGTTATGACAGAGGTTGTATTTCAGAGACAGTTTCCATTCTATTATGCTTATTTTACTTTAGATTTAAATTATGCAATTCTAGTTTGTAGAAACTTAAATTTAAACACAGTTTACGTCCTTCCAGGATTATTCATGTGCTGATGCCGAAAATCGATCTTACAGTATAACGAGGAGAACTGAAAGGGGAAAAGGTGTGAAAAATACGTAAAGGTGAATGTATCACAAAAAAAGCGATACATTCACCTTAATACATTTATGGTCAACTGCTCCAACAGCTAAGCTATTGGCGTTACTTTCTTAATCAGGTGATTTTTGCAATCTGACTGCTCTTGATTAAGCTTTTTTGTATGGTTAACAGCCTGTGAAAGAAAGACAGAAAAAAGGTTAACCCAAGAGGTAAAGTTTAACTTTAGACTTTAAAACATTCAAGTCTTACGATGTAGGAAAGCACTTAGAAGCCAAATAGTTCCACATTTTAGCTTTCAGAAGAAAGAAACTACATTAAAAGCAAGGTTTATTAAAAAGAAGAGCAACAACTGCATGAGGATGAAGACGTCGAGAGGAGCGATCCAGATGAGATGCAACTAACTGTTACCGTCAAGGAAAGCTCATTGAAACACTTCACAATACTTATAGAAAAGAGTAAGGCAAGTCACATTTCGTCGATATGACAAAGGTTAAAGAGTACCAGTAAGAGTTGGACTTCTTAAGTTACAACAACGAAGTAAGGGAGAACCTGTCCAGATGTGGCAACAGTACTCCATGTAAGGATGGGTAGTAAATTTATAGATTTACAAAACTGCCTCAGGTGTAACGTACTTTTAGTGCGATAGAGAAAAACAACCTTCTCAAAGCAGACATACTATCAGATTGAAAATAAGAACCCTAAGAAAGATCTGTAGAAAATGACAGAGTAACCATCCTCAGGGATGAGTATTCCTTAAAGTTATAAGCAACAGGGTTTACATCAGAATGACAGTTCATGAATATTGGGGATAGATAAGAACTCAGTTTTCTATTGAACGACGTCAGTTGTGTTTTTGCGACAATGAAAAAAAATTGCCGCTTTTTTCCATTCTGTGAGAACCTGAAGATGGTCGGGCTGCATATCATCTGAAAGTTTCACTTATTTCCTCCTGAACTGCCTTGTGACTAGTGCCAGAGTGCAAAATAACGGCATTAGCATAGATATTGGTGAACTGATGCAAGTTACGAGTAATATAATTGTTGTAAAGAAGAAAGAGGATGGAAAAAGAATGGAACTTTAAGGAACGTAAGCACTAGTGGAATGCTCATTGGACGCTACTCATTCAGGATTCAGCATGCCCACACATTTTCCGATTTGAGAGAAAAGATTAAATTATGCCAAGGGTCGTTTCAGAAATACCGGAGCCAGAAGGCTTATGAAGCGAGCAATGCTTCTAAGGACTTTATTGAGGAGTGGCAGGCACAGCCCAAAGCTATAGCACAGCCTCCGCCAGACTTGTACATAAACCTCTAGGTACATTCCTCGTTTATTATCAAAAGGACACCAGTGGAGCCTGGATCTCTAAATTTGTACGGAACGTCAATAAAGATCTACGTTCTGCAGGAATTCTACCAATCCAATGTTGATAAGCAATTCAAAGACCTTACTAATGACAGAAAGAAGACATACTGGTCGATATTTGCTTGGGTCAGATGGATCACCTCTATTTTGCCAACAATATTTGCTTTTTACTCTTGCTTTGAAGGTTTCAACGTAAGGTTTGTAGAGTGATGTTGACCACGTCTTTTATCAGGGTATGTTTGATAGAGGTTAATTTCATTTTCCTTATGTGGAGTGGAGGAGGAAATTGATCTGTACGCTTTCATGGAACACGTTTGCTCACACTGTTTGGCCACCATATCCTTATGACCCAGCGATGACACTTGTTAATGAAGGACTGAAGTTGCCTGTCTGATGTTTTTGTTTTGTCTCAGTCTCAACCCCATACAAGAACACGGGCTTCACGTTGGAGTTGAAGATCCAATGCTTGACGTTGATAGCTGTCTGTGTTGACCTCCGAATTAAGGAGACTGAATGCTGTCTGTCCACTCTTTGGCCATTCTTGTCTTGACGTCTTTGTGGGGACCACCTGTATTATCAACAACACGTCCCAAATAAGTGAATGGCTTTGCCTGTTCTATCTCCCGCCCCACCCCTATCCGGCCTAATGCTGCCTGTGCTCATCATGTTGATTTTCATGGCTTTATTTTTGATCTTGTTTATGCCAAGGCCTATCTTTGATGCAGTGGTTCCATGAATGAGGTTTTGTCATGCGTCCGTTTCTGAGTGTGTAGTAGGAAAGCAGGTTTGTCCGCGAAATCTAAATCGTCTCGCTGGTACCAAAGAGTCCACTGAATGCTATTTCTCTTGCTTTGTGTTTGCTAGCCATGCCCTCGAAGATGCTTTTGATGATGGAAATAAATTATTTTTTAAGAATCCCTCAGTGTCCCATTAATCTACGCAGTGACTCCCTGTCTAAGCTGTCTGTCAAAGGATTTTTCAAAAGGTATTAAGTTGATGTATAGCAAGGTGTTTTACTCCAGTGACTGGTTTGTAATGATTCTTAGAGTAACGATCTGGTTGGTACAAGATCTGTTATAACCCCCGCCCCCTGTTCGTTTCCCAGGCTTGAAGCTTTTTATTTCTTTAGCCACATTTGCGCTTCTCCCTCCTTTATACATACTTCGCACGTTCAATTATTCCCAACGTGATCGGCTTCCTTTCGATAAAAGATTTTGCCTACTAACACCCTGAGGCTTTGACTAGCTGACTTCCTAATTCTTCTGGAAGAGGCTTCCCGATACCAATTGCCATTTGTGTTTTTCGATTGGTCGCGTTTGTGTAAGTACTTTAATTTACTAGCGGATGGTTAGCCCCTCCCCCCCCCCCGAGCTTCACCATTGCCCTGTTGGTCAGTATTTCCTGTTTTTATCTCCCACGACGAGGACGCAGGCCTGGACTTTATGAGGCGGAAGTTAAACTATTACATCATTAACTGAGACTTTATGTTGATAAATAGTTCGTTTCTTTAGTTAAATATTTTAATGCCATGCAATAATGTGTAGTCTGCACCCCCGTAAGATTTTTGTACAGTTCAAGGTGAAACACATGTTTCTGATGAACCGTTGCATGTAGAATAAACGAAAAGCCTGATACATTATTTTTTTACTAACACTAAGAGGATCCCCCTTGTATCATTTACGTGGTTTTCTGTACCATAAATTAGTTTGTTATTTAATTAAACACGCTGACGTCTTTTATACCTAGGAATTCTTAAACAGTACAAGAGATCCCAAAAACTCGTCAGGCTCTCAGAAAACTGTCAAAACGTCAGCAACAAAACCAAAAGGTGATTTATCCTTTATACAAAATATTAGTGCCATTGGGCCACAGCCAGTCAAAGGATCAGTGAAAGGACAACAAACGTCAACACCTTTTTGGATGACTGTGTCGGAGCGAACATCCAAAGCAGCTATTCCCGACGGAAGCTTCATGGAACTAGCAAAGAGTCAAAAAAATGATTCTGGTCATAAAACCACATTAACACGTGGAAAGAAAACACATACACCCCAGTTGGATGGTAGTCAAGGTGCGAAACATGCTTTACCAGATTCATATTACTTTAATAGATAATTATTTTCATAATGTATCTAGAGACTGAAGAAAGTTGAAGGTTTTTACTTATACTCCTTCTGCAGGGCTAGTATTTCTGAATCGCTATTACGGTAAACTGGGAATTATAAAGAGAATATATCTAGCTCATTACGCCTGGTTAAAGTCTCTTGCTTTTCATCGAAGATTGAATTGCCAGCAAATTCTTAAAAAAATAGGTACAAAGTAGGAATAAGTAAGTTGGCTTTGTACCTTGCATAGGTATAAGCAACGTGTGGTTAAAGTCAAATTCATTTTGGCCAAAAATTGTGGTTGGTTTTAGAGGTAAATTGTTTAGGTAAATAAATAGGTAAATAAATAGGTAAATGTAAGGTCCTTATCGTTACGGTTACTCAGTCATTTCCTGTGAATACTGTATGACCTCCATTAGGTGCAGTAGGACCTCGTTTTAAAATGAATTTTAAACAAGGGGCGTTTATCCGAGAACTCTTGTTTTTTAAATCAATAACTGTTCCGTGTGTCTGTATGATAATACTTTAAGATAATTTTTAAGAAATTTATTTATCAATTAATTAATTAATTAATTTATTTATTTATTTATTCATTTATTTATTTATTTTTTATTTTATTTATTTATTTAAGTTAAAATTGTATTTCAATATTTCTGATAAAAAAGTACATAACTCTTAAGTTTCTTGCTCACGCATTCACCAGATGGACACATAAATAACTACTAAAAATTTTTACCAGTTTTGTATGTGGACATCTGGTGAATGCGTGGGCAAGAAACTTAAGAGTTATGTACTTTTTTATCAGAAATAATGAAATATTATTTTAACTTACATTGGTTCTATTTTAGTAAATATTGAGCACTCTGCAATTTTATTTGTTCATCTGCTGATGGGATATGATATTTATTTATTTATTATTTATTTATTTATTTATTTATTTATTTATTTATTTATTAAGGATTTTTGACATTGTTTAATGTGTAAACGATAGAAATTTTTATTCGAGAGAGGGGTTGCAAGGCACCCTTATATGAGAGAAGTCGCATCCCGGCAGCAAATTCCTCACTGCCAAAGTAAAATCCCTCTGAAGGATACTATCTGAGCCCAAGGTCCGAGAAAATAATTTTAAAAGCAATAAAAAAGTGTAAGCACAATCAACATCGCTTTACTCTGTAGTTGTATGAGTATTAGAATAAGGATTCTGTTACGAATTCATGAAAGAAAACTAAAATAATATGATTCCGGCCTTGTGTGTTTGTTGACCCCTAAAACATTGTTGGATGTGATGCCCAACGTTGGTTATCCGAGAAACAAAAATGCTGGTGAAATCATGCAAGTTGATGTGTTGGTGGTGAGCAATGGCATTTGATGAACATATGATACAATTGGCTAGTAGTTTGGGTTATAATTATTGTCATTTTTTGCGTGGATATTTTCAACAAGAGCCACTCCTCAAGTTTGTTTGCAATACGAATTTGGAGAAAAAGCCTTTGGATGGGAAAATCAGAAAAGTTTCCGGTTGAAGTTTTAGCGTCAAAAGCTGATCAACTGGTAGAACGTTTACTTGAAAAGCACTTGCAATTATTACCTAAAATGAAATTAAAAAGTAGGTGAAATTCATAAACTTTTGTATCCTTTCTTTCTCTTATTTCAAAGTTTGAAAATGATTCCATGTTATTAATAGTAAGTGAAATACAATAGTTCTGACAAGGGGTTTCTGTCGTTTCTTCAAAAAAAAAATCCTTCTTGTACAAATTGAAAGCATGCAGTTATTAGTAAACAGGTTGGTTAGTTCTTAAAGAACTGAACTATAGATTATTGTAATCAATCCGATGCTAATATTTTAAGCGAAAATATGTCGATATATAGAGGACATGGCTTGTAGTGGTCATTACATAAGCACAATGACATAAAACTAATTTTCTTAAAGAAAATATTTTCCCCTTTACAACAAGACGTTGGTTGGTGTCAGGATGTACAAGGAGATAACTTGTTATTCCAATACACTTTTTCCAATGGAGTATAAATTAGAGGTTTTTTATCATACTTGGTCAGGTGCCCAAGGCAATTACTTCGTACAATTTCATCGATTCCAAGAGAGAATTAAAAACCTTTTGTCTTATTTTGGTGTCTGAGTTCCAACTTTTGTCTTACCATGGCAATGTTGTGACATTGTGCTTGCACTATATGTAACATGAAGGATGCTTCTCTGACGTTACTGCTGATATACCTCCTCTTCGTTGTTTTCTTACTGCTGTATGGCTATTTTCATCCTTTGTAGCATTGCCATCATTAATACCCATATTCGTCAAATAAAGTAAATTAGAGCCCCTAATGTTTTCTAATTATTTTATGAAACCTTTAGTTGATCTCAGAAAAAAAGACAAGCCCAAAGGCACGATTCTCTCTAGCATGGTTATCGCATACTCAGTATCAAATAGTATGAATTCGGTAGAAATAATAAAGTGAGAAAAAAAACATCTCCATGGAATTGACAGTCAACTTGATATGACTATACTACTTCTGTTGCAGTGCAAGAATGCCTGTTTTTGGATTTGCTTGTTTCCTGCTTAAGTTCATACCTAGACAAGTGCGACAAACGTTCTTTGGAAGCGAAGTTTACCACCCTTAAAATTATATTGAATAGTATAATGTAATATAGTACAGTTTGGTATAGTATAGTACAGTAAAGTATAGTATAGTACTGTACTGACAGTACAGTATAGTATGGTATAGTATAACATAATAGAATCTAGTTAACAATGCAAAAGTAGTGCTGCAAGCAGGCAGACATACGAAACATGGACGACGACATGATCTAGCTGCTTAGTTTGAGTTCCTAAGCACTTGAATGTTACTTTCATGTTGCTCTCCAAAATCTCTCGTTTGATAAAAATAGGATGCCCGAGGTCATCCACCTGGCTTTAGCCGGACGAGCGACCAGACGCGTTTTAGCAAAATATCTCACGATCAAATATTGTTTGCAGTACTACACATTAGTAACAATCATTGGTGCTCAAATTATATTTCTAAATTATCCATAAGTACATGCATGTAAATTGGTAACATTTGTACTGATTAATGAGTGAAAAAATAGCCCACATCTTGGTAACTTAGTTACAAGTCACTGTTATAAATGACGTTAAATCACCAATTTGCAAAGAATTGTGGTTCGACGTACGTGTTCATTACACGCTGAATCGGGGTACTTTTTGCGAAAAGCCTAAACAGCTCATAAAGTAATTGCGATGTGAAATAGTATATTTAGAACATATTTTCTTGTTTAGTGTTGAAATCTGTATTTGACGTCGGTGGTTGTATTAAAATATTTGTAAATCCTCCTTTTTTTCTTTATCTAAGGGAGTTCTGAAAATGTTGTGGGAACTAATGTAGCACCTGAGGTATTATAATAGAATTTTTTAATACACTGGTTATTTTTCTGTGATAAATCAATTGAGTTATTAATCAAAAGTGAGAGGCGGGATTATTTGTTGCAGACTGAAGTTTGAATATGAAGTCTTCCGTTAGGCATTAGTGGAAAAATCGATTGTGTTATTTTATTTTATTTGAATAAATACTTGTTAGATTGCAGACTTTGCCTTTGTAATATATATATATATATATATATATATATATATATATATATATATACATGTGTATATTTATATAGATATAAATATAGATATATATTACTATGCAAAGTATAGACTTTTAATTCAGAGTGGTAAATGGGCTTTTGTTGCAAAATTACTTCCGAAGCCTATTTTCACTATCACTTATTAACAGAGGTATATGCCTTAAGTTCAGGTATGAAAACGCGTACCTATTTAACGCGCAACCCCTAAATACGCATAAATTAATATCGACGCGTTAATTATGTCACGTTTTATGTCGGAAAGTAACTTCGAGTCTTGAATAAACGGGGGGCTGAAAATCATAAACAAATTCAAATGCCAAGTACTATTAGTTAAATTTTGGTACAAGCTATATACCTTGGAAAGAAAGGGAAGCAAACCAGACCGTTGATTATTACTTATCTACGATAATAGACTTTGCCAAATTAATAAGCACATGATTCACAAATATTGCATGTCATTCTCCCATTGAGGAATTTGTACAGTTGGCCTGTCTCCACTGCGAGCCTTTCTCTCTATATATTTTTTGCCTTATTTCAACCTGAACACGTGTCAGGGAACATCTTGAATGAATTAGAAGTTGTGAAAGATAAAAATTGACACAAGAATACTGTTCTCAAAATAGAAAGTTTTTTGAAATGGATTAACAAAATTAAATAATCAGGGTGGTGGAACAAGGGTGGAGGCTCAGAAAAATTTTGAAAATTAATAAGCTAGGGAGACGATTATTTATGACCCGAAAGTAATAAATTTGACGAGTCTCCTAATTCTGTTCCATATGTATGTCTTTTTTACCCCAATATCAATTGTAGGATCTTGTTTACAGACCCCCTGTCTGCGCCAGTGCCATTTAAAACACATTTTTATGTTTTCACGTGCTATAATTTAGTCGAGAGCACCAACTTGAATTGGTGGTCATTAATAAGTATGTATTTTGATTTCTGATATGATAATCGATAAAAAAAATTATTATTTACAATGTAAGGCCTTGCTAAAAAATACTTTTGTACCAACTGATAGTATCACCTAAAGGACGCTATTGCCTAATATATGTTGGGTTTAATATCTGAAAGACTACAAAGCAAGAATAAGTGGATTCATTTGCCCACTTGATTACTAAGTAAACACTATCAGATTACCAACAACAGCATGACATTTTCACTTTAATAATCAATCTTGAAAAATGTTTACACCAAGTTTCTGTCTCAAAATGAAATGGTTTACATGTCAGCTAAGATTGAAATGTTGAACTAAAAGGTATTAAGGTATTGAGAGATAAAAATATTTGGATTGATTACATGATTGAAAACTGAAGCCCAGAAGAGAACAGCCTCTAAAGCGAGGTTAAATCTCACACCCAAACAGAAAGTTAAAAGTAATTTTTTTTGAATTTGCAGAACCTAAACGTATGTCTGGGCATAGTATTTGTAATTTACTCTATGAAATTTAAACGCTAACAATTTTCAGCTCAATATATGGTAAAAAAATGTCAGGGTCACAAAACAAACACCTAGCAAATTTGCTACAGATTTTTTGGTGGTGCCGCGTCCCAAATTCCTCAAATATTTAATTGCCATAACTCTGGAATGCTTTGAGGTGTTAATCTCCAATTTGGATAATCGTCTGTTCCAATGGTTTTCACTATAATGCCAAAAAAGCAGCCAACTCTGAGATGAAGCGTGGTATACCACCATGATTTGATATGGAATCATCCTCATATTTAAGGACACAACTTATTTTATTTCGATGAGTCGATTGTTGTGAGATTTCCATTATTTAGTTAAGTTTAAGATTTTGCGATGACTGGTTAATCTTTTTATTATATTTTTTTAGATTATTTCATTACCTTCTTGTAAGCATTTAATTTTGCGATTTTGTACAGTATAAGGACCGTAACCTGCCCACTTTATTTCTACTTTTTAAGCACAGTCCCAAACGTTCCATTTAATAATAATAATATTCTTAATCATACAACTTGTCAAGTGTTGCATTCGGCTTTACAATTTGAACTACAATTACCGGCTGTGCTGATATTGATGAGTGAACAATTTCTCATCGGGAAAATTCCTCACCGGATAATAGTTCACCGGACTCTTAGCTAGAGGAATGCTAACCGGTACTAATGATATGAATAAAAGACCCCACCGATTTATTTCTATCAATAATAATTATCAGTTATACACAGGCTGAAATATTGTTTGAGGAATGTGGAAACCATGGTATAACTATTGTTGATGGTTGCCGGAATGGGTAATGAACTGATGTTACTGATCAATGTATAATTTATACGTGCAGAGTGTTGTGTTGACCTCTTTGTCATATGAAATGGTTCAACCATGGTCTTGTTCTTACAGCCATCTTGAGTGACAAAATTAGTCTTATTGTTTATCTAAGATGATGAAATACTAAGGGTTTGATGGGAGGGAGGGGGAGGTAGCCAATTGTCTTTTAGCCAGATTTACCGGACTCTTTGATAATATTAATACAATAACATTATATTAGTTGTTTTGATGTTGTTGATACTCGCGATGAAAACGATCACCATTATTCTATTAGTCATATATTTGAAAAACAATTTAGCTTTTGAGTGAGCTCTAACTTCGTTGTATTTATCGTAGAGTACTAATGCAGAATCGGAGCTCCAACTTAGCTATACCCGTATGATACAAGCTGCATATTTAAAAGAGAAGGTAAAAATATTCTCTAATGGGAAACTATGCTTAATTTTAGACAACCTTTTTTTCAGCGTGACGTCTTTTCATCTTGTTCTTTGGTATTGCAACAAAAGTCAGTAATTGGGAAGCATAAAAATATTATAACAATTGTTTTTTGAAATTTATTAGTCTTGAATTATTATTGTATTGTTATTCATATTTTTACATGTATGATATTATTTTTATTTTCCGATTTTAACAAATAATACGACACCCTTGAGTAAAATATAAATCCAATAAATACATATATATATATAAATACATATATAAATAAATAAATACAATATACATCCCTCCCTATTAACAAGGTTATCCTATATAATTGACAACTAACCTTCCCTTGCTATAGATTCCCAAACTCGAGTTAACTTAAAGTCATGCCAGCAAAGAGGAAGACACGAAGACATTAGATATAAGAAGTTTTGATTTTGTTGTTATTGTTATTGTTATTGTTATTATTGTTGTTATTGTTATTGTTGTTATTGTTATTGTTGTTATTGTTATTATCATCACCATCATCTTAGTTTTAGCATTTGCACAGGCTGTTCTTAATGCTGCTTTATTCCTCTTGGGCTAGCCACAACTAGTTGCCAAAGGCCAAGAGGTTTCCTTCTCCTTACATTCCTAAAACTTTTCTAAGAATCCCAGCTGTTCCTAGTAAGGCTGTCTTTTGTATTATACCAATGTCTAACTCAATATNTTTTGATTTTGTTGTTATTGTTATTATTATTGTTATTATTGTTGTTATTGTTATTGTTGTTATTGTTATTGTTGTTATTGTTATTGTTGTTATTGTTATTATCATCACCATCATCTTAGTTTTAGCATTTGCACAGGCTGTTCTTAATGCTGCTTTATTCCTCTTGGGCTAGCCACAACTAGTTGCCAAAGGCCAAGAGGTTTCCTTCTCCTTACATTCCTAAAACTTTTCTAAGAATCCCAGCTGTTCCTAGTAAGGCTGTCTTTTGTATTATACCAATGTCTAACTCAATATTTGTCATGTCAGTCCATTTCTTGAAATTTTTACTTACACACCCTAAAGCTTCAACAACAATTGGTACAACACGAGCATTCTTCAGTGACCAAATCCTTTTTAATTCAATTTTTAGGTTTTGATATTTTTCAATCTTTTCCTGCCCTTATCATGTACCCTACAATCTCTTGGTACAGCAACATCAATAATGATACAAGATTTGCTTTTCTTATTAACCACAATTAGATCAGGTCTTCTGGCCTCAATAACATTATCACACTGTGTATTAATACCCCAAACCAATTTCATGTTATCATTTTCAACTACTCCCTCCGGATAGTGCTCATACCACTTCTCCTTTCTTTCAAGATCTTATTTCTCACAAAATTTCCAATGTATTAGTTTAGCAATCTTATCATGTCTCATCTTGTAATCGCGTTGAGCAAGCTTTTTGCACTCACAAATTATATGTTGTACAGTTTCACCTTTTCATCACACATTCTGCACATCAGATTTTCTGTTGTTTTGTCGAACTTATGTTTAGTATAATTTGTTCTTAGTGCCTGCTCTTGCGCCGCAAATATCGTTGCTTTTGTTTGTACTTTCAAGTCACTATAGGCAATCCATTGTCAAGACAATTCTCTATCTACTTCTTCAGGCATTTCACGATCGAACTGCCCACGCATTCTTTTTTCATGCCACTTTTAGTTTGATTTTGTCTCTTAAATTCTTCTTTCTCTACTAAATTGTCAATTCTAATTATGCCCATTTTTCTTACAAACTTCGAAAGCAATTCATCTGACTCACGAACATATAAACCTAAGTTGTTGTCCTCCAATCTTACACATGTTTCAATCCCAATCAGGTCTATTCCCCTGTCTTTTCTTTTCAAGTAAAACCGATCAACATCACTTTTAGGGTGTAGAGCCCCATACATCCTTAAGGTCTTTCTCGTCGTTCTATCTAACTTCTTCAGCTCATCAACTTTCCAATCTATGATTCCTGCCCCATATCTTAAGATTGCAACTGCCCAGGTATTAATAGCTTGGATCTTATTCTTACCATTTATTTTTATTATTATTAAGCATTTCTTTACGTATGAGTATCAGTACAATTACCTACCGGGTCACCCCAGTTACCTGGGGCAGATAAAGGTCCTGTGGGACATGACATGAACATAAAAGGGACAATATTATATTATAATATTACAAAGAGAATAAAATAATTATGACAAGGAAGTAAAAACATCATTGGCACGAAAATTAAAAGATTATTATCACATTACTGCAAACTATGAAAAATATAAAAAATTTGTAAAAGGGTTGTATGAAAAAAAACAAAAACAGAAATGTTTATGACTTTTGCGGTATCAAATTGACAATGCTTTTCGAAGAATATGAGCTGTGAGGACAATTTTCTGGAGGTCTTGTACTCTATGCTCTCCAGGTATTTTCTCTATATGTTTTGAGTCCCCTTCTTAATCATCCCTAGTGCCCCCACAATGACCGGAACTGTTCTAGTTTTGATGTTCCACATTTTTTGAGTCTCTATTTCTAGGTCTTTGTACTTGCTTAATTTTTCGAATTCCTTAACTGAAATGTTTTTATCACTTGGCACACTCATGTCAATTAATGTACACATTTTCTTTTTCCTATCTTTTATTATGATGTCAGGACGGTTGGCTTGAATCGTCCGGTCAGTGTTGATCGGAAAGTCCCACAGAATAGTGGCATTTTCTCCTTCCGTGACTGGTAGTGGATGGTCTTCATACCAGTTGGGGTTAATTTCAATACTAAAGTCTTTGCATATACCCCAGTGAAGATACTGCCCAACACGGTCGTGGCGTTTGACATACTCATTTGGAGCAAGTACAGGACACCCAGACACAAGGTGGTCTATTGTTTCCGTGTGCTGGTCACAGAACCGGCACTTAGGGTCAGCTCCATTCTTCAGTATGTTTGCTTGGTAATTTCGGGTAAATAAGCTTTGGTCTTGTGGTGCGATAATGAAGCCTTCTGTCTCTGCCTTAAGTCCTGCACTCCTCAGCCACTGATGGGTTGCATATTGATCTACATCAGCGTCTTGGCTTCGGAGAGCATACTGTCCATGCAGAGCTTTCTGGCTCCAATGATCGGCAAGCTGTTTCTGTGCTTTCCTTTTAGCATTCATTTTGACTTTCCTCGCAGTTTCTGTGGCTTCACGTCCATCTTCATCTTCTTTGGT